>CM050650.1:59775208-60334731 GCA_027574665.1 Rhynochetos jubatus | reverse complement strand
GCTCTTTAGTCCCTGGATGTCAAGTATTAGACCTCAAAAGGAAATCATGTCCACTTCCCCGCTTCACCTGCTCTACTGCATGTAATAAGAAATGAAGATTTTAGAGGTCTCCAATCACTATATTTCAGCAGGAATCAGCACCTGACATAACAAAAGAAGAAACTTCAAATAAATTCTGAAGTTAAAAAGAAGTTTTTATTAAGAGTGATTTTACTAATGACAATTCCTAAAGTAGTTACTAGGGCACCCTTTCACACTTCTGAATGTCTTCAAACCATTTCCTGAGTCCTCTAAATGTAGGAGACAGTTGGCATGCAAGATTGTTTTGTCATCAGTTGTAGTCAGAAGTGAGCACATAGGTACTAAACTTGCACAAAATACTTTTGAGTGTCTTCACACTTTTAAAAATACAGATTGCAATCTTCCAAAATTAAAGCAAATAAAGAAAGAAATAAAACAAAAGTATCAAATAGCTTAGTTATTCAAACCTATATGATACATTTTAAGCATCTCAGGTACTGTATTCAGTTATTTAAGTATGAATTTAAATTGTCAAACTCCTTTGTTATTAAGATATAGGAAAGGAGTCATGGCACTAATGAAAAATAACATTGTTACCTGGTTAATCAAGTATGTGTCTCATCAAAGGTGTCTTTCTGTCACACTTTTTAGTAAGAATACAAAGAAGACACTATTTCAATTGCAGTAGGTCCAGTTGCTCCACTGTCTTCATTAGACTGCAGCAGGACTGTATTTGAGCTAACACATTTAAACCCTTCATTAGAAAGAGAATTCAATCTAGAAAAAGTAGCAGAATTAAATTTAATCCTATTTTTACAGGTCACATAAAAAAATGAGGCATAAATGACAGCTAAAGAGAAAAGGAAAGACTCCAGGACAAATCTAAAGCTGTTGTAAGGAACTGCCATTTATTCTTTGAAGGTCTACTCACCCCAGGACTCTTGACACTTTTGGATACAATTGCTTTTCATCAGCCTGCACAATAATGCAGTGGTGGCCAGAGGTGCACACTATAACACTCATTCTTAATCCACTGCCCGCTCTGCTTCTCCAGCCACCTCTCCACACCGAAGTTTATGTGTCATCCAGCACTCTAGCTCTGAAATGCATCTTGGACCCATCTTTCCACACTCATGCTCCACTTCCTTACCCTAGAGTCCTTCCCAGGCACAAAACAGCCCTGAGAAGAGGATGAGGAGCCCCAGTGGGCCCAGTTTGCATTCCAGGCTAACTGCATGGCCCACTGTGGACATAAACTGGAAAAAAAGCTCCCTGAAGCAGTGAGTAAGTCCATGGGGTGGTTCAAATCAGGCATAGTTCAAGCCAGGTTCACCCCTGGCTTCTGTCCTTTTTGCAATGAGGACATGCTGGCATACCTTTTGTTCACGTGTGCCATGCTGCTGTCCCTCTGGCTACATTTCTCCTCTCACCTCTTTATTTTTACCCTCCTTAAGTAAGGCCATACCAAGTCCTGGGACTTTCTCATCCTCATCCATTAGCCCTGGATAAAACTGCAGTATATGGTTCCCAGAGAAGCAAGCTAGACAGGGGACCCATTTGTATTTCCTTGTCCATCCAAACCTCTAGGAAGTGCACCCCTGGCCACCACACGCTAGCATTGTGGGCACTTTCAGGGTGTGCTGAGTGCTATTGGAGATCTTTGCTATGGTGCTTTTGGTACCCTTTTTTATTTTTTTGGTACATTTTTGCCTTTTCCTTCTTTCAACTTGCCATCCACTGTAATTATTAGGTTTTCTCTTTCTGTAAGCCACACGCTGTTTTTCTCTTTGTTCTTGATTTTTTTTTTTTAAACCAGGGAATATTAAGGTTTCTAGAGGTGATCTGGTTTCTCTGCAATGGAGGAAAATCAACAGGAGCAGTGGCCATGAGGGGCAGAGGTGCTATTCCTGCATATCTCCCACATGGCAGTGGTGGGGGGGGGGGACAGCTGGATCAGCAGCACTGTTCCTGTGCTGCCCTCTGCACCCCAGAGAAGAGGGAGACTGCAGCCTCCTCGGATGCCAACACACTGCACTGCCAGTGCCACCACTGCATCACCTCTGCTGCCACCATCCCCACCACTGCAGCTGACTCTCTGCCCCAAAATGTGTGAAGCTGCAGCAGCGCACCACTGCCCACACCTGGCAGGCAGGCCCACAGGAGCACAAGGGTGGGAAGGGCTGTTGGATGGGACCAGCTGCTATTCCTTGGATGGGTAACCTCGGGCAGATCTGCTGTGTGCTGCCAATTTCAATCTGCAAGTGAGCTCTAGGGAAGAACGGGAAGCACTGTTAGAAAGTGCGTATCATGTTTGCACACGACACCAAAACCCAGATATTCACAGTACCGATGAATCTTCCAGATAGAAGGTGCACATTTGTCACACTGAAAGCACTAGTGATGCTGAGAGGGACTTCTGTGACAAAAAGCCATGTGAAATAAAGCAAGCTTAGAAAAGATATATATGCAATGAATACTACTTTTTCTACCTTATAGCTTCAGTTTGTAAGTAACAATCATTCAGAGTTTATTGCTTTTGTAGCCACTGTTGTTAAATGTATCATATACATGTGATTTGCCATGCAGAATTTCCACATAAACAATAAGTGCTAATTACACTGTGGAAACTAAGACAACCTCCCTTATCCTAATCCATGCAGGCACACTCTAAAGAGCTCTAAATATATATAAATCTGTTCCTTAGTGTAGTCTATGTCTGAAGTTCTACACAGTCCTGTGGTAATAGGAAGTAAAAAAACAGGAAAGGCTTAATGGTCATCTATTAAAACATACTTTGAGCATTACCTGTGAAAGAGGGGTCATTGATAAGACATTGTATACCAGACCAAACATGTACTGGATTATAACGGAGTTTTTTTAGCAGTAAGACTGCTTCCAAATTGCTGACATCCTATGTTAGATTTGCTGTTCTGGACATAATTTTGCCCCCAGCCAGGCCTTGCCTCCTCATCACCTCTTGGGTGCACGATGCTGCTACCACTTCTGATCTGCCAACATAATTAATAGACATACAGCTTCCCCATAACTGAGTCTAGTCAAGATGACACGTTAGGATCTGGCTACAAATCAGTGTGACAGAAACCTCCCCACACCAGTATCTCCCCTTTAGTTTAACACATGTGTCACACAAAAAAGTAGACCTGGGTCCAACCCAAACTCCACTGAGAGTCGAGCCAGCTTCACTGAGAGATGACTTGGGCCCCTAGGAGATAAGACACTGGTCTCCAAAGTCAGTGGGTTCTCTTCTGACTAAAAAAAGAAACAGTTCTTGTTCAGTAAGTGAAAATATAATTACAGAGGGTAATGAAACAGAGTTGTTAAATTCCTAGACTAACCATTTCTGGTATTTGTATATACTGTGGACTCCAAAATGCTGGACGAACATATTTATTATGAGCTTCTATGGTCACAGCACACCATCTGTAGCTCTTTTCTAGGATGTATAATTCTAAATGCATTCAGTGTAAACATACTCAGCATTATTACTTCTTGAATATTTGCTGAGATTAAAAGAATATAAAATTATATGGAAAAAGCAAACTACAAATGCTCCAAAGCTATATAAAAAATAATGAATTAATCCTTAAACATTAAACCACCAGCACTCCCTCACATTGTATTTCACTAGAGATACAATCTCCTCTGCAAATAACATTTCTCTTTCAAATAAGATACCACGATCATACTTCTAAACAGTGAAAATTAAGCAGAAAGAAAACTGCAAGGTTTGTTTAGCTCTCCAAGGACAGTTTTTGACATACTCTTTAACTGAGGTAATCAGGGAGCTGCAGGTGTTCACTTTTAATCAGAGTTAAAGGAGTTCACTTTAAGGTATGTTTTTCAAGCTCTTCTTCAAAAATATAAACCATTTTCATATTTTACAAAGTCTTTACACATAAGTATTTTAGATCCTGATTCAAACACCACTGAAATTGATGGCCACGTAAGACTGCTCTCAGGTGGAAACAAATGATTTACTGAACTGGCTAAAAAGAGAAAAATAAATTACAGTTATACTCTATCAAAAAAGGATTAGAAGTTTTAAAGAAACATTACAGTAAATGTGAAGGTACATTACTAAACTCAAGCCATTAAATCAGGCAATGTAATGCATTTGTTTGGCTTAAAATTCAGCAAAAGAAAAAGGAGTATTTCTTATGGAGAAGAATTAAGCATTTTCATTTCTGACTGAAAAAAAGAAGTGGTTAGATAAGGGAGGAAAGATAATTTCATTTAATATAAGGTTGCCATTAAACTGCAAGATTTTGTCTTTCAAAACCTGAAACAGTCCAACAGCCACCCAGTTGACATAAATCCCTTAACTATCCATTTATACTAACTGGAAGGAAAAGCTTGGGGTCCAGCTCCTTGTTTTTTCCTAATTAGACAAGCACTACAGATGTCAGTGTTACTTTGTAGTTTGTTCGGGTGGATTTTCTTTTTTCTTCCCCCCCCCCTTTCATTTTCTGTAAGTTCAGAACGGGCCAAAATGAATAGTTTGAACCAAAAGTTTATGACTGACAATCACAACAGAACAGTTTTGTGCCTCATAATTCCCAGAGGCTGAACTAATTCAGGCAGTGACCTCTGGTAACCTGCTTTTCTACTGGGACACACACACACACTTCCTCAGTGAAAAGGAACAAATATATTAAAAATACCTCTGTGCCTAACTTGCTTTAAGCTGCTCACTGCCTACTGGCATATCACTGTGATTTATCATGGATTATGTTTATTGAACAAGAATTCAATACGTGGGCTGTTATAGGACCATCCCAGAGGTGCACAAGACAGGACTAAACCCAGCTCTTGCAGCTGGCACCCTGGAAGTTGGAGGCCCAGGCACACCCACCTCCAGAAACCCTTTAGGTTAAGTTAGTATCAGCCAGACTTGCCATCAGTCAGTGAAAGAAGTATGGGCACCTCTCGTGTTGGCATGAGGGGATTGCAAACAAGGGATGTTTCACCTCCCATGAGAGCTCTGGCTAGCCTTAGCCCAAGCTGCAGAGAGCTGAGAAGGGTCAGTCCAGCTTTCCTACCTGTCGGCACTGAGGGCAGTGAGGGTGAAGACAGAGACACCAACAGAAGTGAGCTGGATGGCAGGGATGAGTTTGCAGCCCACCTCCCCAAAGAGCCACTCCTCAGAGAAATACCGTGAGGCATCCACAGGCACACAGGTCACTAGCAAGAGCAGATCACCGGCAGCGAGGCTGGAGATGAAGATGTTGGGCACGCTCCTCATGGCGCTGTTGGAGATGAAGATCTTCATGAGGGTGATGTTACCCAGCAAGCCCACAGTGATGATAAGCAGGTAAAGCGAAGGGATCACACAGCGGATGGTGAACATGGCTGTGCTCCGCGATGGGGGCAGCTGGGCTTCGTCTGGCACCAGCTGGGTGCTCCCATTCCCCCCGATGGCCATTGCTGTGAGCTCGAGTGGCAGCTCTGCCTCCATCCTCCAGCTTCGGGCTGACTGAATGTCGGAGATGCAAAGTGCAATGGGAGTCACTGGAAAGCTTCACCTCTCTGCACGTCAACCAACTTTTTCCCCTTTCCCTCCTCCCTTTCTTCCTCTCCCTTTTTCCCTGTCGAGCTTTCTCCCCTCAGAAATGCAGAGGAAGCACTGTCCGCCGGCGCAGTGGCGGGGAGGGGGCGGGATAAGAAACCCCGCGCCGCTCCTTTTCAGCTCTTTGGACAAGCCCTCTCCCAGGGGGGAAGGAGGGCGAGATCCTGAGCCTGGGGGGCAGCCACCGCCATGGGGACAGCAGCCTGCCCTCGTCCTAGGGAGCAACCTCGGGACGCCGCCGCCGCGGTCTGGCCACCTCCCCGTGCCCGCCGAGGGCCGGGACCCGGGGCCGCCGTCGCTGTCCAGCAGCCCGGTGCTGCTCGCCCGGCGGCTGCGAGCGACGCGGAGCCGGAGCGCCGGGGCGAGGCGCAGACCAAGCCCGCTCCTTGCTCCGCAGCCCCGATTTATACCTGATGCGGGGAGGAGCCGCCCCGCCCCCCTGCAAGCGCTTGTGCCCTCGCCCCAGCCCCGAGGCGGATCTGGCGCGGAGGGAAGACCCCGCTGCCCGGCGGGGTTCCAGTCCCTGGCCGCGATAGGGGCGGCTTGGGGGAGGCCGCTCCCCCGCCGCTGCCCCCCTGCGAGAGGTCCCCCGAGAGGCGCTGCCCGGCAAACCGGAGAGCTGCCCGTCAGGTCGGGAGGAAGGCGGGGTAGCCTGCGGGAAACTCGCCTTCCAACATCTTTCCCAGGTGAAACCACGGCGCTTTGAAATACAGGGTGACGACGGGGAGCGAGAGACTTGGAGATGAAGAGGTTTTATTCCTGTCATCCAGCTGTGGGTTCTGAATAGATCCTACTCAAAGACATCAGCTGCCTTTAAAATTTTCGGGTTTGATTCAAAAAGTTGCATTTCACATTAGCCTTGACTATGGAAATGGGGACAGGTGATGTGTTTTATCCATGACTTGCTATGCAAAGGGTGTGAATACAGTGGTGAATACACATTGCTTGCCTCTTCCGAGTGTAGCATTCGTCCCTCATGCTTCTTGCTTTTCAGTGAGATAACACATTTTACGTCATAGTGACTGCACATGTATAGGCTTTCCAAACAGCTACATCTGGTTCCAGCCAAAGCCATGAATGTAGGTTACAGTGCAAATACGCTGAAAGACCTACTGGACTGAACTTTTCTAGATAAAGAGCTAAGGCAGAGAAATAACAGCATTTGACAGTAACATGCTCTGCAGACAAATCCCTTGCCTCAAAAAGGAGGATGTAGAAGGAGCTTGCAGTGAACTTGCTTGTTCATATTATTTAAACAGTTCTCTTGAAGCCCCATAGGTTTTTGCCAGGTATATGGAGAAAGCAAATGAATGCATGGCAGGGCTTGCTGAAATGGGAGAAAGAGTTTGACCACTGAAATGCCTGAAGCAAAACATGTCCGGTGTGCAGTAATACATAGCCTGTCCATGGCATGCTGTCTAGTGTAGGAATTAAATTTAAAAGACATCAGTGATTTATCTTAAATAACTTTTTACTAATATTATCAAACAAGAAGTATTATTGCTTCTTAAAAGTTACACCTCTCTCTATCAATTGATTGATCTTTGTGACTCCTCTCACTTCCCCGAATTTATAAATGTCTTACACTTGCGTAAATTACTGATTCATATAATGCTGATTCATTTATTACAAAAGCGAGCCAGTGCTAGTCCTCAGAAACGATCAGGCTAGATAGAGACTTCTCATTTACCACCAAGCGGCTGATTGGAATTGTCACAGACCTCCTCTGGAAGTTGTTCCTATTACTGATAAAGTTTCCTCCACACAGTGTTAAATTCAACTACGATCCTGCCAAGCCAGTCTTACTGTCAGCTTGGGGTATTTATCACAATTGCTGCTATCCTCTACTTCGCTGAGTGTACACAAACTTTTCTAAGACCATCAACATTCAGGTTTCTGCATCCATATCAGTCTTTTTGGTTCCCAGTGGTTGGGCCTAATATGTGTCTTTAACACAGGGACCACAGAGTACGGTCCTTTCACTAATTTTTTTGAAAATGGGTTTATATGTGAACAATCAATACAATTCTCATTGGGAGAATAGTTTAAGTCAACATATCTTTAATACTGATTTACCTGAGACATCAAAAAGCTGAGTCTTTCTGCATGAACATCAACAAAACAACAATTTAAAAATTTCTGTTGGCATAAACTTCTTGCAGTTTGCATGGAGAGAGGTGGGGCTCATGGCTTTTTGTTGCAGAACACCACCACTCCTACTGTTGCCCTCCAGGAGAAATTCTTCTATGCTAATAATTCTTACCTGTCCTTTAGTCCAAAGGATGGAATTCCTACAGTTGAGGACTTAGGAACTTATTCAGTGGGAACTTATGTTCCTGGTTTTTATCGTTACTTGATTTTATCTACTCTATATTTTCAGAACTCTGAACAGCAAGAAAATAAGCTTTGGAGACACTGAGTGTCTCCAGCTTAAAGGAAACAAAGTTAGATTTTGCTTTTAATGTCATTCAACATATGTCTGTGTAAAGACTAGGCAATATAATCAAACAGCATGAATATATTTTTCCTTCAGAGGCAAAAAGGAGAGCGAAAAGATCCACAGACCCTGACATAAAACAGCCAGAATTCAGATCCACACACACAAACTGTTCATCATTCTCTTTTCAAACAAAAGAATCCATCTGACTCCTGGGATGTTACTTCAGATGGTAGTCTAGAGACAATCTCGTTGTGCAGCTGTGACACAGCACTTAGCACAAGAGCAAAGGAGTGCCACAGGTAAGTAAGGGGAAAGAAACTGTGCACAGGCTGAAATCAGCCAGCACAGATGGAGTGTATCTGGAAGTGAAATACCATGGGGCAGGGACTGCAACAGCTTGGAAACATGAGAGGCAAATCTGCTTCATCACTAATTCCCAAATGTGGGGATGCAACGCCAGTCCGTGAAGAAATGAGAAACTCCACGCATCTCACAAACGCCCTCTACTGAGAACTGCTTCTAGCAGGGAAAAAGGCTCCCTTCATGTATTTGTGCAGCTCAAGTTGCTTGATAATTCCAGGGCTAATTCAACATTTACACATCACAACAAACTTTGTGTAGTCCCTTGAATAGCCAAGAATATCTGCCACCAAAACCACCTGCAGGCTTTAACTAAGTACATGTTTGCAAACTAAATGAGAACTGTGTTCAAACGCAACCCTGGAAGGGATCAGGTTTGAAGGCCTGATCATCAGCCAAGCATTAAAAAGAAACAAGGCAAGAAATACGGAACAGATGTGATTTGGTCCTAACCACTAAGCATTAGGAACCAACAGAAACCAAACCTTGTTGAAATTTTTGTAGTATCACACATTAGACCAGCAGATACAGTTAGAAAAAGTAGTCATGCATTGTAGCAGAGAGTAACCTCTCCCAGATAACCAAATGTAGAATAAACTTAAGTAAGTCATTTCTTATTACTTGAATACAGGTTTTCTTAATTTGGTGAAGGGTATTGTTTGGGTTTTTTGTTTGGGTTTATTTTTTTTTTTTGGCAAAGACTTCCATTACCTTTCAGCTTCTTGAGTCAAGGCCTCTAAAGGACAAGAGGATACAGAAACAAGTAACTTCCCCTATGCCCAGGTTTCAGAACAGATAACAGGGTTTGCTGCTGCTACTATGTGGGTAGCTGGAAGTGGGCCCAAGGAGCAGCTGAGAAGAGTAGTCAGAGTCAGAGAAAGGAGTTGATGGAGACAAGGGCTCTCTACTTGGGTATGAAACACTCCATGTTGTGGAGCCTCCAAGGAGGACAAAAGTTCATCTTCTAAGGCCACATCTCTAAGGCCAGACCTCAAACTCTAAAGGTTTACACATCTCAACATCAAACCTCTATGACTCTTTTACTAGTAAAATAGTGCTGAAAGTTAATCCTCTCATAGACAATGCCAATGCATTCCCTGGGAGAAATGGATATGAGAATAATTACTCTGAAAATAAGAACTGTTGTGGATTTATGTAGAGAATGTCACAAACAGCATAAGATAGCAAACTAGGTATGTTCAAAAGAGAAATGCTGAGTTCAGCTATGGCTGCCCAGGGATAAGTTCTACGAAGCAGCTATCTAATACAAAAGATGTCAGATGGGTGCCATGCAGCCTTTTCCCCTTCAAGACTACAGAGAACAGAAGAAGTAGCTACACTCTGCAGTCAGAGTCAAGCTGTGTCCGCCAGCAGTACTATGTCCTTGGAGCACTGGGATGCAAACAGTAATTTGTGGCCTCCCAGGCCTGGCAAAGCTGCAACAAACACCAATATGGAAATTCCTCATTTGATAAATCTGCATGACTGGACACGGTGACTGTAGAAATTAAGGCTAGAGGATTCATTATGCCTATTTCTTAATTTTTCTAAATATGCTTTTTAGATTAAACAAACATTAGATGTATTTTTTTTTAAAGTGAGGAAAAAGCTTTACGTATGACACACATCTCCCCAGACTGATCACCACGGCTGAGCCCATAACCCTTTGCAGTAAACCCAGACTCTCTTTAGTCCGTCCTTCTTGGCTCCCAGACTTTGCATCCTGCCTGCTTCTCTTTATGTTAATCATAAATTAGCAGGCAGGCAGGAGGATCTGAGGAAGCCACCTTCCTCCTAAGCCTCCTGCCTTAGCTGAAGGTGAGGCAACCTCCATCTCAGGTCTGAATTGCAGTGGAGGCACCAGTCTGCAGCTAAGAGAGGCCTCCACCAGGCCTAAGCTTCAATGTGGGGAACTCTGCAATCTAAAGGGAAATTCAGGTGCTTCCAGCGCTAGGCAAAACTGCCAGAAGAGGCTGCTCTCCAAGATTTAGGCATGCAAGCTTTCTTTTGGCAGACAAAAATTGATCTTACTGATACCAGTGCAATTTTTGTGACATTTCATTTTGTGCCACTTTCGTGGTGCCATTTTTTTCATGGCACAAGGATAATAGGTGCCATTACATTTAACCACACAAAGCAATCAACTGAGTGCTTAATATTAAACACGTAGTTTATCTTTCTAAGCACAAGTGCAGCTTTACGCATGCATTTATTTTCTAATTGTTTAACTGTGATTATTCAGTAGGACTTCAACTCACTGAAAGGTTAAAGAGCACACTGCTGAATCGCAACCTCGAGCTGAAAGCCTGGCTCGGGACTCACTTAGGAACAAGTGTTATATCAACATTTTCCATCCCATTTGTGCGTGATAGACAACCAACAGACAGCCAAGCTTGCAGATTCAAAACAAATAATGATTTTCTGTCAAGAAAGTCCCAAGGAACGGCTTGAGTTGCCTTAGCAAACTGCATTCAAAAGGACTGCACAATGCCAGCTTACTTTACTTCCACCTCAAGTCATGCTCTTAATGTGGTGTTATGAAGCACATTATTGAACACACATGGCAAAAGAAAAAACTTTGCTATTAGTTTCTCCTAGTGCAAAGATAACGGGCTTCCTGTGCTTCAGCTCACATTACATGTATTGAGCTACTTCAAAGAAACCGACACTTTTATTGTGGGCCCATTCATCACATTCAGCAGGGTTTGAACACTGACACCCATGGGGTTTGTACCGGGTTTATTTGACAACCTCTCCAGAATTCATTTTTTATTTCAATACAGCTGTACTCCTTATGTGTTCCCAGAACTAATGCAGAGCATTGCCAGCCAACTCTTCTTTTAGCATCTATCGCAGGACAGAAATTCAAGTTTCCAAAAGGTTACTGAGATCGTACAGAGAATTATTTGATTGTCTTAGATACCCCAATCAGTAATTATGTTATCCCCACCTAACTATAAAAAGATACAAAGTCACATTTGTATAGTGCATTTTTTAACCAAAGTTTCTATCTATAGCAAAATCCAATGTTTCCTGACCAAACTTAATGATTATAGTGGGTTCATGTTCATCAATTAATTTTAAAATAATCACTACTATACCAAGCATTGAGATAGCTCAGTTTAGAAACTAGGAGATTTTTGGGTTTCCCGTTATTGCTTTTTTAAACATTTCTGCTTAAAAAGATCATAAGAAACAGCAATACAAGTATTCTTTGAAGTACACTCAACAGTAGGTTTTCAATAGCAATTCATATTTTAAAAGAATGAAATGATTAAAGTATTACTGACATTGAACATCTGTCCAGCATGCTGAGCTAATTTAGTAACATTATAGTATTGTGGGAACCTTAAAAATTGCTCTTGGATGATAATTAAGCTCCATATGTATTAGGAGCAGAAGAAGAACAATTCACTGTAATCACAGTTACTGCATTTTTGTGAAGGTTAGTCACACATCGTGAGAACTACGGTGTTTTCTTGCAGATCACATACCACTGAGAGATATTATTGCTTTTAGTTCATTCAATGTATACATACCTCAGCATTCTCTCTACACAGTGGAGCAGCAGATTGCATTAAACATAGTTTAGAAACCCAGCCTCAGTGCTACTAATACAGCACCTTTTACAGTCCTCCAGGAGATAGACATTTAATTAGCTGCCCGAAAAAAAGAGCTGTAGTAAATAATACACACTTATTGAAGCGTTTTTCACCTTCTTCATAATCTAGCTACTTCAGAAGATGCAAGGCAGGTTCCCCTTACAAAGGGTGCTCCGATGCTTTACAACAGTTACTCTAATCATGCTAGTAATATAGTCATTGTGGTGTCTTTTAGAGCCACAGCAGACAAACCCACACATAAAATGAACCCTGCAACCAGTTACAAAGGAGGCTTTTTCATGAGTTTAGAGATGAAAGAATATTTATTCTTCCCACCCTGGATTTGGTGTCTGGATTTCACTTCCTGTGCACCCTCTTCAGAACACCAAATAAGCTACTGTGCACCAGCCATCGAAGGATGAGGTACCTCTTCCTCTCCTCTGGTTTCCCATCTCCATCCCGCCTCTCTCCACCTTCTCATAAAACTCTCACTAGGTGCAAACGTGCTGGGGTACGTCCCCGCATGTCATTCTGCGGCTGTTCACCACCTGGAGCATCTGGCACGTGCCTGGCCCTTCTGGAGTTGTTCAGCTGTGCCTATGAAGTAGGCTGACACTGCCAATAGCAATTATTGCCATCAAGTTATCTATAACAATATTGGAGTAGTTTAGGATTATTTTGTCTTAATTCAAGTGCTGTTATTTCTGTGAAGTCAGAATCTTGTACCTGTAGCTTCCAAGTTCGGTTGCATCCTTACTTTTTATTGGGCTTTGTTAAAAACAAGCAATCACAGACTAGATGGTGTGAACTGAACCTGTCACCAGCCCAGGACGCTGCCCCTGCACCCCTGCCATTGGGGTCCCGGCTCCTCGCGTCGGCCCCGGTCCCGAGAACGCCGGGGCCGGGACCACGGCCGAGTTGGGGTGACGGTCGGTGCTGCGGTACCCCGAGGCGGGGGTGAAAGGCCGCGGGGCAGGGCCAGGGGAGCCCTCGGCGGCGGCGCGGCGGTGGCGGCGGCCGGCGCTGCTGACGGTGCTGGCCGAGGATTACCGTCCGGCGCCGGCGGGCCCCGCTGTTGCTGCGCCCGCTCCCTGCCCGCCCGCCCGCCCGCGCAGGCCGCCTTCCCCAGAGATGTCCCCCAACTACATGCGAAGCTTCTCGGAGGGATGTGTGAGTACGCGGTGGCGGACCTGGGGACGGAGCCGGGAGCGAGGGGCCCGGTCCCAAACCTCGGGGGAGCTGCGCCGCGTCCCTCATCCCCCGAGCGCTATAAGCGGCGGTGCTGGACGCCCGCCTCCAGCGACCCGCTCAGCAGCAGCGCTTCCCGGGCGGGACGCGACGCTCGCCGGGAGAGGCCTGCCAGGGTGCTAGAAATGCCCCTCTGGGGAAGCTGAAATGCAATTTGCAAGAATAAGTATCGCCAGGTCTGATGATGGCACGGCGGTCCTTACTCTGCCATCGCCCGGCATCGCGTGAATCGATACAACAGCGAAACGAAGGGACTTTGGGCCGGAGCGTTCAGCTTTGACAACAGCAGAATGCAGATAAAGGCACTCAAACAAACTGGCTGAGAGTGTTAGACAAATTAATATTTATATAAAATCAGTAGCAACAACAGAGTGTTCTAAGCCATTATTTTGTTAGAAAGCTACTGCAGCCTTCGTAGCAAACCCTCTCCTTTTAAAACGAGTAGAATAAAATAAATATTTTGGGTAATGAAAAAGAGCAAGTAGGGCTCCAACAATAACGCTGTTCATTTTTGTTTTCATGTTCAATAACCCTGTGATTTGCAGCTCAGGCCACCAACGGTAATTGGCCAATTCCACACTCTTTTCTTTGGCTCAGTTCGCATGTTTTTCCTTGGCGTTTTGGGCTTTGCTGTTTATGGAAATGAGGCCTTGCATTTCAGCTGCGACCCAGACAAGAGAGAGGTTAATCTTTTCTGTTACAACCAGTTCAGGCCTATAACTCCTCAGGTAATTCTCTTCTTTTATTGTAGAAATCTGATGTTAAGAAAATAACTGCAAAATTTAGACATAATTGTTCCATGTAAGAAGTAGTAACAGACTGGGCTAATTATCAGTTTGCTTTTCCATGAATATTTTCGTTTTAATAACCTGTCACCTTTGACTAAATATGGAGTTGTGCTTTCTGTCCTTCATAACAACAATCCTCACATTTCAGAAACTAACGGAACTTTTCAAATTAAAACATGACCGTGATTTTTACCTTTATTATCATCCAAGTGTTTATACTTTTGACATATATTAAAAAGAGACTGGCAAAATGTTCCAATGCGTGTGTGTTTTAGCTGTCCCGATGCAGTTGTAAATCATCTGGGAACATTTCTGCTACATTTCAGGTATTCTGGGCGTTACAGCTGGTGATTGTACTGGTACCCGGAGCATTTTTTCACCTTTATGCTGCATGTAAGAGCATCAAACAGGAAGACATTCTTCAAAAGTCATTCTACACTGGTTTTTATGTCTTCTCTGTCTTCTTAAGGATTACCCTTGAAGCTGTGGCTTTTTGGCTTCAGATTCGGCTCTTTGGTTTCAAAGTGAACGCAATTTACATGTGTGATGTGGGAGCACTTGAAAAAAAGTTTAACATTATCCGGTGCATGGTGCCAGAGCACTTTGAAAAGACAATTTTTCTCATTGCAATGTACACATTTACTGTGATTACAGTGGTCTTGTGTGTTGCTGAAATTTTTGAGATCTCATGTAGAAGGCTAGGTTTCTTAAAAACTTAGTGATGTCAAGTACTCCAAGTCATTTTCCACCCTGTCCACCTACAGTTTTATAACAATGATTTCAGGCTATAACAAAAAACATCTCCCGTCCTCTATGCAGTGTTGCAGAAGAGAACCACACTCCTGATTACTGCTGCAGAGTAACATCTGACACTTATTCCTAATCTAAAAACCACCGCATGATGCGAACAACCTTTGTTTCTATGTTAAGACCAAAGATAGTAAGATTTATGAGAGTAACACGTTTTCATGACCTGCCACATACACTTCCAGAGGAGCGTCTGTGGGTGAGAAGGGGGATATTTCTTAACATATTTTTATTCACAGTTTTTCTGAACACATGCAATTGGAGCTAATAAGGTTATTGTCCTTCCAGGAAAAAAAAAAACTATTCCAAATTTCTTACATACTCTTAAGGCTTAAGAATTGAGTGGTAATGGTGGATAATCTTTGGGTACCAGAAAGCATTCAAACATTTTTCCCAAGCAGTGCCACTGTTGCAGCCTGCATCTCAGACCCTGAGGGCACAGACGCCTGTTTAGGCTGCGGTGACAACGTATGCATCAGTATGAGCTTACTTTGCAGCAGTCCAGCTAGTGTCCTCTGCCAGCTATCAATCTCCTTTCCGAAGTGAAAGACCAACATGGTATTCCTTGTGCTGACTGGAATGCCTTACCCTCATGTTTTGGCTTCTGACGTAGATTTTTACCAATTTCGTATGATCATATTTTGAATGAGTAAAAGGTCTTTATGACTTAGTTTTGCCTAAGAGGCTTAAAAGGGTCCAAAAAAAAATCTTGGAGAAAAGCCTTTTCTGGGTCCATCCATGCTTTGATTTCAGTGAGTTTTGCTTGTGTGTGACTGCAGAATTGGGCCCACGGAATCGTTTGCTGTGTGTGTTACATCTAACTTCTTATTGCTCTGACTAAAGTTGCTAGAATAACAGTAAAAAAGAAGTCTGCATACTAAAATTATTCCATGCAATAACTGTATTTGGACAGGTTAAGTCTTGAACTTTATATAGGTATCAGATGCTTGTGCATGCAACAGTTCCTTCTTAAGGACTAATAGACACCTTAAACTTAGAAGTGATTTCATTCCTTGTGCGAAGTGAGGTAATGGAAATAAACAGATTTCAGAACTGGAAAGAAAGGAGGAGGTAGTTTCCTGTATAAAATATGTACAAATAGCAGTTGTAACAATTAGCTATTTTCCATTTGTTTTTCAAATACTCTTTAATTTCTAGGAAAAACAAATTGAAAGTTTCTTCTTCTTTCATCATTTTCTACAGCTACTAAATTGAAAAAAAATCTGTTCTGAATCTCAGTGAAACAAGAGACTCAGACTCAACACTACTTAACAGTGATCCAGGAATCAGCAAAGTCAATAGGAACTGTTGGGAAGTTCAGTGAAGGGAAGAATGAAGGGAAGAACATCTTCGTTTCTTGTATTAAGTTTAATTTATGTGAAAAAAACCACAGTATAGGCAAGATTCAGCATAAAAGCATAAAAAGTTGAAGTCCTGGTGACAGCGTGTGGGTCCTTTCAGGAATATTGTGAAAATTCTGGAAAAACTATTAGAGAATGTTTCAGCACCTACTGTTGGTTAAGCAGTCCCAAAGAAGGTTGGATTATAAGAGCCTTGTAATCCTCACCCACAAAAGTAGTCCTTGTTACATAAATGGAATTGCATTATTTAGGTGTCTTGCATTTGATTGATTCTGAGCCATCTAAATCAAAGTGGGTCACAGCTAGATGTGTGATTTTTTTAATATGCTTGTCGAGAACAAGATGATAAATTTCAATACATTCGCTGTATTAAAGCATTAACATTGTATTTTTTTCCCCACAAAAATAAGTTATATGTTGTCTTAAATACATGTCCAGTCAACACTGTCACACTTGTGCAATATTAAACTAATTATTTGATATTTGCAAGCATTACAAGTGGAATAACAGCCACTGTGCTAACTTCTTGTTTGCATAATATGCCATGTGCTTTGGTCAGTAAGTGCTTAATTTTTTATTGTATACATCAGTATCCACCTGGAATTATTCTTTGCAATTTAACTTGTAATCTCAGGTAAAATACTTTTATATTTATAAATAAAATACACTATATATTAGTAGTTAAAATACAATTTACTTCCATGTGCTAGGTGCAGTCGTGGCCAACTGTACTCAAATCACAATCAGATGTTTGTATAACAATAAAATCACTTCATCACAACCTTGTCAGTATTTTCTCTGGTGCTTAGTATTTCCATGGCTTGTTTTTATTCTGTAGATTTCTAAACACTTCAGGAAGATCAGAGGAGTGCCAAAACCCCCAGTCCCTCAGGGGGACTTCCCTCTTACCACCAAGAACTTTGCAGAGCTAGGGCTGGCACAGAATTGCGTGAGGACCTCTGGGGGGGCTCTACAAGCTGGATTACCCACTACCATGCCCTTTCCTTTGGTGGTCAAAATCCAGACCATGTTAAAACCTCTTCTTCTTCCAAATGAGATACAATACTTTTTTTTTTTTTCCTGCATTTCCTGTGAAATTAAAATTGTCAAATTCCTCAGTTTCAGTTTTTCATTTAAAAACAAAATGTGCATTATTGCCTTTTACTGCAAATGATTTTCTGTGACTGATTCCGTCATTAGTTTCTGGAACATGTTAATGGAGATATTATGTCCACGTAAAGAAATCATTTCCCCATGGTTGTCTACATTTCTCTTTCCTATATTTGCCATTTGTTTTCCTGGCACTCATTGTGTTCTCAAGTGTCTCTAAACTTCTCTTTCTCCTCATCTTCCAAACTCCCACTGCTTTTGTCCTCATTTACATTGCTTTCTATCAGCTTCCTTCCACCCTTACTCCCTCTGAGATTTACAACATGCCTGCATGCGTCTCTCAGTGTTTCACTGATTTTAGCTCAAATGCTTAGCAAATATTTGAGATGATCCTGAAGGCTTTTTTTGCCATTATGAATGATATAACACACTTGGGGATTCGACAAAATTCTATTTCTTTACACAGCGAACATGAAGTCCTGTCTCCCAGAGCATAATAGGAAGTATTGCAGTTGCTTACATCAGGGTCATATGCTGACAAAGTGCTTCTTTGACTTTTTCATTGTTTTCCACCATACTCTAACTGCCTCATTTTCACAGACAGCACTTAAAGCAATCCCCAGCTCATGTGTTTGCAGTCAGTTTTGTCTCTAGCCAGACATCATGCCCATTTCAGTTCTCACTTAACAAAGAGCCGTAATTGTTCCCTCCATCATCTTCTATGAAACAAGCTAAATACACCCAGTAAGTGATGTGATTGCCTGTACATCAAAGGTATAGTTGCTCAGGGCCAGCCAACTTCTAGTACACTACCGTTACATCCCAGTCCTATAACTACTCCTTGTTCTGTTCCTTTCTTGGTTTCCTTTCTTCTCTTCAGCTGTCTTTTCCCTTCTGTTCTCTTTTCAGAACTCCCCCATGATAGCAATGACTCAATGCAACCACCTCTTCTACGCTGTACCTCCCTTCAACACAGGTCTGTCAAACGCCGTGGAGCAATGACATTCTCTTGCCTTGCAAGACAGCCATTTTGAGACCCGGGAGGTTTGGTGACAAGGCCATTTGAAAGAAATTAAAAAATATTTAACTGTTTTGTCAGTATGAGAAGATGGCAGACACTAAAATAATTTGTACTTCAATGTGTGGGATACGCTGGAAACCATTTTGCTTTGACAGTTCCCATTTCTTTTGCTTTTCTTATCTCCTCTCAGCAAAACCAGAAATTCCTGGAGGTTCCTTTGAGGAAAAGTTGTCTGGGAAGTGGTGATCCCGTGAGATGTACTTTCCAGGGCTGGCGGATTTGCTGCCAGCTGCCAGGGAGCAGCCCAGCCCCGTGACGCACTATTAGCCGGGCCGTGAGCACATGGCTCCCCCAGCGAGCAGCAGTGGGATGAGGAACGGTAGAGGGCTGGCCGCAGAGGTGCTGTCCAGTGCTCAGGGGGCCTCTGGTGAGCCTCGGGGCAGCCCAAGACGAAGATTTTTCAATCTGAAACGGGATTTTACTTGCAGGTCTACCTCCACGCGGGAAGGTCTGCACACCTCTTCGCGCTGAGGCGCCAATGGAAGGGAGGGAGGAGGGCTGGGAAGGGCATCGCTGCCCAGCCCCGGAGAGCTGGGACCAGGCCTCCATTCCCCCGGCTGGGCCCGGGGAAGCCCCGGCCGCCCCGAAGTGGCCGTCGGATGCTTTTCAAACACAAACGACCCACGCAGAAAACGCGCGGGGCCCCGCGGGCGGACGGACGGGCCGCTCCTCCACGCCCTGGCACGCCGCCCGCTTCGTTCCCCACTCCTCCCGCTCAGCAGGGGGCGCTTTGCCCGGGAATACCACAACCCGCGGCAGCCCTCCCACTGCGCACGCGCCCAGGCGCCGGAAGCGGAAGTGGCCGGCGCCAGACTCCGAAGCGAGAACCGCTGTCGGCTGTCTGTTGTTTCTACTTCGTGCCGCTGCTCGCGTGATGGCGGCTACGGCGCTTCCCCCGCTGCCGCCGCAGTTCAAGAGCATCCAGCACCATCTGCGAACCGCGCAGGAGCTGGATAAGCGCGAGCCGGTGGTGGCGTACTACTGTGAGTGAGGCGGCCGCCGCGCCGCGCCGCCCCGCTGGGCCGGGCCTGCCCCGGCCTGTCGCGTCCTGCCCCGCCATGCCGTGCCCTGGCTGCCACCGCCCCCCAGCCACCAGTCGCTGCACTGGGCGCATCCCTCCCTCTGTCCGCCTGCCTTGCTGCGTTGCGCGTAGTCTCCGTAGCATGTGCAAAGAAGTGGGGGCGGGAGGGGGAAGCCCCACCTCTTGGGGCGGTACGGAGTGTTTCACGGTCTTCCTTGTCTGCCGCTTCAGCTGCAAGCCCCAACTCGTCTTTCACGTGCTCTATTTTTGCAGAGTTAAGCCTCTTTGTAGTGGTAGTGGATGTGCCAGCAGGCTAAAATACGTGCTTGTGCACGCGTGTATGAAGTCGTTTTCTGTTTTGGGACAGTCCTAATAAGTACCGCAAAAACTTAACATTCGAGAGTCTTTTTGGAGTTTTTCTCCTGCTAAAAATACTTACGTTCTTCTCTGTATCTGAGTAAACGGTTTGAGTCTGAGAATCCTTAATTCTTCAAATAGTGCTCATTTTATTTCCTGTGAGACTTTGTCGCTTCTTCCAGGGTTCTCTGAGGGGGAGAGCAGGTGGCTCTCTTTCTCTTACTGTAAATCTTTCAAACTAATACGTCAATTTTTCAAGCTAAGTTATGTTTTCTACGTTAGTGGTCATCAGGGTGGCCTGTGAGCCTTTCTGAAAGGCTTTCCACAGAGAAATTAATTAAGACTAATTAAGAAATGCAAGCCTGTTAATAGTCTTAAATTCCTGTTACAGCTGGAAAATTTCTAAGACTAGCAGATCACCAGAAATGTATGTTTATATTTGGGTTTTTTTTTCTTTTTATTGAAAGGCGAGGTCATCATTTGAGGGGTTTACTTGGCAATAGCTTGTCTTAAAAAAGAGTTAAATAAATAATAGAGGTAGAACCGGTAGTTTAATTTGTAAGGCAATCTTTTTAGAAGGACGAACTCGTTGACATTCAGGCTTCAGAAAGCTCTGAAAAAAAAGCTCAGTGTCTGAAGAATAATTTTAAATTTTATATATTATGCGGGAATACTGTGCTAATGTGGAGAAGTGCCACCAGAGAAGCAACATAGGCACTTACTAGAGTGCTGGATGTTCTCAATAGTACCTGCTCTTTTTTATTGGAAAAACACAGGACAAATCATACTTTGTGAGGCAGGAAGCACCACCTAGGTCGAGTTACACTGTTTCTTTGTTTTTCTTTATTTCTTTGGGGTTTTTTAACAGTTGTAACATCCTGCCTGGCTATATGATAAAAATACTAGCTTCTAGTTTAGGTAATAAAATACAAATCTGTTTTTGTTTTAACGCAGAAATGCTTTGATGGCTGATCTCTATTTTTCTTAATGTCTTTTCCATTCTGAAACTTAGTGTAACTCCTAGTATATAGGGAAAAAACCTCTGTGTTGAATAACTAGTGTTTTCTGTAAAGTCCTTTCCATTGTCTGGCCTAAGTAGCCTGAAAATTTGCTTGTAATTATTTTTTCATTTGAGTACTTCAGCACATCTAATTTGTTAATGAAAATAATGAAGACTATATTCTAGAGATATCTTTCTCATTACATTGTTACTTAAAGTAAAAAGCAGTGACACCTCTTTTTCAAGACAAGTCTTCCCTAGATCCTTTGTTCTTTTAAATACCCAAAGGAGAACAATTTTCACCAGTGTTCCACTGATGACACTTATTTCCTCCCATGGTTAGTGAGTTTGTCTAGATTGACTAAAACGCAGAATTCCTGTTTCACAGGATTTTTTTTTTGTTATTTTAATTCTGGCTTTGAAGCAGAAATAAGGTTTACAAACCATTAATTTTGCACAATGTGGGTTTGGAACAATTGTGTGGAATCCCAAAGTATTAATGATTAATATTGTTATTGTCAAAAAACGTGCTGTATGTACTTCTAGTTTGCTATGAATAATAAAAGCTTTCCTAAAAAGGTAGGGTTTTTGAAGTGTTCATCTGGGTATGCAAAAAATTTTCAGAACACTTCTCAGATAATGTTTTGAAAGCAACACAGATTTTCTGTGATGTTAAAGCATTGTTTCTCATTAGATGCGCTGAAAAAACCCAGATCATCTCTGTTGAGCCTTTGTAATGTGTTTCAGAGGAGCTCTATACATTTGCTATAATGTATTGTGTGGAAAGAATAGCATGAGGAAAGCTTGGTGTGTGCTGGAACATGACTTCTCTGCGCTGGCGCTCCTCCGCCAGCCTTGTCTGCGGGCGTGTGCCTGGCACCACGCATGTCACGGGACCAGGAGGGGTGGTGTGGTGCAGGACGCAGCCAAGGGGACCCTGCAGTGAGAGGTTGTGTGATGGAACAGCGCTGCATGCTCTATCACAGCTGCTGGCACAGCTACTGCATGAGGGAGAACACCTAAATTTTGGTCATACGATGGATGCAACTATAAGTCCAAAGAAAAGAGTAAGGTGTTTATAGCTTTGGAATGTTGCCAGGAGTGGTTCATCCCTAACCAAAAGCCTGGTCCTAATAGTAATGTTCTATGGCACAGTAGTTTTCAGTGTGGACATATGTTTGCTAGGTTTTGATCTATGTTCATGTTAGTTCAATTCCATTTGTATATTTCTGCTGCCAAGAGCTGCTGTGCAGACTTGCCTATCAGAAGCAAGTGATCTCTGGCAAGATATGTTTGCAACCTAAAGTACTGCTTTCTGTAGCTCAGCAATAAAATTGTCAGGAGGAACTCCTTACTGCTCATCTTAATATTTTTGTCTCTCATCAGCACCTACTAGTGCCAGGGGTGTGCTCTCAAAGCTGGGAATTTGAATAGCGGTTACACATTTTATTTGGATACACCATTGTACATTTTTTTTTCTCATGCTCTTTGGATGTAGTTCATTTGAAGCATTAAACTAGCTTAAACCAGCACTGCCACCTAAAGAAGATACTGTTGTCCTGCTGTGGCCTCTCATTCCCAACCCTAAAGTGCTTCAGATGCGAACTGATGTAATTGTATGATGAAAATCAACAATAAGCTATTTTTCAGCCAGGCCAATTCACTACCACTTAAACAGCTGTGCTCCCACACAGACGGAGACAAAGAACAGACACAATGGCTTGGGGCAAAGACAGGCCTCCTGGTTTTTTGATATTGCTGGCTTATGCTGATTTAAAGAAACTGTAATTTGATGAACATTAATCTCTGTTTTACACACTATGGATAGCTACAGCAGGCATGATTTGTATTTTCCAACTGCCACATAATTTTCCACAGGAAAAATAAAGTATTGAAGAACAACATTGATGCTCTTGTACCCTGTAGCACACATCACAGATGCATTTTGTTGTGGTACTTGTTAGAAATACTGCAAAGTTAAAAAATAGATTTATTTCTATCAGGCCTGTGTATGCGTTACTACACCTTCATGCTTAACTCTGGTTTTAGGTATTCAGATTCAGAGAAGCATATGATCAGTAGCTTTGTTGTTTGTAAACTGTTACTTTTTTTTTTAACCCTAGCCACTGCTAGTAGATGGACATCATTGATCATAGCAATTGAATTTTGCAATAGCAAAATAGCAGTTGGTTGAAGCAATAAAAATATATTTGCTTCCTGACAGTATGTACCGCAAATTTACTTGGCTGTAAAATTTACTCTACTTAGAACATAGACTGTAGAGAATTAAAGAAAACAAGTTTAGGTTTTTTTGGAAGTTGTACAGGACATGATCTCACACAATGAAGTGATTAGTTATGTTATGGTTAATACAAGTGTTCAGCACCATGGAAATCTACAACCTTCTTTTAAAATGTTTACCTCCCCACGTGATAATTTCCTAGACATTTCATATTATTTTGTTAATGATTGTCATGAAGTATGTAGCTATTTCAGGTTCTTAAAGGTCAGCTGATTTGATAGGTGTAAGGATATACCAGTAAAGGATGCTACACTGATTGCCTAGCATAAGGAAAAAAAGTGATTGGCAGTCAGTACAATAACTTTCTTATGTTAAAACTTACATGAGTCTGACTGACTATTTTGAGATGTTATTCTGCAAACGCAAGGAGGCAGGCTTTGATTAAAAAAAATCTCTGGCCTGTGTAATGTCTAGAGAAATTATATCTAACAGTGCAGCTTGACTCAGAGGTTATTTTTTAAAAAATCTCAAGGTTTGAGAGGTAGTGCTGTCTTCTGAAAACTGGTTTAGTGTTTAAACCAAGATTTTCCTTAAAAACTGTTGTTTCAGCCTTTCAGTAGTGTTGTTAAGCTGTTCTCAAAGCGACTGGTCATGTATTTTATACTTCTGTGCTTACTGGCTATTGATGTTCTAATTCAAAAGTATTGAGAGAACACCAGGGAGTTGTCAGAAAAGCACTGATGTTTCATGATATAGACTGTCTTAATACACCACAGTATTTGGATATTTAGTGAATACAACATGAAAAAATACGATTCTAGCTGTGATTTTTTTCAGTCTGGTAAACATCAGAAGACATTCATGTGAGATCAGTAGACTTGATTTGTTTAAAAAAGATGTGAAGATCTCATACAGTTCTTAAATTCTTGAGAGAGGAAGCACCAGAGAAATCCTTCTGAAGGATCTTACTGTTATGTTGACATTTCTGGTTTTGTGGGTTCAAGCAGGAGAGACGAGCAAAACAGACAGGTATTTTCCATAATAGTTGACAGCCTCTTGAATAAAAAAATCACTGAGCTTTTAATCGAAATACCCATTTGTTAAATGTGACTGACTTTTTACTTATAAGTTTATGCAGATGTCCATGAAACAAGCTTCTCACTGCATACCAATCCCAAGACTTTTTTAAAGATTACAAATAAATAAAGGTCATGGCCTGACTTAGCACTTGGGAAATATGATTATTGTGTAAATTTACAATTGAAATACCGCTCATTTTTTACTGATCCTTCCTCAAAGCAAAGGACTAAGACGAATATTTTAATTGAGCTTTTAATTTATTCAACCTTTTATTGTATCTTGATGCATTTTGAATTATTAATTTGCATGTCATTCAGAAGTATTAGTGCGAAAAAAAAGTAACTGATATTTGCAGGATTTCACTACAGAGGTTCTGCACATACTGACTTCATTGTAACTGGGACATTGTAGAATTGGAATGTATAAAATAATGTTCTTACAACATTCTTGATCTAATTTGATCTAATAAGATCAAATTCCTGAGATTTCCAGTTTAAATAGTCAGTTTTCGTACTAGTGTTATTCCATTTGTAAAAGTACACTTTCCATATTCTCATGTTTCGGGTGTCAGAAAACTGTTTTCTGTGCTACTAATACTACATTTGATTTAAAGCACATTATTAGAGATTACGTACTGAAGAACAGATTTAATCTGTTCTTCACTCAGGAGAAGTTAATCAAAATGGTCAAATATCTAAGTAGTAGATATCCATTTCATAGTGTACTGTGAGACTTGTTTTGATTGTGCTATGAGTCTAAACTAAAAATATGTCTTTTTTCCTCTGTGCTTTCTATTTTTTCTGTCTTCAATCTTAGCTTGTTTGCTGTGATTTGATTCAAAGATTTCTAAGTGGGAAAACAGTATTCTTAAAACTATTTTGTGTGTGGAGACAAAAAAACAGTGAGAAGTGGTTGGAATAACAAAGATAAATACATAAAACTCACAGTCCTCAAAATAAACTGGGTAGAAGCAAAAATTAAAGATGATATTAACTGTTGCGTGGTATTTTTGGCACTTGCTTTGATTACATAGGTAATACTTCAAAATAATCTGCTCTGACAGAGATAGGAATGAGAATATAAAATAGAAAAGGTGTACTTCAGAGATTGAAACTTTGTTTCTGAGGTGTGTGTATTTGTCTAAAACTCCTAAAGTTCAATTGTATGGTGTAAATATATGAACATGTATAATTCAGTTTGTGCTGGACCTTTATTCAACCTGAACCTCTGGAAGTAGAATTAAGAACTGTCTTTTCCTGCCTGAGGTTTGCTGCTGCTTCAGAAGAAGGAATGTGTTAATATCATCATCCTAATTTGCAAAATCACAGAAACATTGAGGTTTAGAGGAATTTAGAAGGTCATCTAGTCTGATAACCTGCTCAAAGCATGATCACTAGTGCAGGTCACACAGGACTGTGTCCAGGCAGATTTTGAGTATCGCCAAGGATGGAGACTCCACAGCTGCTGGGAGCAACCTGTTCCAGTGTGTGATTATCCTCACAGAAGATTTTTCCTGTATTTCATGTTGTGCCCATTGCCTCTTGTTCCGTCACTGAGCACCACTGAGGAGGGTCTGGCTTTGTCTTCACTCCCCACTACCCCCCTCTCCACATCAGATATTTGTGCACATTGGTAAAACCTGCTGAGCCTTCTCTTTTCAAGACTGAACAGTCCCAGCTCTCTGCCTCTCCTGGTGCTCCTTAGACCTTTATCAGCTTTGTGACCCTTCCCATGTCTTTTGAACTGAGAGCCTGGAACTGGACCCAGTACTCCAGGCCTGTCACACCAGTGCTGAGTAGATCACCTTCCTCAGCCTGCTGGTAGTGCTTCTCCTAATGCAGCCCTGGATGCTGTTAGCAATTAAGGACAGGAATGCACTTTAGAAACTTGGCCATGCCCATCTAGGGTGCTTAGGGTCACTTCACAGAGTACCTTGAGAGAATAAAATAAACTAAACTGGATGGTGTTCCATAGGAATGCTTCAGATTTGTGCTGTAATCACTACAGGGTGTTTTATCTACGTCACTTGACCATGGCTAATCCAAAGTAGATCTACTCTCCTTTTGCCTTCTTGAGATCCCAGTTACTGTAAATCATACAGCTGAGGTAGTTCTTCTGTTTTAATTAGAAACATTTAATTTTCTTTATTAGACTATAGAGACAAGCTTGGAAAAATACTGATAGTTTAAATGTTGTGCAAAAGCTTTGAAACCTATGAATTGCACATACAGATCTCTCACTCAGATTTTACAAGACCAAAATTGGTCCTTAAACCACACTTGAAGAATGGCAGTGTAGAATAAAGTCATTTCCTAGGATTCATAATAGATACTATTAGATTACTTGTTTTGCCATCTAACCTTAATATTCACCTCTCTCATTTGTAATTGCAAATTTTGTCTCACCTATTTAGTTTGTTTACAAGTTGCTGCTCTTCAAATAATTCTAATGCACTTTACTATAACTTTCAGTAATTTTAAGTAAGAGACATTTTACTTGAGAGAGTTGTGACTTGACAGTTTGTCTGCCATGTAACATAACCTTGAAATATACTGTTATCAATCTGTTTTCCCTCTGTAGGAGGATTTAGAATACGATAAAAGGACCTGAAGGGAAGAGTGGGTCGTGATACTATCCTTTATTTGTTTTGAGTTTCTTAATTAAATTGAGATGTAGTCTTCCTTCCCCTCACTTTTGCCTCAGAAATTTTTTTTCCTTGCGTTTCTCCTTAAATTATTTTAACTTGAACATAAATATTTAAAAGGAATTTGTTTTCTCTGGAATGTTTCAGATTTTGGATTGATGCTGCCAGCCCAATACTTACCTTGACTTGCCAGTTTCCTTCAGCATCATATAATGAAGAGGAGCTTTAAGGCCCTTCGAAGTTTGTTTGTCGGTGTCATTAAATCTATTTTTAAAAGTCTTTGAATTCAGACAACTTGGACTTAGCCATGTAGAAATACTATACATTTAATATCTGCATGCAGAAATGACATGAATGAAGTATGATACATTAATATTCATGAAAGTGAGAATAATTCATTTTTATTTTTCTTTGCACAGGGATTTTTTAATGAAAATGTTTGCAGTAGTTTGAGTACAATCCATTTTAATGTTTTTGTCCCTTGCTTTCCACATTTGTATTCCAGCTGTTGTTTTCCTGTACCAAGCAGTTAACAAACATTTTTTCTGTCAGTGGTTTGACAAAGGGAAGAGGAAGGTGTAGAATATGAATGAGTAATAAATTACAGCCTGAAAAAGCTTTCACCTCTTAATCAGAATCAAAATATGGCTAAAGTTTATGGCAATGTTTTTTGTTACTATTTAATGTCAATTTGTTACTATCAAATGTCAAAAAATATTCCAGTTCCTAATAGGTTTTTTTCTATATTAGAAAACTAAATATATGTGGGGAAAAAGAACTGTAGTCTTTTGATCCTTGTAAACCAGGAAGAAGAAAGATGGATCATAGGACACAGAAGATAGAATCAACCTATTGTGCTTGCTTGCTGGCTGGAACTTTTGTTCTCCAGTATTTTTTCTTGGCACAGAGTTAGTTTAAAATGGGAGTAAGGGGAGTTTCAGTTGTTATCCAAACATAAATCTGGAATAACTTACTGTGTATTAGGAATGAATGCCTGGCACGTACTAAAGACAAAATACTCACTCTGAAATTGTGCTGTGTATTAGCAAAGGAAAAATAACGTGGTATTACGTGACATAAATAAAAGCAGAGAAGTTTCTGTAAAGCTCACTGTATAATTCCATCCAGCACACCCACACTTAGTATTTGCTGAACAAAGATTAAGGGCAACAAATCAAGACATAAATTTTGTAGTTGTCTTGGCAAAATATTTTTCTGAGAATGATTACTTGCCAAGTCTTTATGAATGTGAAGATAAATGTCCTGTCTGCAAACTGAGAGCAAACCCTCTTTTCGTTAATAATTTGCAAAATGGTTCTGTCTTTGTGCATAAAAGATTATAAGTGACTTTAGCTCTACTTATTAATATATACTCTATGTAGCCTCCTTTGCCTCCTTCATGCTTTAAACTTTATGCATATGCTGCTGTTGTTGGCCACACAAAAATCTTTCTTGGTATTTGATTTGGATAGACGGGGAAAAAAAATACAGGTTGTACCTGTTATGAAGTGAAGTGCATGAAGCAAGCTTAAAAAGACCCAGTAATTGTGTTCATTTATTTGTTTCCAGGTATTCCAGAGCTTCATCACAAATAGTGAAGAGAGATGAGAATTACAGGTCACTTATTTCCAAGATTGTCTACATTATTCAAATACTTTGTTTAGGCTTTAAAAACTCAAAAACTTTTGCAGCTCCAATATATGGTTTTAGTTGCCGTTTTAATACCAGAATTTTCAGCAGCTTGGCTTTTCACGGACAAAGTTTTTTTATCAAAAATTACCAAGTAAATGGCTCCTCTAAGTCTAGTTGTTTAGTTTTACAATATATTGCTGTGGTCATTAGTGGCGTGCACTTTAAACATTTTTTGGTGTGTAAAGACAAGTTTTGAAAAGAACTCTGAAAAAAAATTGATCTCAAGTGTGGTGGTTTTTAATTTGAAATAATACAATTGTAATACAGTACACTAAGAGGACTTCTTTCTGCGGTGTCCATACCATTCAGGAGATTAACTTCTGGTTATTGGAAATTGCACCACTTGAATTAAAGCAAAATTTTTGTGATTTAGCAATCCCTGTAATAATACATTCCACTGCTTTTGCAATATTATGGAACCAGAACAGCTTGATTTAAAGGAATGTAAATAATTACTCTGTTTCCTTTCAAGATATAGGCGGGGAGGAAACTGAACTCATGTTACATTTGGGTTTCTCAGCAGAGAGTTTGGAAGCGGTAAACTTTTGGCCTCTTGCTTATAAGTTTTTTTTCTACTGAGATTATCCATCAGTGTAAACATGAAGGACAGTTCATTGGTCATTAATTGCCAGTTTAAAATTTCACTGATGATATTAACACAGGAAAATGATTTTTTTTCATTGCTGCTGAAAATTCAGTAATAAAGTGAGCTTGCTCATTCGCTGCAAGTTGGGCAGGAAAAGGACATAAAAGTTTTCATTTACTAGATCAAAGCATATCTATCAGTTATTATCATGTATCCTTACCCCAAGTAATAATCATGTGATAAACAACACACAAAAGTAAAAGATACATAACAACATTTTGTTTGTCAGTGGTGAGTTTCAAACTGTGGAGAGTGTACTTTTCTTCAGTTCATCAGTTGAAACTGATGTTCCAGGAGATTTTGACTGGTAGGCTGTGGTTAGTGTTTTCTGACCGGCAGGTTGCTTCTGACTTCATTACAGTCACAGAATCACAGAACGGTTTGGGTTGGAAGGGACATTAAAGACCATCTAGTTCCAACCCCCCTGCTATGGGCAGGGACACCCTCCACTAGACCAGGTTGCTCAAAGCCTCATCCAGCCTGGCCTTGAATGCTTCCAGGGATGGGGCAACTTGTTACCCATGTCCTGTCACTACAGGCCCTTGTAAAAGTCCTGTCCATCCCCCCCCCCCCCCCCCCCCCACCCCAGCTTCCTTGTAGGCCCCTTCAGGTACTGAAAGGCTGCTGTAAGGTCTCTGCAGAGCCTTCTCTTCTCCAGGCTGAACAAGCCCAGCTCTCTCAGCCTGTCCCCATAGGAGAAGTGCTCCAGCCCTCTGATCATCTTTGTGGCCTCCTCTGGACTCACCTCAACCAGTCTATATCCTTATGTTGAGGGCTCCAGAGTTGGATGCAGTACTGCAGTACTTGAGTTAAAACTCCTTTCAGCACTGAATGCTACTAGGTAGTGATGCTCTGTCATTAGTAGTTCTCACAAACATTGTACTCTTTCTTGATCAACACTTACTGGAGAAAGAAGGAATAGCTTTTGCCCTTACCTCAGTGATTGCCTCATCAGAGGCCTGTGTCTGGGCAGGTTTTGTTATGCAGTACTGCTTTCAAATGTATTACTGTGTGTGAAGAAGTGAGTATGCAAAAATTCTGAACTCTGAATGTTCTGAAGACTGCAGGAGACTCTTGTTAGGGTAACTTAAGTGTGCTTTGACCTTTTACCAGTTAATAAGACTTTGCAGGAAATCTCCTTTCCAGTTTATATAGACATTGATACAAATCAGGGTTTGATGGCTGGATGTGGTAACTGTCTCATGTGGTCTGTTGTGTGGTACTGTGACAGGTGGGACACATTTAAACTTACCTCAGGTGGCATTAATTGTCTGTAGGATGTCTTTGTTCGTGGTATCTATAGAGCTGCTGCTGCTGGAGCACCTTCACATTTTCTTGAGAGTCTATGTACGCTTTGGATAATAGTTCTTCAATCTTCAGTGACCTGAGAACTTCTGGGCATCTTCATCCCAGTGTCTTTTGTTAGCAAGAAAGTGGTGTTGGTATGGAACACTGCTTGATGTCACCCACTGTGTAGATTTATATATGGTCAAGAAAAACATTTTTCTTACCTGTGACTACTGTTCTTTGACCTGTGTTCTCTGTATGTTCAAGACTCACTCTTCTGCATTTGTTCGTTGGTGTTCATGAAGGAGTCTTCCAGTTTTTCACAAGCCCTGAAATCCTAGAGAGGTGAAAGGCAAGGCTTTTTAGGGTAGCCTACTAAGCAAAAAGATGTCACAGTCCTGTAAATGTGGCCCTTTGGATATTATTGAGGAAAAAAATTATCTTGCTGTCAGTATTTAAATGGATGTATTTGCAATGAACGTACAAAAAAGCCACATACAGGTGACAGAAGAGTAACAGTTACAAATAAGTAGATCTTCTAATGATTAAATTGATCCTCAAGGCTAAAGACATTTTCAAGATTTCCATTTAGATGGGTACAGTTCTTTTTATGTGAATGAATTTTAAAAGAGATACAAAGGTGTGTACTTCAGCACGTAAGATAAGTCTGTGTCCAGTAATGACCAAGGGTGTTCTGAATTTATGTCTCCGTAACTCATATCAGTCTAAAATGAATTAATTTTCCTCTGAAAATGCCTGATATTTGCATCTGTCAAAAAGAAATAACTGATCTAGATGGCCCGTAGGTCTGCATCAGTTATGTTACTTCCTGAGTTTTACTTTGTTAAATCATACCAAGAAATGTGTTCAGGGAAGATTACAATCAAGTATATCCTTAAAAATTAGTTTAATTGAAGAGTAAGCATTAACTCCTCATCATGTGATTATGGCATTTGAATTGGCAGTAGACTTAATTTGAGTTCCTTGCGTATAAATTTCTGCATCTTTCTATGTTTGGAGTTCTTTGAAATGTAATTTCAACTTTAAATGTGCTGGTTTCATAATTTTTAATACTAACATTTCAACTACCTAAAGATAAATAAGGTGGGCTTAAGAGTACATATCAGTAATTAGCTTAATGTTAGTGTTGTCACTTGATGAAACCTACATAGCAATTCTTGTTAAATGTGTTGTCTTGTTTGTTGTGGTCAATTCTTGTAGATGATCATAGCTTTTATTCGTTCCTGAAGTTTCGCTTAGGGTAGAATTTTACTTGGTTGTTCTTTACTGAAAACTTGAATACGAAGGTGCTAGGTTGTTTTATGCATTGTATGTGTAGGCATAGATAGACATTGGAGGGAGTAAGTACCTTATTTATTATTTTGAGGGGTCTTTGAATGGTTGAACAACCCAACAGCTTTGGCATTCAAAAATCTGTGAGCTTTGCTGTCCCAAATAAGGCATGTATACTTTGTCCAGTTTGAATAATTATATATGAAATGTGAAATACTATTTCTAAAATCCAGAAAAATGAGTTCAATTATGATGCCCACAAGCAGAACCTAGGTAAGTCTTATAGAGAGAGATTTAATTTTATTAGACAAACTGATAATAGATGGAAAAGGCAGACAAGCTTTTGAGCATGTAATGTTTCTGCACCAAACATCAGGATAAGTGCGGTTTTAAAACAACTGTTATATTTGTGTTTATTGAGGTAATTTGAAGGGAAGAGGCTATTTCTAGTGTATGAAGAGGTGCTTGGAAGGAGAGAGATGGTAATGCTGTAAGCAAGTAGGGTTCACTTGCAGAACTGAGTCCTGGAGGCAGGATGTTGGGGTATGACATAATAGATAACTTATGATAGTATTTGGTAGTTACAGCTTTTAGTTCTTAAGCCCTGCATTTGAAAGTGTTTTGTAGGACTCCCTTGAGGGTCTAGAGTGAGAGGTAGTGGAATGAGGTGGGGTTTTTTTGTTTGTTTGGGTGGGGGTTGTGTGTGTGTTTGGTTTTTGTCCTGCATTTATTTCCTGAATGTTTCTCTTCGTTTTCCCTTTTCTGTGTGTTAATCCTAGCAAATAATATTTGTTTGGCTTTATCCACAATTTCCTGAAGCACATAAAGTTCTGCCATGTGCATATCTAAACTTCATAGATTTTTGGTAGTAAAAAAGTAATTTTTAATCAGAAGTTGTTAATAATTTTTTAAGATCATATGAAAAACTGGCTTTATTTGCAGGAAAAGTTTGGTAAAGTCTGTCTTGTCCGATTTAAAGATCAGGTTTGTGTCGTGTGTCTTTTGATGATATGTATGCCCATATGTGGATATAATAGACACTTAATTCCATTTGTTAAAATGGATTTTTAAAGCTAGCTAGTTCCTGCTACATGAAGTTCCATTTTTGAGATATATCCATATATTCTATACATATGTGTAAGTCATATAAGAATTATTCATGTATAATTAGGCATAAAAATCGATTTGAATTTCCTGTTTGAGAGTTGCAAACAAGGGTAGTGACTATTTACAAAAGTACTTAATATTGCATTATAATCATACAAGCATCAATCTGAAATCAGCAGAAATACTCCTTGAGAAAAAATAAAGCATAAATCTTAAATAAAAAAGTCTCCTAGTATCACTGCAAGACTGAACATTAGATTTCACTGTCATTGCTCACTAGTACTGTAGTAGTACATTGTTAAACCACAAGATGAGTTTCATTCAGATATGTTTTGTTTGCTTATGGGTTTTGCCTTTCATAATCACTTCTGATTTTTTGTGTGTTTTGTCTTCTTTAAAGGTCGTTTGTATGCAATGCAAACAGGGATGAAGCTTGATAGTAAAACTCCAGAGTGTCGTAAATTTTTATCCAAACTTATGGATCAGTTGGAAGCTGTAAGTGGAATTTATTGCTCTTCTGTAAAATGATTCATGATGTTAATTTAATTTCTATTTAAGCTTCTGCAAATACTATCTTTCCTCTGTCATCAGTCATTGATGCAAATATTTTGTATGAAGGCATAATGTATGAATTTAAGTTGTATGTAATAAATTGGCAGAAGGATTGAAAGGAGATAAAGCTGTATGTCATAGGATCATAGGATAGTTTGGGTTGGAAGGGACCTTAAAGATCACCTAGTTCCAACCCCCCTGCCATGGGCAGGGACACCCTCCACTAGACCAGGTTGCTCAAAGCCTCATCCAGCCTGGCCTTGAACACTGCGAGGGATGGGGCACCCACAGCTTCTCTGGGCAACCTGTTCCAGTGCCTCACCACCCTCTCTGGGAAGAACTTCTTCCTGATATCTAATCTAAATCTCCCCTCTTTCAATTTAAACCCATTACCCCTTGTCTTGTCACTACAGGCCCTTGTAAAAGTCCTGTCCATCCCGCCCCCCCCAGCTTTCTTGTAGGCCCCTTCAGGTACTGGAAGGCTGCTGTAAGGTCTCTGCAGAGCCTTCTCTTCTCCAGGCTGAACAAGCCCAACTCTCTCAGCCTGTCCCCATAGCAGAGGGGCTCCAGCCCTCTGAGCATCTTCATGGCTTCCTCTGGACATGCTTCCACCAGTCGATATCCTTCTTATGTTGAGGGCCCCAGAGCTGGATGCAGTACTCCAGGTGGGGTCTCACAAGAGCCGAGTAGAGGGGGAGAATCACCTCCCTCCTGGCCACGCTTCTCCTGATACAGCCCAGGATAGGGTTGGCTTTCTGGGCTGCCGGTGCACACTGCTGGCTCATGTTCAGCTTCTCATCCACCAGTTCCCCCACATCCTTCTCCTCAGGGCTGCTCTCAATCCAGTCTCCTCCCAGCCTGTACCTGTGTTTGGGATTGCCCTGACCCAGGTGCAGGACCTTGCACTTGGCCTTGTTAAATCTATGGTGTGAAACGTGTACATATGTTTATATGCACCATTAACTTCAGTGTTTCATTTCACTTATATCGCTTGCAGCTTATAAACTGTGGTACTACACTCACAAGAAAAAGAACTGCATTTCATAAAGCAAATACTTTTTGAAAACTGTTTAAAGTATGAGTTTGAGAAAAGCCTTTAAAGTTCTGTTTGGAATGTTTATATTTCACTACTGAAATCAAGTAACTGTTCTGGCAACATTTTATGTATTAGAAAGTTGGCAGCAATCTAAAAAATACGGAAATGCAGCCTGCATGATTAAATTTTCTTCACATGCACAGTGAAAAATAACTGCCATTCAGAGATTGTTTTCATGTCTTTTGGCAAAATAAAGGCTGCAGGTTAGTATCATGCAGTGTTCCTGTTTTTGTTCTCTAAGTATAACCTGAGAATTCCTTATGTGCCAACAGTAAGCCTATTCAGAAGCTGTAAATCCACCTGTTGTAACTGTTAGAGGGTTATTTGCTTCACTCATTTTTTTTATTAGGAAACCTGAAGATTCTTGTACTCTAATGTCTTTGAAAACAGGTCTTTGAGTTGCAGTACACTGCTTACACTGAAAATTCCAGTAAATCCTTAGTCACTAGACCAGTCAAGGTAGGGCTCAGATGCTTTGAAAGATGTCATGAACTGCAGTGAAATGACCTTACAAGAGAGAAGATATGTGATCACTCTGACCTACAGTGCCTTTATAGAGCATGAATTACTTTATCGATTGGACTGTGTTGAATACTGACACAGGCCTCAGAGTGCTTGGTCTTTCCAGATAGTAAGGGGAAAAATATCTGTAGCTATTCCTTCACAATATTGTAGTTGTGGTTTTTTTTGAACGTTTGGGGTTGGGTTTGGTTTGATTTTTTTTTTAAGTATTTTGAGATTGAAGATAAAGGTATTCAGAACTACTTATTTGTAATATTTCTCCTTCCAAAAGAATGTACTTTCTCAGCATGCTGCTTTCAGCATTTGTTATGTTAGATGCTGGAGATGTGGAAAAATGATTAGTGTGGGTTGTTTCACTTTTAAATTCTACTTGGTTTTGCCTAAATCAGCAGCTGCTTCTTGTGTTTGAATTACATTGCAGAATTGCTAGGGTCTACTTAGGTAATGAATGTATTTTTTTCAACTTTTTCAGATGAAAAAGCAATTTGGTGATAATGAAGCAATTACTCAGGAAATTGTTGGTTCTGCTCATGTGGAGAATTATGCTTTGAAAATGTTTTTGTATGCAGACAATGAAGACAGAGCTGGGCAATTTCATAAGTAGGTAAAAATCTTTGGTTTTGTCATCTGAATTAAGATACTGGTCAGGAAATGTGAATATCCTAACTCTCTTTAATTTGACTGGAAACAAGAATTGTGCTTTAATGCATTCATTTCACTTTCAGAAAACTTGATTTGTTGTTATTTGTATGTCTCTAAAATCACATGTTAACTGGTATCCTCCTTCTTTAACAGGTTGCTCACTGGCAAGGCTTCTAAAACTTCAGGCTAATACTGAGCTTGGCATCAAGCATGTTACAGTTTTTACTGTCCAGTGATATTGAAATAGTTGTGATGATACATTATGTGGTTTGATTTACACCAGTTACTACAGCATGTTGATGACTTTGCTAGGCTTTTTCTAAGATAATATAGGTTGTCCTATGTCCTGTATTGAACATTCCAAACTAGAAACTAAGTGCAGAACAGATGACCAGCATTAAAAAATACTGAAGACTTTCTGCATAGTAGTCAGGAGACTAGCTAATATATTGCTAAATCTAAACACTGTGAAGTAAATTCTGTAACCTTAGATTAAAAGACAAAAAAACCCAGTGATGATTGGCTTGAAATAGGCCAGTGTGATCTAAAATGCCAACTTCTAAAATGTGATCCTGAGGGACTGACATTAACAAGTTACTGAAATGTTTTCTTTTTTGCAGAAATATGATCAAGTCCTTTTATACTGCAAGTCTCCTGATAGATGTTCTAACAGTATTTGGGGAGCTCTCTGAAGAGGTAAGTGTTAGATCAGTGTATTGCCTGATTGCTTTTCCTAGCACAGGTGCAAATTACTGCTTTAGTTCTGTAAAGCTGTTTTATAATTTTTGAATATGAACTTCAAAGAACATAGGTTCTAATTGTGTAGTCAAATACACATTAGTAAGTCATAAGAAATTGTGCCAAGTATTTCAAATGACAGCTATCTAATATTTCACATATAATTTTATCTGTTAGAAGGTGCTTCATGACTTAAGTATCAGAAATACATAGTCTGATTGTTACTGTGGGACACATAGCACTACGTTGAGCAAGTAGGAATAATTATAGGGACAAATGATGCAAGATTCCTGACTTTTTCCACCTTCACTTTTTTCTACCTGCAAGCAATAACTTTAGTGCTAATAACTGAGGTGGAATTGTGTACAGTTTCAGTTACAACAGATGGTTTTGGTTTTGCAACAAACCCCACTTTTAAAATGTGATATGTTAAGTTGGAAGAATATGAATTTACTTAATAAATAATGGCTTACTATCTGGCCATTAGGATATGAATGTTTTAATTCCAAAAGATTTCTACTGCAGTAACTAACACAGATCATGATTACATTTATTAAGGCACACCAGACTAATCCCTTGGTCTGTTATAAAACAAACTTTACCATTAGGTGTCTGGTCAGCTGCTCTCTGTTATTCTTGCCTCACTGAAGAATTAATCTCAGATATAGAGGAGCGGGTACTCTTAATAAAGTATTCCTTGTTCTGAAAATTAAGTGAGATTTTCTTTCTAAATTAACTGAATTAGTTAAGTTAAATGTTATGGTACAGTTGATAACTTCTGGCAAACACACAAAAAAAAAAAATTAGAGAATGCTACTACTGACTCATGAAGGCAAATTTCAAAGATTGTTAAAGGAAGGTTGAAATACCTGGAAAAAAACAAATATAAAGCAACAACACTAAACAGTCTGAGACAAAATTAGCAAGTGCTTACCACCTAAGTGCTGAATATGTCTCAGGACACCTAAATCCACACAGGTAATCTACATATTATTTTTTCTCACACACTTGAATGTTAACAGGCTTCCACACTTGGGCTAGTAAAAGTGCCTTAGAAACCAAAAGTTCTGCTGCCTTGCAGGCCCATAAGAAGCCAGTGGTTGTGTTGGTCCCAAACAATTCCATCCCTTGCTTGGAATTCACAGACTTGATATCCTGTATGTAAATTGCCGATCTGATAAGTGTGTCTAAACTTCAGACATATTTGTTCAGTTTAAAATGCAGAAACTGTGTCTACTTTTATTTAAAAATATTGGAAGGAAGGTAAAAGAATGGTTTAAGTAGTGGTGCTCTTCTTATGTGCTATGGCATACAGGAATGTAAGTGTATCTATTAAAGGTAGGACTTGGCCAAGTGTTCTTGCAAGATTCTACATCTTCCATAACCTGAGACTATACCAACCTACAATTTTCATCTATCAAGAGGCATAAGTAAGGTTGCTCTTTTGTGTGTTCTCTTAAAAGTGGCTGCTATGCACCCTAACATCCTTTACAATATCAAATAATAACGGTTCCTAGAGCCAGAGAGACTGCACATTGAATTGGACTGAAAAGACCAACACCTTAGACTGTAAGAATCCAGGGCACAGGACAGTACACTGATTTGGTGATACCTCAGAGGTCCTGAAGCAATCCTTGTAGATGAAAAAAATAGTTATAAATGTCAGTGTGGAATGCCAGCGGTGGTTTTTTGTTGTGTTTTGGGGGGGGTTGTGATTGTTTTGTTTTGGTTGGTTGTTTTTTGTTTGGTTTTTTTTTGATGCTGAAAGGACAGAAGTGCTGTGTAATTGGAAAGAAGCAGAATTCTCTTATTTTGATTGTTTAATCGGTGAAAACATTGTTAAAAGAGAGTGTACAAGAAATACAATGAAAGGTTTGCACTCTGGCTAGCCTCATTACATTTCAACAGTTTCCTTATCCAGTGTCATATGAAGGAATGATGGGACAAGTATGACGTGACTGGCTTAGACTTTTGCAGAAGCTTTTGTTAGACAGAAGTAAGCTCAGCCTGACACTTGGTTATATAGCAAGACATCTAAATTTTCTATCCATTCATATTATTCAGACCATCTGTGTGTCGTTTCAGTATGTAATTGCCTTCATATGAATGGAATATCAACTATTAAAAGGCTTTTAAATCAACAGCAGAAGCATAGAAGGCAGATACTTGACACCTAAAATGAGAAAATAGGTATTGTAAATAATTTTAATTAGCAGGGTAGTATGAATGGTTTGTGCCACAGGAAAACAGTGGATGTTCCATATCTCAATATTAGAACTAGGCAAAAGGATTTCTGGCAGACATGTTTTACAAGACACAGCTTATGTCAGATCAGTAAGAAGCTGTGTGATAATAGTGTTGTTTTCATTTACCTCAGTAGTAACGTTCAGACAGTAGGGCAGCCTTCCAAAAAGAGACAGCAGTGCATATTAAAAACAAACTGCAAGCAACAAAATTTAGGTGCTTAGTTCTGGAATGATAAGCTTTGCAGTTGGGATACATAATGAGACACATCCAACACTCTGTTCCCTTCTCCTCTCTCCTGAGTATTGGTGGGGGTCTTTTTGGGCCGTTATTAAATACACTTTCCCAGAGGTGCCACCAGCCTGACTGAAAGCTCAGCTATGTCCTGCCGTGGGTCTGCTGGAGCAGGCTGTGTCTGGCCGAGGGCAGCCCTGGCCTCTCCTCAAACACCACCCCTACCACCCCCTGTTGCCAGCACCTGGGCACAGACACCCAACACAACTGCATCTTCACACTTTGTCAGGAAATAATTGCAATATTAGAACAGATTGGAGATGTATGGGCTGTTAAATCCTTTGTAATGTTCTTTTAGAAAAGCACCATACTCTGGATGTGTATGTCTGCATTTTGTCACTGTTGCTCTCTACCTGATCTAGATGAAAATGCAATTGACTTTGTGAAGTACAATTTTGAATTTCAGTTTATTAATTCTCAAAAACTTTGGATGTCATTTCAGTCAGGGCTTTTAAAGAGAGATTATTGTGTCTACCTCAGCTTCCAAACCACTTTACCTGTGATTGTTACTGTGGAATTTGAGTTTGCTAGTACCTTGCAGGTGATGTTCATGTGAAACATGCTGTCAGAATGCATTGTTCACTTGGATAAATTATTCCACACATCCTTCCACATTTCTGATGTCTCTTTATATTCAGCCTTATTCCTTGAAAGATACTGCCTCCTAACAGTCAGAGGTGGTTATTTCTTTTGCAACTTCTGACAAAGTAGCTGATTTGCATAATCAGTTTAAGATTTCTTGTAACAATTAAGAACTTTTCCTGGAATAAAAAGCCGTTATTGTAACAGTCCCAGGAGATATAAAGTGGCCCACCTTCATTTCATGTTTTGACATATTAAGGTTGTACCTAAGTACAGTATAAGTATTTTTTATAAAATGAAATGGAAAATCTTAAAATAGTTGAGACTGACATTTATTTCAATCACTCATGCTTTGTGAAAAGAAGAATCTATGAAAAACCAAGTGAAATGCTTTTCCTCAATTCCTTTTTCCCAGAAACTGAAAGTAGTGAAAAACCATGTTGGTTTTTTTTCTTTTAAATACTGAAGTTACTACCACATTTTTTCAATTTCATACTGTAACTCTGGAAATGGAATCAGAAAGGCAAGCAGCAGATTTGCTTTTCACTGCTATTGCTTCATATTGACACCATTTCAGAAGATGAGAGTTGGCAAAAAATTATATTGACTGTCAATATAGTAATTAATTTTTGAGAAGTATAGATATTTTTTCTAATAGCTGAACTATTTTAACTTGTCATTAACACTTTATTTAAAGTCGTTATAATCCTTTGCCCTGTAGGTATTTTGCGTATTTCTTCCCTCATCTGACTTTTAGCTATGTTGTGATGAAATTGAATCAAAATATTGTATGTACTAGAATATCTCACACACCCCACATTAATCTACAACTACAGCAGCCTTTCTGTATTCATGCTTTTAAATACATTTTAGAAATGTAAAATTATTTAATTAGAAAAGGTTTTATATTATTGATCATGAGGGGTAGTATTTTAAGTTGCAGATATTTAAATAATCAGCTAAGTTTATGAAGGTAGGAAGTTTTCTTATTTCACATCACTAATTACTACACAGTGCTCGTCCGTCTTTCACACTAGGTGGTCTTGGTATTAGTTAATTCCTTTTCCTGACATACTGCAGTAATTGAAGATCTCTACATTTTCTTTTCATGATGAGATCCTGTTAGAACGTTCTTTTAAATTTTTTTTGAAGTCACTGATTAATTTAACATGTGTTTTTTATCTTTAAAGGGGTGGCACATCATCGCAGAGAAAGCAGTTCAGTTTTATAATTTCTTCTCAGAGTGGGAAACCTGCTTGTATTTCTGTTTTGAATGCATTAATTCGCAGAAGTGAGTGGTTAAAATGGCTGGCCTTTTCCCTTTCCCAGAATGCCCAGCACAGGAAGTATGCCAGGTGGAAGGCAGCATACATTCATAACTGCTTGAAGAATGGAGAGACTCCTCAGCCTGGGCCTATTGGAATGGAAGGAGAGACCTTCGGTATGTGTTTTCCTTTTCTTTTTAAAAGAGCAGAGGCCTGAGCCAAGACCGAAATGATGGTACACACAGTTCTTCAGGGAGCACCCCACACGACACACTGCTTTTCTGTTTAATGTTCCATTCATAATGGGCCACCTTCTGTTTTTTCTCTTCTGCTTATCCTACTGTTATTTTTATCAGACCTTACTATTTGATTGAATTATTTAATAAAACATTTTTTTCTTTTCTCTCTAGTGGGGATTAATATTTTGAATACAGCTACTCTCTAAGAAATCACTGTCACCTTTGGGCCAGAACCATGCATTTCTTCAATGCTACCCAGAGTCCTCCTTTTAAATCTGTTCTGTACAGTTACGATCCCTTTGCCAGTGGATCCTCTCTCAAGAGTTAAATAGGAGTCGAAATGGGTTGATCATAGGTAGATTAAACTTCAAAGGAAACACCTCATTGTGAGACAGCCCCTTCCTCCCTGTATAATAATGTGGTTTCGAAATTAGGTTTATGGCCTATTCTTTTTAGATTGGATTTCCTGCTACTTTCTCACTCATTCCTTTTTTCCTCATATTTTTAGTTACTCCCTGTGTTCTGGCTACCTGCCTTTCCTGTACAGGATTCCTTAATGGTTAGATAAAAAGTGCCCATTTCCAAGGACCCAACCACTTACCAACATGAATATTTATCAGAACAGGTTGCTTAAAACCTTCTAAACTGTAACTTTTACTGTCTCCTATTTAATGCATTCAGACCTGTCTAAACTTTGCTGCTAATTTAAAAGTCTTAGCTTTTCAATAAGAAATGTTAGGAGCATCTAAACCTTTCGCGTTTAGAGCTTTCTTGAGACAGACACCACCACTGTGAGCATGCAGGCTAGCCTCTCAAAAAAACACATACAAAGCAGACTCTGTCTTATAAGAGCACATTGGTCACATCCTATTCTGAGAAAGACAGCTCCATACTCTGAAGTCATTATGTGTATTTTTACTAAAAATAACTAAACAATTCAAACAGAGTTGCCGTATTGTTTCTGAACTTTATAATGTCAACCTATTTCTGAAATATAGATCCAGAGGTTTCAGATACACACAAGAATGAAATCACTGCTTATGAAACAGCTGAAACAGGTAGTAGTATTATTGTTCTTCGTATAAACTGCCCATGCTTTTCAGTTATTGATAAAAGCAAAAAACATGCAAAAATTGATGCATTTCTGAAATATATCAAAATAAAAATTGTATGTAATTGTTGAATTTTCACCAATTTACTTTTCCATTGTTTACCAGTTTTCTGTGCTTAATCCTTTATTAATGTTTAATTATTTTTGCATTTCACCAGGTGCTTTTGATAGCAATCAGTTTCATTAATAAGGGATCTTTTTAATTTCCTCCCCAGTCAGCACAGAAGCTTGAAATACAAGTTTTAAATGTGAATCCCTTATGAAAATAGGATGTCTTTGGAACGGATGCTTTCATTACGCAAACTAAATCAAACTAATTCTGCACAACGACAATAACCTAATTTCACATACCTAATGATACAACTAAGACCCTTAAATGATTTGAAACTTTATTCTGAGCTAGTACACAAGACTTTGTGGCTTGAATAAATGTCACTTAAGTTTATGCTCCTTAACATCTTAACTTAAGCTTGAATTTAATAATACAAATTTTTCTAATAAAAAGAATAAATAAAAAGATTTACAAAAGAAATAAATTAACTGGTTAGGTAGTTGTAGAAGTGTATACGTGAATTTTATAATTATATACATTAACATGTACAATCCATATATTTACGCTTGTGCACACACACATGTGCATACACACAAGTGCTTACTTGTTTACATTAATTTATGTTTAGGGTCTGTACCTGGGTCTTCAGTGGAAATTTTGAAGTCTGAACCTGTAATTTCGAATACTTTATAAATAGTCTTGTAATTTTCTGCACATTGGTTTTATTTTAAACATGTCGAAACATTAGAAAACTGGTTTCTCTCTGGTTCTCAGTCTTTTTGTCATACATTCTCACATTTTGAAGCTTCTTTCCTGTTCATCTGTAAAAATAGAGGAGGATGGACATGACCTACTGTTTATAGAAAGATTAAACTCTTGGCCTTTCCAGTAAGGTATAGCATCCTATTCCACTTAGTAACCGCAAGCTGAAGACAAATGTACAGCAGAAGATAGAAAGTGGCAAAGTAGCATGAAAGAAAGCTGTCTAGCTTACCACCCTTGATTGTTTGGAGTGTGAGAGTTTTCTACTGTCTTCCAAATGTGAACTGGAGAATATGGCATATAAAGTGAAGTTATGTGTGTCTAAAGAGAGTTCTTATTGTTGTCTTAAATATACCTAGTAGGAGAGTGTAAACAAGATCTAAGCCAGAATCTTTTTTGGATGTGCATAGTAATAGGAAAATAGGCGGTGGACACAGGTTGCAACAAGGAAAGTGTGAATTAATCATTAGGAAAAAAATAATCATCATGAATGTGGTCAGGTTCACATTGAAAAGAGAATCCAAGAGAGTTTATGAAATCTTCATCCTTGGAAATACTCAAAACCCAACTGGACACAGTCCTGGGCAACTGGCTCTAGCTGAGCCTGCTTGAACAGGGCGTTGGACTAGAAAATCTCAAAAGCTGCCAGAGCAGCATGATCTGTGTTGGCACTGCTATGAGTGAGGATCCTTCAGCCTTTTTGTGATTCTTAAAAAAATATCATTCAGGTGTATATGGAGAAGAGAATCAATGGGTGACAAGGGGAGAGGATCAGATAAAAGTGTGTTTGAGGTTCAAATTTAGCCAAAAAAGGTGTGAAAAGTGGCTCTCCACAGTGTAACTTATCATTTATATCTCCTGGGCACCATTACAGTTAAACAAAAAAAAAACCCAAACCCCAAACCAATCATCATCACCATTTTTTAATAAGAATGTGTACAAAACATCTATCCCTGTTTATCGTTGGCCTTTATTTTGTTGAAAGTAAACGCAAGTGTCTAAAAGCCTGTGTGCCAATTATAATTTCTTTGCAGTTTCCTGATGAAACACTGTTTGACTATTAATACTCTAGAAGCACTACAACATAAATAAATTTGTGAACAAATAATGAGTATGATACAATTTGATTTCCAAGCTACTGGTTTATTCTTGTTATTATGCTTTCCTTACCTTAACATGCCCTACAGACTTAAACACTGGAATGTCTGTGTTACCCACTGAAAGATGCTACAGTCTAAGCACAGCTATGTTTGAAGTGTACCATTAGCAAAACAACTTCTTTTACAACATCCTATCTTTTTTAAGGCAGTTTTCCTAACTGCTGGTACAGTCGCAAGAGAGACTTCTGATGCAACTCCAGCTGCAAACATACCACGTGTTTGTAAGTCAAATTACACCAGTTTGATAGTTTAATGGAGATCAACAACATGTGAGGAAAATCTTTTGTTATAGTGAATGTAATGAATAGCACAATTAAAAATTTCTAGCTTTACGTGAGTGCTCTGTAGTAGTCTGGCTCATAGTGTGGTAGTTTGCAAAGCTCACCTGATTATGTAAACAATTTCAAAAATAAAATATGTAAGCAGAAATTACACATTTTTAGCAAAACCTCTGTATGTAGCTCATGTAGAAGTAATAATTGTTTCTCAGCAGCAACAAATATCCCCTTTCTTCATTTTATTAATGTGGAGGCAAAGGTAACTGACTTCAAGGCTGCAAAAGAAACTGTTGTAGGAGGGGAAGACAGAATATAGAATTTACTCAAATCCTTATTATTCATTGCAGGTCATTACAAGCTGTAGTGTGAGTAGGTGAAGACTTGTTTTCATTAATAAGTTATGTCTGTGTGCAAATTAAGAGACAACTGCTGAGTGAAGCAAAATTTCAACATCCTTATTCACAGGGAGCCTGTAGTATACATAATTTGGCAATATCTCTTTATTTGTTGAATCGTATTTCATGTAGTAAGAGAATTTCTCACATACTTTTATTTTCTGAGCAATTAAATGAAAAATACTTCTTTTGATGATTAATTTTGGAAATGAACAACATAGTGTAGGTGTCCATAATGTTTTTACACAACTGTGCAATTAAATTTGTATTAGAAGAATTGGTTAAAAAATTGTCAGTTTTTGCTTTGTGCATCATAAGAAGAAAAGCAGTATTGTTTGAATGTATGACTGGACCTTCCCCATTCCTTTCTGCTTGCTCATTTTCTTCCCCCCTTTGCAAGTGGAAAAAGTCTGTTTAAACAGAGTGAAACTAGGTCTCTGTAGCTTGACACATTACCATTTTTTTCCAAAGCTTTATTTTCTTTGTGATTCTTGAAAACCATACTGTAACTCTTGGAGAGGTTTTTACAGTAACATAGGCATGCTTTATGCAGTTCTGCTGTTGAATTTATGGATACTTTTGTCAGGATGCCACCATGGGAACCTTAAAATGACATGCTTGATTTATTAATGCAGTTGAATACAAGTCCTAGAGTACATATAAAGGTCACTTGGCAGTAGCCCTAGGTCATTCAGCAAGGTTTTATTCTAATGGAACAAAATTAAAATTATAATTTCAAATATGAAAAAGTTCCTAAATAGTCACAGTATAGCCATAGTAAAATACATTAAGTGTCGCCACTTTCATTGCAATATAGAATATGTAGTCTACACTTATATAGCAGAATTCCAGGAAACCTGTGTACTCCTAACTAGTGAAAGAATACTTTGTAAAGCGTTGATGGATTTTTGAGTCCATTTCTCAAGGTTGGGGCAGGGGGAGCAGTGTTTCAATAGAACCTTGCATTGCGCATCTTTTAGCATATTTCCGCCTAGAGGAAAACAGTGCAGCAGAGTGAGGAAAAGAAAATGTTTTTAAATTTAAATTAATAGGTGATGGCAAAAGTATTAACTTTCCTTAAAAACACGAGTGCAGAGAATCGGGGGAGCCTGGACTCCTTAAAAATATTTTTGCTAGTTTTAAATATAGTGCTCTGGGCTGCTGCAGTTAAGTCATAATCAGTGCTTCCTTGCACTAGACAAGGGAATGCAGTTAAGCCTTGAGAATCCTCTATTTATATGAAAGCATCTTTGGACTGTTGGTTATGGCACCAAAGGTGTCAGCCTTATTCCACAAAATCTTTCCTTCAATAAATAAATGATAATAATTAAAAAACCCCATGCAATCAGATGGTCTTGGCATACTGTAGCTCTCAGGAAAATCTGAAGAGCATATGGATTCTTTGTGCTGGGATCCAAGCACAAAGGCTGATGAGGTTCCAAGACAAGAAACTGCTGGAGCTGAAACTGAATGTGAAACAATTGTGTCATTGTTTCACAGCCTCGTATTTCAGCATCCTTAAGCAAATTGAGAGGAACTTTAAATTCTAGGTTATTACTGCTTTATGAGAAATTAATTTTCTAATTTTCCTAGTATTCATTTCCATTCCCTGGAAAAGGTTTGTTTTTCAGTAATGTTATGGATGTTCTAACCACGGAACCTAAAAACAGTTTGTTGACTTAAATGTTCTTTTCCAGCAGCCTGAAATCCTTCTATTTAACACTGCTATTAAAACCATTCACAAGTACTGCAAGCACATATCTCAAAATGGTTCTACTTCAATCTTTGATGAAGAATATTTTAAATATTTACTTTGCAGAAAGAATAGTTACAATGCTTTGATGGCATCTGGGCACTTTAAACACCTAATGAGTTAATTTAAACAAAGCCACTTTTATGTTTAATACAGTTTAACATTTGCCAGTTGCATAATGAGCAAATCAAACAGTTGAGTTTGATGTCTTGATACGTATGCCTGATGAAAAAATATATCGCCCTTTTGTGAACTTGGCTCTTACAGGCACCTGTTACTGAGGGTGGTCAGCACTTCTAACCCTTCTTTTTCATTGCCTTTTTTGTTTCGAGCATTGCTAGACTTTAACTATTTGAGTTCATATCTTCCATGGCCAGTGTTGCCTACAGCATTGTACTTTTACAGCAGTGACTACATACCATGAACTATACAGTGAGGAAGTTTGAAGCTGAAACTTGGAATGTCTTGGAGGGCAGTTTTAGGAGATAGTCCAAGACAGGCACAAGTATGGGACAAGGGATTGCAGATATGGGATATGAAGTCCTGGTGCAGAGAAAGAGAAATCAGAATGGGACTGAAGAGCCAGAGAAGGGCAACAGGAAGCTGCAGGGGGCAAAATAAAGGAATAAATGCATTAACAGTTAAAGTCTGGGCAAAAAGTTAGAGATAATTGCTTGTAACTGAAATGTTAAGTACAATGAAAGCATGCTTTCTCCTACTCCCTTATTCTCAGAAGTGACTTAGTAATTTTTACAGCAGCTTTCCCAAAATACTAGCTTCAGATGTACAGTACAGTATGTACAGTAAGTCTCTGGGATATTGTTAAACTAAATTTCATTTTCTGAAACTGTTTTAAAATAATTTTTGTAGCTGACACCAAATAAACACTGAAAAATACAGCATTCAACCAATGGCTTATTTCTATGATTGCATTAGTATTTAAAAGGTAGCATATCTAGTGCTTACTTTTTAATATCTTTTTTTTTTCCAGTTTTAACACATTTAATTTTACTTGATGCATGTTAGCCACATGATACTGCAGTATAAGTTACTAGCAGAAAATACAGTAAAGGAAAAATCTGGCACCTTAAGATATCCTTTGCCTTCCAGAAATCTGCCAGATGCTTGTTTGCATATGTCAGAAATAGCTTCATAAAACCTCAGCTTGAACTACTGGTTGCAGCAAGTGAAAGTAATTTTCACAAGAGTAACATACAAAAAATTTTACTGTGTTTGGAGGTTTTATATTAAAGTTTGCTAGCAGTGCTTAACACTCCTTACAAAACTTTGCTTCTAGGTTTCTTTGCGTTCTATTACTTTTAAATAAAGATTCTTGGTATTAGACTGTGGTTTTCAGGGAATTGTAAATTTGTTTATTAGTATTTGGGTGTTCTGAATGAAAGTAAACTATTACAACTTTTCAATATAAACCAAAAATATATTCTTTAACTGTGTGTTTATTGAAATCCAGTAAAAATGTCCCAATGACAATACTGTTGATTTTACTCTTCATTATAGCTATTTGTAATAGTAATCTGCTTAATTATGAAGCAGTAGAGGTAATTGCATAACATGTAATCTTGTATAGTTGAAGATCAGTCTGGATTTCATAAAGTAAAAACATCTCTTTTGCCAGCTGTATACACATACGAGTTTTGTGCTGCCATACGCGTTTTGCTTCCTTTCAAGAACTGGCTGTTAATACAACCATTCCCAAAACTGTGCTTGTTCCACTTGACATTATTGGTACAGATCAACATATACACAGCAGAAGAAAATAAGCTTTTTACAACTGAACTGTATTCCAATTCAGGAGCAGAAATCAACCATATTTTAAATGAACTGGGTCATTAGCATAATAAAATTGGACCATTAACCTTCAAAGTAACATTGAATAGGCTCGACTAGAACTTTAATAACATGACTAGATTGAAAATTAATGTATGTTTTCTTTGTACATGCTGTGGGATAAACTGAACCTCCTTATTCTTATAGTACATTATATACTCTAACTGCCCTTGATAATGTTATGGCTTGGCTAAGCTGTGTTTTGTTTTCTTGTTAGGTGTTACTTTCTCAGAATTCCCCATTGTTGTTACTTATTTGTGGTTTGTTTAATTGATACAGAATGGAAGAGTTGGCACTGTCTTTAAAAACTGTATTTGCAAGGCAAATACAGTTTTCCATATTCTGGTTCATGTATATATTAAAATATAGATTACTGCGTATTTATAGTATCTTGTTCAACTACTGTGGATGCAGTACACTGAAATAGAAGGGATTGTACTAATGAGACATTGCTTATATTCAGACTAGTAATGAGATGGTCCTTCAATTTAAACAGAAGAGATGTTTGGAAGGATGTGAGTTTCTACATCTTTATCCTACGTTATGTTAGTTTTTCACTTTGTCAAATCAACCATGGGTGAATTGGATTAATAAATGTTAATGTGTCGCACTGTGGTGGCAATTTTTCTAAGAAAGGTTTGAGAGGAGTTTTCAAGTGTTTGTACAGAAGAGTTGTGGTAATTCCTGTTTTGTGTCATCTTGGCAGATGTTGAAAGGGAAGAAGCAGGGTCATCTTCTCTCCACAGTGGAACAACTCAACCATCATCATCTACGTATGAAGCTAACAACACACCAACTAGTAATTACAGTGGCATACATATACCACCAGGTGCCCATGCACCAGCCAACACTCCGGCTGAAGTACCTCATAACACAGGTATGTCAGAATCACACCCAAAAAATTGAGAGGCAAAATCTAGCTATCTTTCTGTTGCATGTAAAGTAAAATAATAGAGGTATTCTGTGGCAGAAGCAACTTCATAAATTAACATCATAAAAATGCCATCAGAAGTGCTTTTTATGTTTTTAAAATACATAGTTCGTATTTTGGAACATGTTGCCAAAACAGATACATAAACTGAAAGAGTGTTCCTGCAGACAGAATGGCTGTTTCCTTTCTTATAATCACGCATCTCAATGTCTATACTGTAAAGCACCATTTGAAGCTTGTACTTGATAGGTGAAATTACGTTACTTCATTTCATATTTAGCTCTCCCTGTGCAGATAGACTGCTGTTCTTTATGTGGAATCATATCCAGCATAGTGTTGAAACTGTTACAACAACACTGTAACAGTCATGCCTGAGGTACCATTCACACCTTCCTTCTGTTTGAATTATTCTACTTTTCCCATGCAAGTAATTTAGTGTGATTGACCTCAAACAATATTATTAATGGAAATTTTGTTCCTACTGCTAAACATATTGGCTCTTACATCTTCCTCTGTCATTTTTGGATCAAACCCAAGTTCTTAAAAATCCAAAGTCCTTCCCAGTTGCTGTATTGAAAAAAAAAAAAGTTATATTAAATGCTGTGTGAATACAACTTTTCCACTTCATGTTACCTTTTTGTAATGATGTTTAATAAAACTAAAAAAAAAATTAAAAGGTCTTGATTTCAATCCTAATGAAAATTTGATTAAGATACATTTTTGTAGTGTAGAACATGAGATGTTTTTGTCACACAGCTCCTCCTTTTCTTCTACTTTCTCATTTTAAAAATGCTTCACCCTGTGAAAAGTTCAGGATGCTCTTTTTTTCAGCTTTATCAAAGGGAAATCCTTCAGATAGGTCTGGGAGAGGGAGAGTGTTGTTTTTACACTGAGTCAGGTTAAGTGTGTTCAGCTCCTTGTTTTTACCGCATCTGAAAATTATAGAATACCTACCATGTTGGAATACGTGAATACTTTGCATTATATAGTTTTAACCCCATCAGTCATTCCATGAAATAACATAATTTAGAAAAGAGATTGTACCATCTTCCTACATATGTTAGCATGGTATGTTGTGGATGTACTGCAAAAATACAGGTTTGGATCAATGCAAATGAGACTGTCTAAAATTTGAGTGCAGATACAAGAAAGCTTCACAGCGTAAAGTGCTGTTTCTTCTTCTAACATCACCATTTCACTTTTAAATCTAGCTGGCTTTTTTATTCTCAACAATTGTTTTCAAAGTTATTAGGAACAGATAATTTGCAAGTGTGAGATGGGGCTTTAAAAATACAATAATGGAGGCATACAAAAAAGCAGAATTTAGATTTCAAATATAAAAGCTTACTCCTACTCTTCTTTAGCAGGCTTTTCTCAATACTCTAGGTTAACCAATATCTTTTGGACTTATGTTTTCTTATTTTTTTAATGCTTGAAATTAAATTTCTCTGAAATACTGGATTGATAAGATGAAGGACAGCCTGCAAATTCATCTGTATTACTTGATAAAACATTTAGATTCTGAAGTGAGGGTTTTAAAATTATTTGTTACAAACTTTCAGAATTGGGAAGCTATCAGCTGCATAATTTAAGTCTTTAAGTCACTAGGTTTACCTGTTCTATTTTCTTATCTTGTTTGCTTACTTTTAAAGGCTATAAATAAAAATAACTCAAGTCCAATTTTTTGCATTGATTTGCAGGAGTGACGAGTAACACCATTCAGCCTGCTCCTCAGAATATCCCTCTAGTTGATCCTTCCCTTTACAGTGCTCAGTCTGCAGGTAAGGTAGTGGCATTTGTATTGTCTGTACATGGACATGCTGTGTCCTTTCTTCGTGTCTTGCCTACAATGAACGAAGAAGTTTGAGAAGTATTGCTATCATTATCTGAAAGCTACTAATTCAGAAACTGTAAAAGGAATGGACATCATCTAAACACTGGCTGCTGCAGTTTAAGTTTCTGAAAGCTTTACTATATCCTGTGTACTAGTCCGACTTCTTCAAACCAATGAGCTAGCATTGTGTTAGGCTTTTTATTATTTCTGTTGCTTCTCAGATGAGGTCCTGATCTACTTAGCAAAGGCTGTATTCCTTATGGCCTTGGTAAATTATGTTTTTGGTAATTAGTACACATTCCATTTCCTTAAGTTTTCTTCTACAAGGTCAGTACATAAGTTATATCATTAAGTAATCACAATGTTCCTGCGGTGTCTTCTGTTGCAACATAATTGTTATGTGTGCTTGGCATTATTGGCAGTATCTTATAAATTATTTCATTTAATAAAGGTAATACTTATAATCAACAATCTGATGTATCATTTAATCAAGGCTTTTATTGTTTAAAATGCCATCTGTCTTTGATGTTAAAATCATTGATAAACCTGTATGACATGTGTTTTATATCTTGTTGCATATGTCATGCTTTCAGTGCACACATAAATGCTAACGCGAGGGAAACCACGGCCTTTGAAAGAGTACTTAGTCACTGACAATAAAACTGGGATCATCCTAGACTCTTAATTCAAATACTGATGGACATTTGGACAAATTATTAACTGTTTTCTAGGATTTTTTCTGTCCATGCAATAGAGATAATTAATAAAAAGATACATTACACATGTTTGTAATAATCACATTTTTGTTAGCAATATAACGTGAATGTTGAGTGAGGAGGAGGTCTAGAAGTCCTGGTATGAAATCTGTTCACATTCTACCTTACAGTTTATCCTCACCCAGGAAAGCTGATAATATATATAATTGATTTCAAATGTTGCCTGTTATGACTGCTGAGTTTTGATATAGGTATATTCTTGTATCTTGTAACTTTAACATATTTAGATAGATAGTTTATTATGTTGTTGAAGAGGGTGTCAAAGTTAAAATAATCAACCTTACTGAAAAAGCATTTTTGGTTCAGTGGAATGCTGTAATAGGAATTCAGTGTTCAGCTTGATTTTAGTCTGCTGCCAGAAGAATGCTCAAGGACACGTCCATCTTAATATATTAGGAAGCCGATTTTATAGAAGATGTCTTAAAAAGATAAAAGTAACAAAACTTACCATTGATAGAAATACATTAACATTTAGTATTCTCTTGAAGAACAAAAGGCACATCCTATTGGTTGTCTGGCATATTACTGCAATGGCTCATGTGAGAGTTAATTCATTTTATTGAAGGTAATACCTCAAGACTTTTACCTGAACCGTTTAAACTTGGTGGTAGTTTTTGAGTTTTGGGGTTTGTTGTCCGGGTTTCGGTAGCTCCTTAGACAAAACAGCTGAAGGCTTTACTTAAGCTTTACCATAGTTACTGCTAGTTGGAAAGCAAATTTTGTGTTGTTTGGCAGCAGAGCTTTAATATTTAACCAGCTTACCGTGATGCTCTGGACAGACTGTTTTCAGATAACGACTCTGCAAATTTTATTCGGTGTTGAGTCTTGGTTTGAATATTTAATACTGGGTGCCAAAAATGTAGTAATTTTGATTTAAACTTTACTTCTTCATTAAGTATTAAAAGTTGCATTATTCAATATCTGAATAGTATCAGTGCATTGCTCCCTCCAGCCACTCACCTGTGATAACCAGATTTACTAAGTATCTAAATATAAATGAAAAGGAATTGAGTGAATTAAGATACCCTGTGTTTGTGAGGATTCGTAATAACTACTGTCCTGTAATTAAGAGACTGAGACGCTTGTTGAGCACAATCATGAATCTCTAACTTGGTCAAACCTCAGTATTTGCATGCCTGCATTCCTCTTCCACACATCTGTTGTGTCACTGCAAGTTTGGGTCTTGTAACAGCTTAAAGCATTAAGGGAATTGAGGGAATTTTGCAAAAGTGTAGCCTGAGAGGTGACGCAGCTCATATAGATCACCGGTTCTGAAAGCTTAGAAAATAACTGTCAGTTATGCAGGAGTTTGAGAGGGCAAAAGGGATATATCAGTCAGCAGAGATACCGTTCTGTTTGGAGGCATAGAATTAAGAAGCTTGAGAGTAGTGGAAAGTGTTTGTCCTTGCCTGTCACCATCCTGTCATGCATGTCTGGTCATAACCCAAAGCATATGACCTCCAGAGTCACAACAGATACCATTCTTCTCCTCATGCTGCTGCAAAGTCCTTTTTTGTGCCGAGTACTCTGTTATCCAATAGCCTTGTTCCCTGACCTTTAAGTAGCTTTAGAATTGCCGTTACCTCATAATGGACATACAAAATTGAGGGTCCCAGGACCCCTCCCCAGTTCCTGAGTTGCCGTGCATATATTTGGGCTAGATCCTGGCTGTGTGTCAAGTTAGACTTTGGTACTCACCATTCCTATGGAACTGAAATTTCCTTTGGATGGGAAGGAGGGATCAGTGTTGCCCTCCAGTAGATCCATAGAGCTAGCACAGGGCAAAGTACGCTTGCTCCATGATTTAGACATGATGCCTGTGTCTGTACTAATAAATTAAACATGCCTGTAAATATTTGGCACTGAGAACAGCTGGCACGGAATCACTTATCCATACTAGTAAACTTTTAAACCTTCTAAACAAGGCCGTTTGTGAAGGCTGACAGTATTGAATGGTCCCTAGCCTGCTCCAACCACAAGTCGTGCCCAGGAATTGTTTGGGAAAGTGCTAGTTTGCATGGGCCAAAACCATACTGGAGTTTGTTCCAGCAGTTTGACAGTGTAGACAGTCAGGTTTGAGTGCTGAGACGCATTCCCTGGCACTGTTGAATGTACTAGTATAGTCATAGCCAAACAGGATATTCCACATATTCCTGCAAGACTCTTTTCTGGTAGTAAGATCAAATGTATATTTTTAAAATAAATTATGTATTTTCTTTCCTTGCCATAACATGGCAGAAGTAATTTGATTAATGCTACGATGGGAGAGAAACTTGGTAGAGAAGAGTGGAATATTTTATCGAAACAAAATTAACTTAAAGTAACAGTATTCCTTTTATTTTAGTGACTCTGAATCCTTGAATAATTGTCCTGTCCTGTGGGAACAGGTTTCCGGGTTTAACACTGACTTTTAAAAGTGTCAAGCTTATGCAATGAAGCATTGGTTAACGTCTCTGACAACAGATTGTAGAGCTACACAGCAACATTGTATAATGTGTTCATGCTCTTCTCTGGTGTAGTTTGCTTAAAAAATTTATTACCCCTAGGTTTTGCTAACACTAAATGCATTCATGGTTGTGCTACACAGAGTATTTGTAAAACCTTCTTACATTACCATATGCTCCATTTCACAGGTGGCATAGTATAGAGAAACCATTTGTCCATTCTAGTCGTGTGCATAATAATGTTTGTCTTCTACACACAAAGTAGAAATAATAATTTGACATTTTATATGTTTTCATGATCTTAAGGTGAAATCTTTGAGGATTTGTATTTCAAATACCTTAAATGCTTTAATGGGAAAAAAGAGCATCTTGTTTCAAAAATAATTTCAGTTATCTTTGCAATCAGTTTTTATACATCAATTTGCATTATTAAGAAGTTCTTAAATCAGCAGCCTTGTGAAAGGCAATGTCTTTTAGGACGTTGGAAAACATCTGGTGAAAAGAAAAGGATACCAGGAGAAGCAGATACATCATGTAAAATACACATTAATTTCATTCTAGACATGCTTTTTTCCCCAATATGATTTTCAGCTTCTCCAGTCAAATCACCTTTTCGTTTTCACTTTGTATTCCTTTTGAATTAAAAGAATCATGCTTGTTGACATTACTTATGGATTCCATATGTCTGTCACGTTTGAGTAATAAATGTAACTACTGTGCTAATAATTTCAGAGTACTGCAGAGGCAAGTTTATTTCAGGATAAATGCAGTATACTTTTGCCATCTTAGTGTTGTTGGGCTTTTTTAGAGCTCAGAATCACAGGATGGTTGAGGTTGGAAGGGACCTCTGGATGTCACCTGGTCCAATCCCTCCGCTCAAGCAAGGGTCCTGTAAAATGGATTGCTCATGTTTCCATTCTTTGTGTCTCTCGCTGCACTTTCCCCATGGCTTAATTTGCAGCCCTGAAGGAAGAAGTTTGAGAAAAGATGTCACTGTTAATTGAAAAGACAGCTTTTAAATCTCTCCAAGGATGGAGACTCCACAACCTCTCTGTGCAGCCTGTGCCAATGCTTGGTCACCTTCACAGTAAAAAGTGATTCCTCATGTTCAGATAGGACCCTCCTGTGTTCCAGTCTGCCCATCACCTTTGGTCCTGTCACTGGGCACCACTGAGAAGAGCCATGCTCTGTCCTTTATGAATCCTCTCTTCAGGTATTTATATACATTGATGAGATCCCCCTAAGCCTTCTCTTTTCCACGCTGAACAGTCCCAGCTCTCTCAGCCTCTCCCCATATGAGAGGTGCTTCGGTCCTTTAATCATCTTTGTGGCCCTTCCCTGGACTCTCTCCAGGATGTCAGTCTCTCTCTTGTGCTGAGGAACCCAGAATTTGACACTACTTCAGGTGTAGCCTCACTGGCACTGAAAAAAGGAGAAGGATCACCTCCCTAACCCTGCTGGCAACACTCCTAGTGCAACCCAGGATGCCATTAGCCCTCCTTGCTGCAAGGGCACGTTGTTAGCTCATGGACAAATTAGTGTCCCCCAGGTCTTTTTGTGCAAAGCTACTTTCCTTTCTCGGAAAAGCGGCTTAACCCTTAGAATGTGAATATTGAAGCCAGTTACTAACTTTTGTGGTTGTACATTTGATGTAAGTACAGACCTTACGGTTGTGTCACATTATTTTGAAAACCTAAGAACAGAGGGTTGTTTTATTTCTATTCTGCTTGTCCATTGTGAGGTGCTGACTTCAATAGGAGCTGAGGCCACTGAGCACATCAAAAGATCAACACCCTTACTGTGTAAACTTTGGTTTATACATTTAAAATTGTTAACGTTTTTCCCTCAAGTTATGTCATAATAGCATCTGAAGTAGATTTCATAATAAATAAGGCTTTGTGCCAGCAAAACATTAATAGTGCTCATACTGTAAAAATAAGATTAGACTGGTAAATTTAGGCATCCTTCCAATAAATTAGTTGAATACTGGACTGGTGCCTTGGCCAGTTTTTAAAGAATGATTTTGTAGTTTCTTTTGGCATCATAGCATAAAACCATTTTGAGGGGAACTTGGTCTTTTTAATTTCTTAAAGACGTTCAGTAATGTGGTCGCAGACTGACCCCAGCTGCTTTCAGTCTGTGGCTTTATTTAGGTTACAAAATAACCTGTGTGTACCTGTGTTTATGAACTCCCTCATGCGTATTTACTCGTATGTGTATGTATTTTAAGAGCTTTAATGTGGTCTCACTTATTCAGCAGTAAACTAATAATATATTGCAATGATAGTGAGCCCACCAAGTTGTCATGTGCCTCAATATTCAACAGTTATTTTGTGGTTATATTTATTTATTGAAGGAAAAATAAGTAGACTTCTAGAGTATGTTTTAAAAAATGATAAATTTAATTTTAAGAGCACTTACCCGTCTGCGTTTTATTGGGGTAGGGTTGTTTTGAAAAGCAGCAGACCAGTCTAGTTTTTCATATTCCCAGGTTTTCCGTTTTATTTGTTCAACAGCTGTTCTTGAATAATAAGATTGGCGAAAGGAAAAGCAAATATAATAGACATTTTTTTGATAAGAACTAAGATTCTTTAGTAAATGTTCTCACAGTATTGCTAACAACAGTTTTATTTTGAAAGAAAGGGATCCAGTTACCTGAAATTGTATCATAAGAAATGGATTTAAGTATATTCATATCCTTCCTGAAACTTAGAAAGCTGTACTTGGAGAACTAAATCTTTGTCTAATCAATTTTTATATAAAATCTATGGTGTATTTTAAAATGCATTTTTTCTTAGTCTGGGAAATCTGTTCATTGCTTATAAGATGCTGTGTGGGAAACCTATTAAATTAATACTTTAGTATTGCATATAAGTCTTTAGTATTGCATATAATTACTTAGCCATGTCCATAAAAATCAGTCTCTTACCAGTTAAGTTGTTCTGAAAGAACATGAGCAAAGGCTTTATAAGTTACCATGGTTTATTGGAGTGGTATGGGATTAGCCTTAAAACTCCAAGTGAATTTGTGGGTGGAAGGAGGGACTGTAACATAACTGTGCTTTATTTTATGCACGCACCAGTGATGCTATTCAATATTAAATCTCCTGCCAGTTACGGTATAAGTCCCTACGAGCTCTCTAGAAGACTGAATGAATGTGTATGAGCATTACAGAATTCCCAATGTTTTAATTTATGTCAAGAAAATATTCTGATTCATAAATAACAGTTAATTGTTTTATACTATGAGAATATTTTTTCTAGTGTTCTCTGGTATTACAAAAATAGGTACATTTAATGGGATCAATCTTGTTTTGAGGCATCTTACATGAAATTGGAAACATAAACATTACTTGGATAAAACAGAAGTATAAAATGTGCAAAAACGTTCAAGTGAAAAATGCTTCTACGTTTTGAAAAGTTATTCCAGTTGAGAAGGAACAGTTTCTAACTATGTATTATTCCTGAATAAGTGAGCAAAGTAATTATACTGTAAACACAAAAACCACTGTCCTTGCTTCTTGCAGGTTGTAATATGATTACAGCTAACTTATTGTCATTAAAAAGCTCTCCTTTGCTGCCTTAGATGAAGAGCAGATCTTTCCCAAAGGTATTGACTTACTTTTGAAAGGCACTGGATCATACAAATACCAGTGTTTATAAAGGTCCTCTTATCTTTTTCTAATGCCAGCAGCAAAGTAGTTAATCGTTGTATGAATGGAAAGAAAAATGAACGCAAGAAACAGCATAGTTTGGTCTTCGTAATATTACCAAAAATATTAGCCTGGTTTTCATACTATTACTGCAGATATAAGTAAAACACAGAAATTGTGTGAAAGGAAGCCTCAGTCAGATTTCTTTTATAGTAACTCTATAATACTTATGTTTTTGCAGGGGAAGTCCGTTTGACTCCAGAGGACTTTGCCAGAGCTCAAAAATATTGCAAATATGCTGGCAGTGCTTTGCAGTATGAAGACGTGAGCACTGCTGTGCAGAATCTACAGAAGGCCCTCAAGTTACTGATTACGGGCAGAGAATGAAGCCTTTATCCAACAGATTCATGTCTTTTGCCTAAAGAACTAACAGCTTATTACTGTACCTGATAGGGGAGCAGAGTTACACACAAGTTCTCAATCCCATCACCCATGACAAAGAAATTGCTGTTTCAGTGTCAGATTAGCAGTTAATGGTACAGTAGGAATCTCTGCTTTCATTTTACAAACAGTGGAACTAGAAAGATATGAATGCAGTGGCTTGACATAAGCAAAATACTGAAGAAAATGCTACGAACACTGCTCAAGTGTTAGAATTCATCTTGCAGTATTTAGATTATTGGCATGGGGAAATGCTGAACTGTAAAAAACGTGAGCATAAGAATGTTCTGTTAAAATTCTTACTCTGATTTTGTTATTTCACACAATTATTTAATAAGTATAATAGCTTAAAATGGTAACTAAGATTAGCACTTTCCTCCTGAAATGAGAGCATGCAAGAAGGCTGACAGATCCGCAGCAGGAAGGACTTTTTTCTGTACATAAATTATTTGTCTTTTGCCTGAGACTTAAGTCAGAGTTGAGGGAGACTTGAGGACATTTGTATTTAGTTTTGAAACATGCTGGAAAAAACATGTCTTGATACTTCAGAGAGAATAATTTTGATGGTAATCCAACCCAATCCCCCACAACTCTACGGACTCCTATGTGTATTCTTAATTACTGGTTCCTTCTCCTTTTGTGAACACTTACAATTTTATATATATATGGGTAATTAAGAGAAAGTACTAATATTTATCAGAGATGATTCTGAACAAGATGAACTTTTAGGGAGATGTACTTTGTAACTGTTCAACCTTTAAGAGGCTGAAAAAAAGGCCTGTTCTTCAGCCATTAAAGCAGTATAGGTTCATCTCTGGTATTAGTGTCACAGAGCTTTGTATTTCCAGCTAATATTCTTCCTGTCTGCTTTGTTGTGGAGACTTTTTGGACTTGGGATTTAATTAAAATATCTTGGAAACTGAATTTTGAGTCTTTATGAGGTCTGCCCTTGCAATTATAGAGCTCTTGATTGTTAAAAATCCATCCATGCTGTTTAAAAGAAAGAATGATTCGTATTTTAACTGGCATGACATAATCATTGAGTACACTGTAAAGTATGTCTGATTTATGTAATAATTTAAATGACATATTATTGGATCTGTCTTTCTTTCCAAGCTGCCAGATCAAATCCACAACTTCTTTGTAGCTGCACTGTTTTGCAGGGACTAAAGTAAGTCTGATTTTCAAAGCAAAAAGATGAGGAAGAGAAATCAAACAGAAGCGTGCATTAAAGTTCAGCTGCTCATGTCCTTTTAAGTGTGTAGAGTCTTTGACAGCAGGTTTGAAAAGAGTACTAAGAAACTTGTAAATGTCTGCTTAAGCATTTCAATTGAGATTTAATAGATTAAGCGTGTGGTATTGTTCGTGTTGCTTTCTAATGTGGGGTAGCATGCTAATCTGCACAGTGTTTTGGAATAGATTTTAATTGTTCTGGGAAATACAGAATAAATCCGTTTGAAAGTTTTTTGACAGTAATGCTGTACAGACCTGGGCAATAAGCCTGTGTTTTGTACAGTGCTTCATGCAAGATAGATCCCTCACTTCAGTATCAAACTGAATTACTGTAAATTATTCCATGTATATTATTGTGGGGTTACACTGTGATTGGAAAAGCTGCTTTTCAGTTGAAAGAAGGATCCGGATCATTGATACATGTAGAAATATATATTTTGCATTGCTATAAAAAAATCAATGTTGCTTTCATTTGGGATCATACCACTGTTTGCTTATACCAGCTTCAGACCCCAACACTTGAAGGAGGAAAGTCAGTTTTCCTGTTTCTGTTTATAAAATAATTAAAAGATCTTCAAGGCTTTTGTATTACATGGAAAAATAAGCAAGTTATGACATAATACTGTGTTAATTTGAGGCTTTCAATTAAAATCGATACTAATATTTTTTTGGTGATTGAATGATATGAAATGGAAGTACATAATTAAGAAGGTTGCAAACAAAAATTTAAGTATTTCTTAAAGTGTATAAAAGAACGTTTGTTGTACATGTTTATCTAGAACTTCTAGGTTCCCCTAGGAAACCAGAGAATCATCAGTGAAAGAACAATAAGCAATGAAAAACTCAATAAGCAGTGTTTTTGAGAGATCATTTACAAAGTTGTAACTTTCTTCTGCCTAGGAAGAAATTAAAATAAGTGTTTCTGAGGGGAATGGAGGTGAAAATGCTAGTAAGAAAGTTTAAGAATTTCTTAGAGAAGCTATCAGGACATCCTTTCTGAAAATAAATTAGTGTTTAGAAGATTTATCATATAAAATTCTTATGAGTTCTGTAAAATTAAACATCCTAATACTGACCTTCAGACCACAATACCTGAATTAGCATATTGAGTTTTATTTTGCATAAAATTATTTTGCTCTGATAATTTTTTTTTAATTTGGAAGTTTTGTAAGAACCCATCAAACCATGTGTGAAGCCACATCTTAAACTTGCTAACATTTGATGCAGCAGACTCTGAAAATTTATCATCCAAGCTGATGCCTAAGTTAAATCGTAGCTAAGTGTTTCCATTCCATTAAGTATAGCTTCCGGGACAGCTTTAAATGTGGCAGATAACCCGAAAGTACAAACCAGTGTTGCAGAACAGTTCAAAAAGCAAACATGTTTGAAAATGTCAGTAGAATGTAGGTAGATAATCTGTAATTATTCCAAACTGGGATTTGTGGTAGGCACTGGACCTTATGGCCCCATTGTTAGATATTGTGTGAGCTTTAAGTGTTGACTGATTCTTACAGCCACTCGGAATGGTAAAGTCATAGCACATAGTTCCTCTTAAACCAGTTCCTAATACATACAAGTACAGTATTAAATAAAGCAGAGTGACAGTTTTGTTGCATGCTACAGCCGACAACTCTCTCTTCTCCTGTATGGTTGCTACCAACACATGCTTGTTGGCTTTTCTTCTTTGAGTTGTGAGCTCTCAGTCTTCTCAATCTCGCTTAAGAGAGTGAAGCATTTTCTGTCAGATGTTTCATGTTCAGTTGTGCTACTTACGTAAGTTAAAATTTTAGTCAATGTTCAATATTTGTTACTTACAAGGCTTTTGGTATTACTTAATGTTGCTTGTAAGGTATACGCACTTATAAAGTATAATTCCTTCTTCCTTTTAAAATGTCCTTTGTTGTGCAGTTTATGGAATTAGATCTTGAGCCTGGATTAGGAAAACCTGAAGTCTGATGCTGAGTTTCTAAACCACCAGTACATCCTCATACTCAAAGCAACTGTTCTTCACAATCACCTCAGAGTTCTTATTTTCAAATGTTGGAATTCTGGCCATGTTTGGTGGGAAAAGGATAAATGTTTTTATTGCATCACCACCTTTCAGTGCACAGCTGTAGTAACAGGAGAATTACAGAATAGATGAATTTGCATTAGATATTTCACTATCAGCAAGAAAATAATATTATGTTGCCAGCAGAGCTCTTTTTGGCTGACAAGAAAAGTATTGGAATAGTTGGATCATAGAGATGGTTCTGAATGTAATCCCCTAAATGATCTCAGAATAGAAACTTTGTAAATAACAGCATTGAAAACAAACTTTAAAGAGAGTGGAGGCATATGCAAGGGAGTAAAAGAAATCACTCTCCATAGAGTGGGAGAGGGCATAAAAATAATTGCGGAGAAAATGGAAGAAATACTTAGAATCCCACATGGAATGGGAGCATAGCAGTGGCTTGAATGAAGTTAGAATTGTTGGCTGTTTTATTTAGAACCTTGAAATAGATGAGAAAGAAGGCAAAAGATTATAGGAAGATAGGAGGTGTGGGGAGGAACATTAGAATGATCAAAAAACCCACACTTTTTTTTACAGCAAACTGAGATAAGTGCGAGTTTATAGCATAAGAGAAGGTTAACCTAGTTGAGGAAATTATAGTAGAGCTAGTTTAGTCTAGCTCTAAAAGAGAAGAAGAAAAATACAAGTTAACAGCATTCTGAAAATTGAGAGGAGCAGCTTTTCTCATCCTTGGGACCTTTGCACTCATTGAAAATATATTTATTAAATAATTCAAATTTACTTTATGCGGCCATTTTGGAAAACGTAGGAGATGCATACATGACTGCATGGTATCTGCAGAGAACTGCAGAGATCCATGGTTGTCCTTGAAATGCTATCTCCTGCTTATTTTTGTTTTCCATCCTGTTTTGATTTGCCTCCCCCTTTTCACTGTCTGTATTTATTCTGTGGTGTTTCCATAGCTAGGATGGAGATTGTTGTGGTTGAATACAATGCTGAGTATGAGTGGTAGACCACATGTTTAGACATTCCCAGGTAATTTGGGAAGATTGACAGGTCTGGGTTTTTACCTGATGTGTGCTATGGAGAAAAATGTAGCAACTGTACTTCCTTCCTGAGCTTCAGAGGCTCTTTGGCAGCAGTATGACTGCAGGATATGTGGAAATTTACTCAGTGCCGTATTTCCAGTCAGAGCCCAACAAATTCACCTCTAGGGGTTCAGAGTTCTAAGCGGTTAGTGAAATTGTCAACTTTTCCTTGCCTCAATTAACCCATCTGTAAAATGGGCTTGAAACTTCTTAATATAGTCAGGACTTTGTAACCCTGACAAGTAATGACAAGAGTTGATCATTGTAACAAGTTCCCGAAACAAATAGTGTTTTTAGGAGAAGCAGAGAAGGCATTAATATGGAATGAGAATATGTATAATAAGAATAGAATAAATGGAAAAATTGATAGGATAATTTAGGGGACAATGTGCAGGAGTGAGGGGATCTGAGATACAGAGGCAGTGTAGTTCTAAGTCATGGGCAGCAATTTCTGTAGAGTAATGTCTAATGCAAGTCTTAAAATGTTGGGTTTATTAGAGGACCAACATAACCTCAGTTCTACAATACTGAAGTAAGTGTAAATCCAGTAATAAGAAATTCTAATGGATCTGTAAGTTCAGAGTTAGTATTTTACAGCAGAAGAACAGCAAATGCAGTAATCATATTAAAAGGAAAAAAAAAAGAGTTGTAATCAACTTCAGGCCTGTTAGTTAGTTTAGCTACCAGATTAAGCAAAAAATTAAGTTCAGGTGGTGAGCAACAGACCTGAAGTTCAAACAGGTATGATAACATATAGTATGTTTTTTCCTAGCCCTTTCATTCTGCCCCCTGCCTGTGTGGGTTGGGACAGTATATTTTTAGAAAACAAATGCAATGAATTTAATTTACTTAAGTTATGCTTGACGTAAAGCTCTAAAAACACTTGTGCAGAAATGGATTAATATGAGAATTGAAAGATGGATTAAAGCTGGTTGAATGAGATTACAGTAAATTCTGAGTTATTTTCGGAGTGGAAATGGAGAGAGATCGGCCTAAGGACACAACCTGCTTCATACATCAGTGGTTTAGGCTCAGGTCACCATTTAAGTCATATGTAATTTGTGGATGAGATAAAGTTGGGAGGTATTGCAAAGAGGTGGAAGTACTGCAAAGAACTGGGAAAAATTCTGTGACTTTAACTGAAGGACTAGAATGTGCTGGAACCGAAAGCACAAAACACCAAGTAACTCATTTGGGTTCTAACAAGAATATTTTAAAATAAAAATTAGGATACTGCAAGCTGAAGTAATCCTAATCAGCCTCACCTAGTTCAGAGAGCTAATGCAAATTTAGGATGTAGTGGATGAGATTTTTTAATACAGATAGTAAGTAAACTGTCACTGTACTGGGTTTGATTCTGATCATTGTTGATGAAAGGTATTTATTAGTGAGAGATGGGCTACTGAGATGATGAAAATCTTATCTGTTGAAATTAGATTGTCTTGTTACAGAATTTCCTGATATCCAAATCTCCCTGCTTTCAATTTAAACCCATTACCCCTTGTCCTGTCACTGCAGGTGACAATGCCTAGTGTATGTTTGCTTGTGACTGTGGGAGAATATCCACAATCTGCATGTTTCTGAATGCAAACACCTTTTAAACTTGTAATACGAAAAAGTTATCAAAGACTTGGGTGTATAGCATACTGTCAAGATGCAGCACTGCTCAAAATAGAGACCATACCTGTTGGTGTGAATACAGCTTTGCCCATACTGAAATCCCTATAAGCTCTTGTAAAAAAACAGCAAATATTTCCTTTTTTTGCTGAAAGTGATCAAGTGTATAAGTGAAGTCTTGAGAAAAACACTTTATTCAGGGTACGATAACTCTGTATTTGTGAAACAGACATGCGAGTACTCATGACTGCTGCACTTCAGCTCAGCAGCCCTTTGATAACAGGAGGTTTACACACATGTGGCCTTTATCCTGCACTTACTTGCCTGAGTAACTTCACTCATGTGAATGGTCCTATTGGGGCAACAAGGGTACTCACGTATCTGAGCATTTGCTGTGTTTGGGTAGAAAGCTTTGCTTGTTGGTCAGTAAAACAGAACAATGGTAATGGGTTTAATGGATCCAAGTGTGCTGTGCTGCTAGTTCTCCAGTGTAGGGGTTCTGATCTCAGGACTGACAGATTTTGAGACAGAAGTCTTGACTTTTTTCTATTTACGTTCTGCGTTGGGAAATGCTGAGGTTTTCTTTGTACTTTATACAAAATAGAAACAATAAATCTTTTTAAATGTAATTGCACTAGACTTGCAGAAAAGGATAGCACTCCTTGGAAAGCTATATCAGTGTATTTCGTGATACAGATATATCTAAAACCAGCTCCTATTAGCTAAGAAATTTTTATTCTTGGCAACTCCTGTAGGAGTGTGTACAAGCCCCACAGTACAGGCCCTGCCATCTGTACTGCAGGTGGTCATGAAAGAGGGCAACTTCTATTCTTGTTCCCTCATAACTGTCTGCCTAAATCAGAACATTCAGCTGTCTTTCAATGAGAGTATTGTGAACACTGTTGAAGCTTTCTTCCCCTTAGCACATAGCTGTAGATGATCTATTTCTCCCACAGCTTCTTTGGAGTACTTAGCAGTTGTCCCTGCTGAAATGTGTAAAATGTGAGAGTTCCTTTCTAAAGCCACTTTTCATAGTAACAAATATTTGTTAGTGCTGTTCAGTCAGCTTCTTGTGAAGTAAACTGTAAATGTTTCTACCTGTATATGTCAAGTTTACCTATCTGTGTGTATTTGGTCAAATCACTCAGCAATTTGAACCTAACACACATTGGTCTGTGCTAAACATGCTGCTACTGCATTTCTAGCACCTGCAATTTCTTCAGTTTCTGACAATGGAAACACCTATAAAGATTGCTGAAATCTAATTCCTAATTCCACAACTTTTTCTGACTGCTTTTTTTTTCCCCAGTCTTTCCGGTCACTGTAGGCACAGATGCTGCCACAAATATCTCTGCGCTGTGCAAATCTTCAGGACAAGTCTCAGAACAGCCCATTTCTTTTTTTCCCTTTGGTTCACACAGCTCCAGTCTTAGAGTAAAAATTACTTTCTACAACATTTGCTCTCAATGACTAGTATTCTGTTAGTCCTCTGTCTAGAAATTTCTTGATCTTCAGTCAACTTCCTTGTCTTTTTAGTCCTCAGCTATGCAAAATGTAAGAACTCAAGAGCTCCTAGGAGAAAACATCTATTTATGCCTCCCGACTTAAAAGCTCTTTCACATTCAATCCTTTAGAAAAGGGAAATACAAAACACAGGCTGGGAGTCTGGAGTTTGCAGACATAATTTTTTTTAGAGGTCGAAGATGCTTTCTCTTTGTAGGGCACTCTAGAGCGGACCTGAGAGTATCAGTCATTTTTTCTGAAACTCTGCTATAACGACTTTCATTTAAAGTATTTTCTGTAAATTTTGGCAAGCAACTGGCCGAAGTACTTTGCAAAGATAATATGTTGACTTGATCTAGATCTTGGTCCATCTTCCTCTGTCATTGCTCCAAAACAAACAAGTTCAAAATACTTGACACTGTACTGAAATATCTAGGAACTTTGACAAGAAGTATGAAAGACTGCAGAAGAGGCTGGGTTTGTTCATGTGACCAAACTCAGTAGCCACCATGTCTACTGCAGCATTTAAGAAAAAAAAAAAGTGAACAAACAAAAACTGAGTGGCTTTCTTTATAGTAGGAGTGCTAACCACTTCACAGTTTGATAACATTTGAAGACTCGCTAAACCATTTATTCTGGGATTCTGATATGTTAGTAGCACAAAGCTATTGTCATACGACTTTCTTTTCCTCCTGGGAGGATACCAGAGCACGTGTGTTAGTCTGCTGTATCTCTCCTGATTCCTGTAGAAAATTTATCCTACAATAAGAAATAATGCTTTGAAGGAAAACATGTTTAGCATCTGTACAGTGAGGTCGTCATTTCGGTAAGGATAGCTACTTGATACCTTTTGTCTCTAAACCCCTCCCTCCACTCTAAAAACTAGTAAATCTATTGTATATGCTATGTTTTCTTGCCCTCAGCCTCCCAGATCCCACACGGGCAACTTCCTGCAGACTCCACTTGGGAGTCTCCACGGAGGTATTGATACGCACTCCGATGTTACACATTCTAGCTATAAAGGAATTGGTTTGAGGTCTTTTGGTAGAATGCAATCCAAATTGTTCATGCTCTGTATACTGTGACTGGCCTCTTTGACCGAATGTCATTTTAGATGCCAGTTATCTCCAGTGTTTGGCCACTGGTACCCTCTGACATGCTCAAAATTATGGAAGTTGTCACTACATTTGAACTCTTGTTCTTTTGTTTCTCTTCTAGAACTCATCCCATGACACTACCATTACACTGTTAGACTTGCTAATAGAACCAGGCTCAGAATATGCCTAGGAGAAAGGGCATTTAAATTATTTCTTGTAATCAAAAATTAATAGATCATAGGCCAGTATTACACCTTAAAAACATGAATATATATTTTTAGCTTAAGTGAAGAATATCACAGATGTAATTTTCAGTGGTTCAGATTTCTCAGTGAAATCAGACCTGATGCGGAGTGTTCCAGATTAGTCCTCTTTGTAGTCCCAGATGTTGGTCGTCTTCACTTTCTTGGGAGCCAGTCAATGGAACAAGTGCCTCAGGCATTGGATACAGAAGCCAAGGTACAGCTGGTGTTTGTAGCTGCAGGTTTCTGAATATTCCTTCCTATGTTTGAAGTATTTGGTGATGCCTTTTTCTATTACTGAAAGGCAGGATCCTTGCTGGCACTTAATCTTGTCTTTGTATTTTTTATTTACCAGCCTTTTGATGCTTTTTCTACTACATATCCATCTGGTCAGGAGAGCACGAAAGAGTCAGTTTCTAGGGTACAAACCTGATGTTCTACATCCATTGATGAGAAGGTTACTTTGAGGATTCACCATAAGCTTTTTTTCTGAGCATGGGTATTGAAGTTTCAATTCCAGCCATTGTCTCTCCTGATCCTTAAGCCTATTCACAGAACTGAGGCCAGTTGAATGCTGTATTGGCTTCTTTTTCTGTTCACAGGAGTCGTTCATCCAGGTTATCCTCTCGTCTGTGTCTACAAGCAATTGATAGTTTTGGTGTGGAGGTCCCCTGAGTAGACTGTGCCCACGTGACATGGGAGGAGATAGAACCATGGGTGACAGTGGGGCAGATACTGCTGGAAATGTGCCATTGTAAAGGAGTGGATGGAGATGGTTGAAGTAGCAATTTGCTAGCTAGCGCTGCTGTACCTGTAGGTAATATATCTTAGAAATAATTAGTTATAGGTAACTAATCTCTTTCATGCAAGTTTTTAAGACACGTTTTCATCACCAAAATGACCATATCAGAGATTGTTGATGAAGAAGCAGTGTAAATTCTACAGTTAATGCATATGCAAAACATTTCACATTTATCCTTCTTTCTAGCTGTGCTCTGGGCAGTGACCAGTAAAAGGACTTCATTTGGAAATCACACCCCACAGAAAAATTTCCACACAGAAGTGGATGGGAGAAATTAAAATTAAGCCAGATTCTAAAGACAACCAAATGTTGAACATTGAACTGACTACATCTTTATTGCAGTGGGGTGTCTGGGGGAGGTGTATGATAATTTCTGCTTTCAATACTGTGAGCATCATAATAAGATTAATATGTTAGCTCTTTAACGAAATTAGTTTTTAATGTAATTAATATTTGTCTCTGGCTAGATATAATTGATACTAGAGGGTTTATGTATTTCAAGTCTTAAAACAGTAAAATGTAGGAGAGGCTAAAAGTGGGAGAGGAAACTTCCCCAGCAAAATTCACTCATCCATTTTTCATAGTTTATTACACCATGGATTGATTTGGTTGTCTAGAATTAGATATTTGGTTGTCTAGAATTAGATATTTGCACAGACATTTTGTATTCAGAGTTTTTATGAAGTTAAAGTTCTCAACTAACTACTTTTGTACTTAAAATTGTATTTTAGACGAGGTAGAGGCCAAGTAAAAAGTTTGGGAAATGTTGATGCAAATTTGTATTTTGTCTCATAGACATTCTTATATATTCCATACGTAGGAAGGGTAGCTTTAAAAGTTAACATATCCATTTTTACCTGATGCTTCTTTAAATGCTGCACTTCCCGCTTCATCAAAATAGGCAGGGAGAGAAGAAGGTTGCCTGGTGAGATGCTACATGAAAAGAAAGCTAATAAAATTCAGCATAGGATCATTGGTCTCCAGATTAGTAATACCTGATTCTGTCATAACCTAATTTAGTGTCTAGATGTCAAGTTTTCTGCTTATGGGAGGAGGGATCTAGGCCTATAGAGATCTTTCACTAAAATGATGAAATTAGCACCTTCCTGGGGACAAAATCAGAACTTTCCATAAGTATGTGGAATTCTGTGCAGAGATTACACAATATGAATATTTATGTGCAAGAAAAACTATTCTGTCTACCTCTGACTGCTTTCAATTACTGTTTCATGCACACAGCCAGCTCATTGGTCCCTGGAGTTGCCATGAGTCATGAATAGATCACACAGACAGTTTAAAAGGAACTAAATCCCACCCCTGCAGTGTGGCAACAGGAATAGTACAGGTACTTTAGACTTGTCAATAGCTTTTATTTTTAAAATAACGTTGTAAGAATTACGTGAGTTGCTGGTGAATGACTTGCTTTGCTCTCCTGAGATGGGGCACGCTTATACCTAGGTATGCTGTTCTACGCATTGCTGCAAGCGTGGTTTCTATGAATCTGTGAAATGCTACAGGAACAGTAGGAGAAGGGGCAGATATTCTTTGGAGATATGTGATTGCAGAGCATGTAAGGGAGAAGTGGGGAAAGGGATGGGGGTGTCAGGGAATAATTTGAGGATGCTTGAACACTTGCATCCATGTTGCCCTAAGTGGAAGCAAAGATGAATAAAACAGAAAATCACTCTTCAGAATCAGTTCAGAGCTGTAGGGCTTCATTTGTTCTGAAGATATTTAGCTACTGAGATGTGCTCCTCAAGTTTTATAACACAGATTCAGAATTTATACAGACTAAACGTCATTAAAGGCTATCATGATTTTGTCCATTTGCTTTGCAGTACTAGGGTCTGGTATCTGTAGAGCACATGGTATAAAAACCCCTATGTATATGTTATGAAGGCCTTTATGTGTCACATTTGTTCAGATATTTTGCTTCCCACCTTTACAGTATTTATCACTTCAAGGATTTGCTTGGGAATGGAATTTGTAATTAGCAGCTGGCCTACCCCCATCTGGGCACTCCCGGAGATTGCAGTTTTCTGCCTGTGCCATGATATTGTTGGCATGCTACAGAATTTCCTTATGTTTTCTTCTGGGATACAGGTTTCCACAACTTCTGACTTTTTGTTCTAGATCTGCATTCTTGTTCAAAGCATCCTAGTTGGGAGTATTCACTTATTTCTGTATCTTGCCAGCTCTCCTAAAAACGTCAGCTGACTAATCAAAGATGATTGTTTTTCTCCTTACAGATAATCTTGCGTTTATTTATCTTGAGCATCTTATACAAGACAATTTGCAAACTGGAAGGAGAAAATTACATCATTTTATATGATTATTTTATATAAAGCCTTATTCCATATTGGCAAGTACTGTGTTTTCAGTGGTTCTTTCCATTATAATTTTGAGCATATTATTTCTTAACAGGATACATCTCTGTTTATTTTCTCTAGTTACAGTTTTGAATGAGAAACTTGACTAAATTTGCCAAAATTACAGTCCAGTGAACCAAGACTAGTTTAGGGGGAAAAAGGTGTGAGTCAATATTTTGCAGTGCAGACTCCATTTTGATGAAGTTTTGCTTGGTCTTTTGGAAAATTCTTGGATAACAGAACTTTAGGGTACAAACTCAGATGAATCCAGGCAGGAGAGTGGGAAGCAGACCAGTTTGTTAAACATAATATCTGCCAGTTTTCTACATGGGGGACTTATCTGTTCAACAGGTATGCTGGGTTTTTTTCCTTTGGTTCTAACTAATTTTTTCAAATAGGAGTGCTGTTCTGGGGGAAAAAAATAAATAAATTAAAAAAATATTTAAGTGTGTATTAATTTTGTCTTGGAAGCTGCTCTGATGGGTGTCCAAGAGCAGTATTTCTGACCACAGTATGATGCATTATGAAAGAAACAGGATGTAAGCATGCCAGAGTTTTTACAAAGCACCCTTCTTTTAAAACTGGGAGTGTATTAATGTGTTGAAGTATATCCAGTGTCAATTAGACTACAAAGGAATAACCATCTCTTTGCAGGCTAATTAGACTTCCTACTCTTGCCTGTTTGGAGTCAACAGTTATTGTGTTCTGCTTCCTTGGCAGAACTAGGAACCATGCAGAGAAGAGGATCAGACAGAGCTTTGACTTTCCTACCTTCCTAATGAATCTGAACTTCTAAAGGGAGAGTTGTGCGTTTTTATGTTTAACTTTGCTTACTTTATGAACCATCCCTGACATGGGACTGGCACCAGAGCAAAAAAAATTAAAATTAAAAAAATCTAGCCTTTGCTTTGATTCAGTGATGGATTTTTATTATAATGTTTAGAGGTTTTGGTTTTATTTTGTTTTACTAGTAAATTCTTGTGAATCTCATTCAACTAGTGGCCCTTTTTCTATTAAGCACGTTTTTTATTTTCTATCGCACAAGCTCAATAAAACTGATAGATTTTAAGAAAAGTTGCTGTTGAGGGGAGCTAAAATCAAAAAAGGTTCAACAATCAAGTGCTTCTCTCTCACCTGATACAATTTATTAATCTTAAAATTTATTAATGATAAAATTCTAATATGTTTTACTGTGTTCCCAAAGAGACTTGCCATTGGTGTACAAAAGATTAATCTGTCTCCAGAAAAGAGGGATCACCACTGTGGCTGTTCTTCGATTATCCATAAGGATCAAACGTGTTAGAGGGGTTCTGAGTTCCCCAACCAATCTCTCTGCTTTTCTGCAAAGATAGTTGGCAGTAAAAGTAAAAGCTATTCATAAATTTTTAAACAACAGTACTGAAAGGAGACTTAGGGGCATTGGAACTAGGTGATCTTTAAGGTCCCTTCCAACCCAAACCAGTCTATGAAATGCACAATGAAAATGTGCTATTGCAAACAGTATCTTCAGCACAAATTTTGTTCTTTAAAGCTGTTTCCTTAGGCTCCCTCCTGGCATGCTGGCTGCAGGGATGCTGGTGCAGGCATTGGAGAGGCAAGGAAAGAGGCAGAGACTCTCACATACCACTCAGACTGTTCCCACTGCGTCTAACCAGACTTGTGGCTTCAATGAGGCAGTGACTGCACCCATTTTCCTTATCTGGATGGAGCTGGTATCCAGCACGGCAACAGATTACCCCGGTGAATGATCTAATCTCCCTTCCCTGTTTGAATTCCCTCTTCAGTGGAAGAATTCACACTATTTACTATTTCCTTACAGCTTATCCTTTTCTTGTATGTGTAGTAAGTTTAATACTGACTTTATGATGTTGCTGTAGCTACTTCTCCCCAGTGAAGTCTTTAGTCATGAAAGAGAGGAACTGAAGGGCAATTAGCTCCCACTTATTTGATGTCTTTGAAAATAAGTGTTCTACTGCCTGTGGTCATTCACAGTTTATATTTCTGTGTATCTGTTCAGAATTAGTGTGTTAAAAAGTCGTAATTTTAGTACTGACATTCTAGGGAATTAAGACATTTTCAGAAATTCCTTATTTCACTTGGACAATACAATTGCTCCTATTACATTCATTTACTTGTTTACACACCATTTGTCTGTTTTTCATTGTGATAATTTGCACAGTGGATGGTAGTACAGAGCCTTAATTTGTAAGACCTTGTTCAGTTGTTCTCATTCCAGGACTTGTGATTGCCAGCCGAAAGTACAATTAAAATGCAAGCACCAGCGTAACTGCAGTATGAAATTGGAAGTGGGAGCACTAATGAAAATGAAGGGTTGGTTTGGACTTTCCAGAACCACCATACTTGTCTAACAATTTATCTTCTCTTTCTAACGTTTGGATTACTTGAGTGCCACTTAGAACCGACTGTGTGTCTCCTGTTTAGTCCCTTAACGATGCTGAGTGCCTAGATCTTCTTCTGTAAGGTCAGAACCCGTGACAGGTTATGGAAGGTAGAATTTACCCAGGTATCCTCCCCTCAGCTGACCTTGACAGAATACATTGCTTCCCAGTTTGTTGCCCTTTCTCAGCACAGGCATCATTTGTATCTAAATTACTGCATTAGAACATTTCAAGATCAAAGGTCCTGCATTTATGCCAAATACATATTAAAAAGTTTCTTCAAATTTGGCAGAACTACAGGCAAAAAAAAAGCAGAAAAACACTGGAAGAGGGGATTAAATCAGGGAAGGCAGATTAGATCGTTCACCAGAGTAACCTGTTGCTGTGCTGGATACCAGCTCCATCCAAAGAAAGAAAATGGGTGCAGTCACAATGGGGCTGCGTGGAATTTATGGCACATTTTCACCAGTCTAGAATTAAACTTTCAGTTTTGTTGCTATTCCTATTTCCACCTCACCTTATATTCAAGCGGGCATGTTAATAATTCCATGCATGTCAGTATGATACAACAGGAAATAAAACTGTGGAATCATCATATCCCATTCTAAAATGTCCATAGAGATATAAAATTCTTCCATTTCATTCATCTGTACTATTTCAAACATCTCTGTTTTCAAAATACCAATCAGATGCCAGTTCAATTTAAATTACCTATCTGCCTGGGTGGAGGGTTGTTCCAGGCAGCAACTGACATATACCCCTATGGTTCTTGGAACAAGGTGAGGAAGCTTCAGGTATGTGTGGTCTATGAGAACTACAGTGTTAAGTGTAGGAGGTTTAGGGAAAGTGATACCTGGACTTCTGCAAAGCATTTGTCACTGTCCCATATGACATCCTTGTCTCTAAATTGGAGACACATGGATTTGACGGATGGACAGTTCGGTGGAAAAAAAAACTTGCTTGATGGTTGCACTCAGAGGGTTGCGGTCAACAGCTTGATGCTCGAGTGGAGACCAATGATGAGTAGTGTTCCTCAGGGATCAGTATCGGGACTGGTGCTGTTTAACATCTTTGTCTGCATCATGGACAGTGGGATTGAGTGCACCTTCAGCAAGTTTGCCAGTGACACCGAGCCGTGTGGTGCGGTTGAGATGCTGGAGGGAAGGGATGCCATCCAGAGGGACCTGGACAGGCTGGAGAGGTGGGCCTGTGCCAACCTCATGGAGTTCAACAAGGCCAAGTGCAAGGTCCTGCACCTGGGTCGGGGCAATCCCAAACACAAGTACAGGCTGGGTGGAGAGTGGATAGAGAGCAGCCCTGAGGAGAAGGACTTGGGGTTATGGGTGGACGAAAAGCTGAACATGAGCCGGCAGTGTGTGCTGACAGCCCAGAAAGCCAACCGTATCCTGGGCTGTATCAGGAGAAGCGTGGCCAGCAGGTCGAGGGAGGGGATCTCCCCCTTTACTCTGCTCTCATGAGACCCCACCTGGAGTACTATGTCCAGCTGTGGAGCCCTCAACATAAGAAGGATATCGACTTGTTGGAGCAAGTCCAGACAAGGCCATGAAGATGCTCAGAGGGCTGGAGCACCTTTGCTATGAAGAAAGGCTGAGAGAGTTGGGCTTGTTCAGCCTGGAGAAGAGAAGGCACTGGGGAGACCTTATTGCAGCCTTCCAGTACCTGAAGGGGCCTACAGGGAAGCTGGAGGTGGGGCTTTTTACAAGGGCCCTTAGTGACAGGACAAGGGGTAATGGGTTTAAATTGAAAGCGGGGAGATTTAGATTACATATCAGGAAGAAGTTCTTCCCAGAGAGGGTGGTGAGGCACTGGAACAGGTTGCCCAGAGAAGTTGTTGGTGCCCCATCCCTGGCAGTGTTCAAGGCCAGGCTGGATGAGGCTTTGAGCAACCTGGTCTAGTGGAGGGTGTCCCTGCCCATGGCAGGGGGGTTGGAACTAGATGATCTTTAAGGTCCTTTCCAACCCAATAGTTACTAATCCAACACTGTCCATTCCAAAGGCAGCCTCCTGGTTTGGTGTTAATGTTCCTCATCTCGGTGATAGTTTTGGCAACACTGATTGCTTTCCATAGACAGGTAAGTTCTTTGCATAATTGGAAACCAAGTGGTATTCTCTGACATCTCTCTTCAGTTGTTATTTCACCAGAACTGATGATGATATTGTCTTACATCATAATCTTGTGCGTGTGGAGAAGAAAAAACCAACATCAATAAAGTAAATGAGAGTCTGATTCTCCAAGTATTTCTCTGCAGATGACTTGAAGTAGATTAATGGCTGTGTTTGTACATACAAACACATTTTCCCTGTTTAATGTCTAATATAATAGCGAGATCATTTATGAAAAATGATTAGCTGAGTACCTGTCATGTGAATTTAATTCCTGTTTCCTTGCTGCTTATCAGAAAGCTAGAGGCGATATGCCGTTCCTGGTGTTTTGTTCCCAGAGGAGGCAGAGGTGCTATTGCTGCGGCAAGTGTAAAACTGGCAGACACTGAAGACAGGGAGGGGGAAGGAAGTACATGAAGTGCCTAAAGTTGGGTAGTGTAAATATCCTTTTCCCACTCCCCGTTCAGTTGAAATCCTGAGTATTTAGACCAACTGATAAAGCCAAAGGGGTGCCTTTGTTTCCATGTGCAAAGCAAGGACATATTTTTGAAGGCTGTTTAACTGCAAGTGAGGAGTGTTACAGCAGCAAAAGTAGCCATGTCCCAGTTGCCATAAATTCTGCTAACAGCAGGAGCGTGGGACCTTGGATTTTAGTGTTGCTGGTTGTCCCTGTTGGCCTGAGGTTTGGAGTGCTGCTGGAGCCTGTGCCGGGGTACTTTGCCACCGTTGGTGTGGTGGGTGGTTGCAACAAGCAATTTATGGTGCTTTCTCGACCTGGGTTTATTAAAATACTGGTCTCTGTACATTACTGTTTAAGTAGTCAGTTTATGCTTAAGTCTTTAAATTAGACTATTATATGGATTCCTCTGAATGGTGAAGTAACAGTGACCTCAATTACTCCTTTGTTTGTCAAAATAAGCATTTTGGTGATGCCCTTTAATGGGGAAGAGCTTACTTTAAGGATATAATTTCTAAAGCATTAAATTGCATTTTCTACTAGCACAGAAACTGTAGTCACTGATCATGTTCCATTTTTTCCCTCAGATCAAAATGCCTTTGAAGACCACCTTTACTGCTACACAATAATTACTCAGTTCTGAAACTGATGCACACTGAAACGCCTTTGGAGCCTTACCAAATCAGATTTGATTTCATTTGCCCAAATGTTTTCTGTTTTTCAAAGGGTACATGGAAAAACCCTCCTAACAAGTCAGATGTAGAGAAGTATTTGGTATCAGCTATAAAGTATAAAGGATATACTTCAGTGGTATATCCTTTTAACAGAAATGGGAAAAGCATTTCCTTTTTATATTAGGTACTTTTAAAGTACGGTTTTAACATGAATTGCCAACACTTCAGGTAAGGTACTTTTAAAAGAAAAGTGTCTTGGGGTAAGAAGAAACTTAATGAGCTTTCATACTTCAATACCAAAGCAAAACTTGTGCTAAAGCAGTAATTATAATAAATGTAATTTCCTTATCATATAGATATTTCCATATCATATCATAGACACTACAGTGAAATGCAATTTTCAAACACAGTGCAGCTGAAATTTCACAGAAATTCACTGAAGTGAGCCATTGTAGCACAATTCATGCAATGTATTCCCATGACAAGCTGCACTATGTTGTCCTCAGAGACTTTCGGTTTGCATCTCTATATGCAGGGAGAAAAGGTTATCCATTTAAGCTAATTTTATCCTAGGGAGGTGAACTTTCCTAAAGTTCATTTCTAATCTTCAGTTCCAGGTAATAACATGTTTGCTGTCAGCAGTTAAGCTTGATTCTGGAAACTTTGCTGAAGCTGCAGGTGGTACCCGAATACCTGTCAGATATAGAATGTGGTTGATTCTAGTACATAAGATTATTCTGGTTTTTATGCAAGAAAAGATGACTTGTAATTATAATTTGACTGTTACCTGAAGAAGTGAGGAAGATAGAGGATTATTCAAAAAAAGAAAAAAAAAAAAACCAACAGTATCAAAGGAACTGCCTACATCTCTGCTAGGTGTTGTAGTTCTCAGTTGTACGTATGTGAAGGCTGTTTAAAGACATGCTTTACTTTCCAGTGGAGCCTGACTTTGTTAGTTGCACAGCATTGCACTGTTAGCCTTTATTTGCTGTCCTTTGAACTAAATTTGAGTTTAACTGGCCTTGTCTGGACTGCAGCCTGGTCTTTATAACTAGTATATTTAGGATTATTATTAGTTCTAGAGAAAATAAATAGCATGTCAGTTTTGGAGGGACCTGTAAAAAGCAGTAAACACAAATAGTTTTATCAACGGTAGTGCTCTGACATGAAAGAATTGTAAAGAATAACTGGAAATCGTAGAATAGGCATGAAAAATAAGTCCTTCCTTAAAATTGACTCTATGCTGCTCCTTAAGTCTTTCCTACTGTGGGACTGCCTATTTGAATCTATTTAATAAAATCTTGGTGCTGAGTGGTGTAAAAATTATAGCCTTGTTAACGACAGACAATGGCAAAGCTTGCTCTTGTAGTATCCTCATTTTATATACAGTTTCCCAGACTTTAATATTAGGAGGAACAGTGTATCTCTGTTGTCCTGACTCTAGTTTTCATTGGATAGTTGCTACATCAAACCCAGTAATTCTGTAGCTGATTTGCGTAGTTTAGATAGTATTTGGTAATAGCTTTCAGTGACACCTTAGAGCTGGATCTGTGGGATTTCTGTTGTGGTAGAACTGTGTATAGAGTTATATCAATGCAGTGCCTGTTGGGAGCATCAATATACTTTTTCACTAGCAGAGTTTATTCTTCCCTCCAGATGGATGCAAATTATTTCGGTATTAACTGATCATTGCTAGAGTATGGTTGCACCAGTCATCTCAGTTGCTGAAGTACAACAATCTCTCAGTGCAAACAAAGGCTATATCCTTCTCTTTTTTTTTTTTTTTTTTTTTTTTTTTTTGAGAGTGGAGTAGTCTTTACCTCTGGAATTATTCTTATATTTATCCTATCTTTTTAATCCAATCTTATTAATGATACTGTGTAGCATTTTTAATTTGAAACTGCCAAATTAATGTACAGGTATAGATTGATAGTTGCATCGAGCCAAAATAAATGTCTTTTATAACAAAGCAAAGAAGCAAATGAAAAACAAGATGTGCGCAGGGATCCTCTGTCCAGTGGAGTGCAATGAAATCAACAAAATAATTAAAGCATTGTGCTGTCCTCTATAAAATACTTTTCTAATGGAATCCAGGCGGTACATGCCCATGTGAAATAAACTGCACCAGGCATTCTCAGTAGTGGGAAAAACTGCAAATTACTTGCAAGCTGGCAAGCAGTTTCAGTAAACAAAAAAGGTCCAAAATAGTATAGCCAACTAGTGAGCACTACAGCCACCTGTAAGCTCTTCCAAAGGAAATTCCAATTTTTAAACAGTTCCAGCAAAAGGAGGAACAGCATGAGTCAAGTTGAATTAAAGGAGTGCTGTGTGTCCTCTCCCTGCCTCTTTCCACCTCCTGTAAAAAACATTGTTATGTCTACATCTTCTAATTGCTAAGTTCCTTTCCTGTATCTTAAAATGTGCTCCACAAACTATGAAACCATGTATAAAAATATTTCAGATTGGAAAGCCTCAGCTTTGAAATTTTCATGTGCAATAAGGAAAGGAACAAAGATGTCAGACTTGGACCAGTTAGGAGAAAAAAATGCCAAGGAAGCCTTCAAATGTGGACAGGAGAATGATAGCTACTTGCAGGACGAAAGTTATATTTGGCATATTATCTGCTGAAAAGTGAAATACTGTCACCTTTAAGAACTTGTTGCTTGAGTGATGAAGTGCACTTTATAAATTATTTCATATGGCTCTGTAGTGTCTGTAAATGAAAAATGGCCCATCACCTAAGGCCATTGTAGGGGAGAATTAAAAACTTAAATTCTAATTCTGAACACTGATATGTTGGCAAAGAAAGGTGGGGTTTTTAAATTTTATGAACAGAGGGGTAAATAGATTATTGGAAAGCTGGCCTTTTCTAGCTGTAGACTATAATGCAGCCAAACAAACAACTGTTTGCTGCCCCATTCATAATCTGAAATCTTAGTTTAACTGATGAGTGTTCTATGTCAGATGTAAATGCGAGTGGCCACTACCAGCGATTCTCACCCTGACTTGCTCTGACAAGTTCAGCATTCAGTGCCTATCAAGAAAAAAAGTCACATTTATTCTGGCATATTTTCCCAACATTTTTCAGTTTCAGTGGTAGTTACATTTCCTGCAGAGAGAACTATCTGTGTTCATCATCCTCAAAAAGGCCTCTAAGACAAGGCTCCGTATCTTGTTTTTGCAATATCCACTCGTTTCATTTGATGTGTTTCTGCTCAGCAAACAAACGTGCACGTGTGGTCTCTAAAGAGTTTACATGTTGGCCCCACCATCTTTCAGCTGGAACCCTGACTATTCATAGGCTTCTGCTTTACATAAGGGAAACCAGAGCTATTTCTCAGCTATATCATTAATGTATTTCCAGTTAAAGCTGGTGGGAGGTTTCTTGCTGATGTGGATGGTAAGAGACAAGATAGACATGCTTATCAATACAGCGCTCAGATATATTCCGTAGCTCATACCAAGGCAAGGGTTGTGTTGTAAACATTGGGTTCTGCTGACAAATACATGCAGGGAATATTCAGATAGAAGGCAGAATTTTATCTTGCAACAGAGAAAATAGGAGCATAATTTCCTGTAGTGCAAGACAAAGTCAAGTAAATTTTTTGTTACTGTGTGCTAATTTATTTGTCATTCTGACAAAATACTGAAGGACTTTGGAAGGAAGTCCAAAAGTTTTAGAACCTCTCCTGTGAGTGAACTAGCCTGAAGTGAGAGCCAAGAAAATTAATCTCAGGGGAAAGACAATATCAAAGGTCTAGCCTAGAAGGAAGGGTAATAGAGACTTTCCTTCAAAAGCCATAGCTCTAATCTCTTAACGCGTGCGATGGAAGATTATATACACACGGCTGTCATCCCATTTCCTCTGGAAAGACCTGCAGACAGTAAGGACAGTGTCCCAAGAATGCTTTCAGATCTTGGCGTGTTTTCTTGAGGGGACTGTGGCTGGAAGGCAGAAAAGGAAGCAGCTTACCTTCTTGTCTTGTCAAGGCTGTCTCAGCCCAGGAAACCCCGCAGAAGAAAGGGAAGATTGCTCCGTTGCTAACAGCAAAGAAGCTTAGTAAGGGAAGGTTCACAACGCAAGAGTGAAAGAGGGCACAAATGGGATACTGGGAGCACTGTGAGGAAAGCAGGGACTAGGAAAATAATAAAAAGAAAGTAGTTTTCATAGGCACCCAATGGGAACAATGCAGTGCTCAGTGCTATGCAGAAAGCTGTTGGAAATTGATGGACCAGTAATGAGATCCTAAGTAAAGGCCTTGCCGTACAAAGATGAGCACACAACAGAGAAAATCTCTTTTCAAATGTTTTTATTTTTGTCTGTTGTTTATCAGATCTGAAGACCTCTCTTTTGAGTCATCTAGTTCTAGTTTGTGTTCTGAGTACACCAGTATAGGTAGAAGGTCTTGTTGGGGTGTTCAGCACACTCACTTCCAGGAAGAAGTACAGGCAGATCCACCACAAAAGTTTGGGCTGCCTTGACAACCCATCATAGAGTTCAACAGCCAAATCTTAAAGGCCTTAGGCAGCTTTCAGTAAATGTGGCAGGATTGCCACATGCAGTTCAAAACCTACAAGCAACGTGTTACAGAGGTGCTTGGAAGAGAGAATGATTAAGCAATATTCATTCCAACTGAAGGAAGAACTTGAATTCAGTATCAGAAGGAGAGGTAAGGTGAAGATTTAAGCTCTGTCACAGCCCCTGCCTGATTTCACTGCAGCAGCAAATGTTACCCAGGGAGGTGGATGAAATCCCATGGAGGGTGGGATGGGGTCTCATTTGACATCCAGTGAGCTGGTGCTGTGCTAAGACTAAAAAAAGGGGTATGATCATGACAGGACAACTCAGGAACCTATTCATATCCCTAGGAGCAGTGTGGGCAGAGTAGTCAGAATAGCTCAGACTATGTATTACTTCTTTTAGGGAATAATCTTCCTGAAGGCTGAGACTTCATTCACTGTAAGCGATAAGCTTTTGGAGAGCAGAGAGGAAAGGAGATTGGACCAGGTGGAGAGAGCTTTTGTACCTTGAGTTCTGACTCTGGGTAATGGGAAATTGAGACCAAAGGGTGACTGCCAAAGCCAGAGATGGACATGTTATTGATTGTTTCCAGAAATGTACTGGCTTGTTATACTTTCCAAAAATGAAAGCCAGATTCCTTCTCCTCTTCAAATTTTCTTTGTTTAGATGCCAGTATCATTCTGAAGAGAGAAAGGAAATATAGCAGTTTTGTGAGGTCTGTTTCTATCCTTTGCTTGCTGTGATTGAATTAAGTTGTGGTCTACGCTCTTTTTTAGTAATTCTGTAATGAAAAGAGTAGAAGTGGATGACAAACTGACAAATACTATAAATTATCATGGTGACCATTTAAAAAAGGTTTTCCTTCACTCATTTGATGGCCATTTAAGGAAAGTCCAGTCACTTTATTTCTGTGCACACAGCATAAACCACTCTCGGCTACTAAAAGGATCTTGTGAAGAAACACTAGCAATCTTTTGACTGTCAAAAGAGCTGAAATGCAAAATTGCAAATAATTTTAGAATAGTTTCTTCTGGAGTAAAAATACCTCTGTGACTCTAAGAACAAACTATATGCTGTAAGTTTACCTCAGTCTCTCCTTGTAGATGTGTAACATCTACATTTTTCTTCGGTTGTGTGTATATCATAATAAGGGTGTACAGCTAAAACTTGTGAATCGGTGCTTTAAAGTCATTCTGATTAGATTAAACCTAAAATATATATGCACGGGGAAAAGTGCTTATAAACCTTATAGCAGAATATGTCAAGAGTTGATGTATCCAGTTCTTTGGTACTGAATTTAATTATTCGCTTTAGATGTCACCATCTTACATTTAAAGTGCCATTCCAGTTAAAGAAATGGCCAATAAGCATGATATATCCTGTTACATACAGGAATTTTTTGTGTATATATATATGTATGTATGGAAATATAAATGTAAACAGCTTTTCTGAAAATAAGCCTCAGTTTGCAGGGAGGAAGGTTTTGCCTGTGTTGTCTCAGCGTATGAAGCTCAGTATGTTTATCAATGACATTTGCAGTTAACAAAACCAGCAGTGAGTTAGCCCCTCCTGAAATTTCTATTTAATAGTTTTCTTTAAGGTCACAATTGTACCTGAAACTTTTTCAAAAATGCTTTGGCTTGTTTTGAAATAAGGGGGAGTATTCTTGCATGTGAGAAGTAGCTACAGCCTCTGTGACACAGTAATAATAGAGGCACAGCCAGGGTAAGAGGGAAGAAATATTTGCAATGGCTTATAAATACCAGAAGAGGTCTCAAAAACTGTTGTGGGCAAAAGAGTGTCAAATGTATTTTCTTTATTGCCAGTTAACATGAACTGCTTAGCTTTGATTCAGAAAAAGAAAACATAAACAATTAAACAAACACCAAGGGAAACACCTTTCCTCTCCCTTTACAACAGGCCACTGCTGGTGACTAATGGTTACTTTCCGACACTCCTTGCTTCCTCTTTTCCTGTGCTGCTCTTCACTTCTTAGTCATTGTCTTCTGCCCCAGCATGCGTCAGTCACAGGCCGGAGTCCCTTTGGGGCATCCCTGCCCTGGCATGGGTTGTCCATAACTGAAGTTCCTCAAAGCCATAACCCCTTCATCGTGGAGCACCTCCTTCCAAGAGTGTGTCTACAGCCACGTCCCAAGTAATGCCCCCTCTAGTTTTCTCCTTTGTTCCTCCTGCCTCTGGCAGCTACTGCTCCTTCTTAGGTGTCCAAGCACAGGTTCTGGGTGCTCCCCTGCAGTGGTGTGTGATAGGATACCCACACAGGTTTCAGAGCCAGCATGATGGTGTGCTTTTGGTTAGGATAGAGTTAATTTTCTTCACAGTAGTAACTATGAGGCTCTGGTTTGGATTTTGCTAAGAATGTTGACAACATGCTGATGTTTTAGTATGAGGCAATGTTTTGGATTTGCATGGGGAAGAACACTGACAACATACTAATGGTTTTAGTTGTTGCCAAGTAATGATTATATTAAGCCAAGGACTTTTCCAGTTTCTCATACTGCACCTGTGTTCCCAGCTTCTTCTCTACAAGAAGCTGGGAGTAGACACAGCCAGAACAGCTGACCAAACTGACCAAAGGGGTATTTCCTGCCGTAAAACATTAAGCTCAGTATGTAACTTGTGGGGGAGTTGGTCAGCTGGGTCTCTTGGGGTGCTCTTGGACTCTCATGGGCTGTGATGCTGGCTCTCGCTTTGCTGCTTGGAGGCTGGCTGGCCATTGGTCAGCAGGTGGTGAACAGTTGTATCATTTGTGGTTGTTTCCCATTGGTGTTTTCCTTTGCATTACATCATACTATCAGTAGTAGTAGTAGTAGTTTTAGTAGTATTATTATTTTCAATATATATTATTAGTATTATTAGCATAATTATTTTATTCAATTTTATTTCCTTTATTTTTAGTTATTAAACCATTCTTATCCCAACCCACGAGTTCTCTTATCTTTTTCCTCCAATTCTCTCCTCCATGCCACTGAGGGAGGGGGAGGTGAGGGAGCAGCTGTGTGGTGCTTGGTTGCTGACTGGGACTAAACCAAGACAGATGGGTTGCCCACCTGGGTTTCAGAGGCAGGTGGACCCAGATGTAGCCACCACAGAGCAGCTCATGGCCTCCTCTAACACAGGTCTTCCCTGCTGCCACCTGTCCCTAAACCCTGCCAGTTATACTCAACACATTAGCCATGATGATTTTTAACATACCATACCTCCTCTATAGAGAAATAATATGAAATATGACAATTAATAGATCTGTAAGTTACAGTAGAGTATATGGTAGTTGACTGAATGATTCAAATAGTTGGTTAGATAAAAGGGAAAGAACATGATGAATTTGCAGACTAAGTATGGTATTCATCTCATTTGACAGGTTTGGTAGGCACCCACTGTAAGGTGTTTGTCTTCCCTCCTGTGGTCACTGCATCCTTCAGCAAGAAGTCCTCCCATCTGATTATGGGTGTCCAAAAGACAGGGAATGGCTCTTCTGTCTCTGTCCTAATGAATGAGGTAGCACAGAAGTCTGTATGAGACTATACACCTGTCCTCTAGATAGCTTCATTTTTATCTGCTCGATGGATCCTACTCTATGTTTTCAGTTATAAAATGATTTATAAAATCAACGTTGCTCCCACCAACCAAATATCCATTAGCATTGTGAGAAAATCTATAATTTAATGGCAAACCCTTTTTTTTTTTTTTTTTTTTGTGTTAGTTTGTTTGTTTTTCTTCTGTATTTCTGTTGAGAATAGCCACAGAGCTATTCCCAAAGTCTTACATACATGGATATTTCCATAGTGGCTCAGACATCTTTCCCACTTCTGCAGAGGTTAATTCAGTCTTCTCTAAGACCAGCTCACAGGTTAGTTAAATTCTGCCAGTTACCTTTCTTTCATCTGGCTCATGACAGCTTGCCTCATTTAACAGGTCTGCTTCCAGAGTCTGAGGATGCAGTGAGGCAGGCTGGGAAGGAGGGAGTATGAAGGAAAGGAACTTCAATAAAAGGCTGTGGTCTGAAAAAACAGATGGTACAGGAAATTATTTGCTTTAGGAACACAACAGGGAGGAAGACAGAGTGGGAAGAGGATTCAAGGCTGGTATCCTCTCACGTTGGCCTGAGCATCACAGGGAACAATGCTGAGGTTAGCTGGGATGTGATGGAGGCTGCAGGGCTTGGGTCTGCACGGCACAGTGAGGGTCAGGAGAGGAATAGGGTTTGGTGAAGAGGTAGGCAGTATGTGGGTTGGAGAGAACACCATATTGTAGGTACCAATATTTTCCAAGGCAGCTGCTTTCTGTTGTTAGAGTATCAACATCACAGGGAGACAGTCCAGCATCCATCAAGCAGAAGGTAATTTTGAAATTTTAGTGCATCATGGCTGTGAGAGGAACGACTAAAAGGCTGCATTTGATGTGAACTAAGCAGCTTGAAATAAAAGCAGAAATACATGGATAAAGCATTAGCTGAGGGAACATTGATTTTCGGTTAGACAGTGTTATCCTCATTTGAATTCTGGATCTTAACCGTTGTCTTGGTGATTTTACTCACTGGGCTGTGCAAGACTTGTTTTTATTACATCAGTAATTTAAATGAGGAATTCTAGCATAAACTAGAGCTAAAATAATAAACTAGAATATATTTACATCTATATAGACACAAGTGGGTTCTTAGCTCCTTTATTTAGGTAATATTTTACTTGAGTAATATACATATTAAGAAGCTGATTGTTTTTCCATGGTATTTTCTGAATACAGCACTTCTTTTTCAGCACACATCTACAAATCGTCAGTTTCTTTCAGTCCCCATGCAGACAATAGATGATCAGTTATTAGTCAACACGCGCATATATATGTGTGTTTGTGTATGTAGGATATGTATGAATACATGTTGATCATGACTCATGACATTTTCTCTGAAAAGGAAGTCTTCTGTACTAACTACTGACACTGTCCTGCCGTTTCTTATGCAAAGCAAGTAGAAATGGCATGGTGAGTTGCCAAGGAACTATTACCTTAAAGGGAAATAAACCCAAAACCTCAGGCATTTGATCTATTGTGCATTTAAAGACAAAACCCCTATTCCAGGCTAAAAGAGAGCTAAACCAGAGAATTTGCGATCTCAAGACTCATTCATATACCTGTTTTATCAGCTAACAGAAGTAGAATATAAAATATTGCATCTAACTTGCCTGCAGCAACTTTTGCATCATTAACTAAAACTGCACTGAATTGGGTCCCACGCTAACACAATCTAATTGTTAAGATGACTTCTGTAGTCTTGCCACAGTAAAACAACCCAAGCGTACCACGGCACTGTTTTTCTTCTAAGTTTGGGCTTGGGGGTGTGGTGAATGGGTTACAGTCAAGGGATTTTTCAGTTGTGCTTCCCAACAGTTTTTACGTGATTCCCACCAAAAAAATGTTAGTGGGAAGCTTAACTTTGTATTTTCTGAAGAAGAAAACCTCAAGGGCCACATTTTTTTGGAGGCTTAGACAATAATGTGTAAATTGCACGTATTTGCACTGCTGCCATTGGAAAGATGAATGTGCTTTCTGGCTCAGAAAAGGACAGATGCTTTCCTCCGCACTGGAAGCTAACAGTGTTTGTAAACTTGCTTCCCTACAATGCTCTTTATTCCAACCTGGTTTTCTGGTAAAAAACATCTATTTGTTGTATCTTAAAAACACCAGTGTGCCACAATAAATTTAATACCATGCTCACATTAGCTGCTTTTGTTTGTATGTCCGCTTGAAGACAAAACCAGTGATTAATCCATCGATGATATGAAGAATACAGTGTTTAAGCACTTGCAGTGCCTAGTATGAAAATACATGCCCAGCCTATGTCATGAAAATAAATTAATGTATTTATTTCTGGTCTAGTATATACATTATTTATTTTCAAGGTGGTTTTCCCCTGTTTTGTAATAATTTTTTAATCTAGTGTAATTCAGAAGGCTTAGTTAATGTACAAATACAAAAACCAATAGAAAAGTAGGGGAAACATTGCTCAGTATAAATCGGAATATTTGTTACGTCCCCACACAAAATCAACTTTTAGAGCGATGTCTTACTATAATATCAATAAAAAGAGCATTCAATAATTGGCTCTTAATATTCCCAACTTTGATAAAAGAGGGGGGTAGTTTCATGTGTTATATCGAAGAGGCTATCCCAGTATTAATTGTCAGACTACTTCCAAACAAGCACTAAATAGGTGCTGATGGGGAATTCAATTCTCCAGTGTACATTCTCACATTTAACCCAAAACCTTGTTTAGAAGAATTGTTCATGGGTTCTAACACCACTAACTGTTTTTCTAGATCATACCTTCCTACATTTTGGTGGTTGTCACTGTTAGTAGAGTAAAGGCTATTTAAAACAGATGATTGGTTTAATGCACTCACAGTGTATTGAAGATTTGAGGGCAGAAGAAAAATTCAGTCTTTTCTGCTTTTTCTTCCCTCATGACCTTTTTTTGGATGGGGAATAATTAGAGCTAAAAATCAAAGGATAGAAAGTCTCATCGCTTCCAGGAACGAAGCATTCTGAAACTCCCTGTTTCTCTTTCTGTGTTTATCTGGCAGAGCCCCAGATTCTGTCACCAGTATTCACCCTGTGCAGCTCCTTACTCAAAACTTAATCCAAAGCCTGTTGAAGTCAGTGGGAACCTTTCCCTTGACCTCAGGGGGAATCAGCTCTGCTTATGTAGGCAGAGCAGTTTCACATTATTTCCACTGCTGATTACAGTATAAGTGCTGGTTGAAATCAGTAACCTGTCCTGAGACCAACACTACAGTGAAGTTGATGATGTCTTAAGTTACTATTATACTCTTTTAGTTGTGCTTTACGAAGCTTAAGTAGGAACGGCTGCCAGAAAAACAACAGATAAATTACTTTTTTCTTCTCTACTGAGAGTAAAGAAATTTAGAACAACTGTACAACTTCTAACGACCGTATCATTAATAACCATCACTGGAGACATCATAATGATTCTTCTTGTCTTTTGAAATGTCTTTGTCAATACAATGTAATTTAGTCATTATAACTCAGGGAAAAAAAAGAAACAGTTTTTGTCTGGAGCTTGTTTTTAACAGTAGAGGAAGTTCTGATACAAGATAAAGGGACAAAATTTAGACATCACCTTAATAGACACTGTTCTTACTGACTTCAGTAGGAATTTGGGGTGTTTGGACCTTTCTGAATCTGGGCTGGTTATTTATGGAAATGCTACAAAAAGTCTGATTTAAATCTTACTACCTATTGAACCAAGCAACATTGGGAGACATTCCAGGCAGACTAGAGCAAATTCAGCTCCATTTTCCTCATTAGCTTAATGGATGTCTGCATTCAAGTTCATAAAAAAAGGAATTGGAAATGGAGGAATAATGTAATGATTGTAAACTCATGGCTTTTAATGATTTAGATTGTTCATCCTTGTAATATTTAGTATAGTGAGTATTATCTCTACACACACATTATCACATAATATGTGTGATATCCAAAAACAATGCTCTGAAAAGTGCATTTCCAGTTAAACTCTTAAAATCTTTACAAAATCAGTTGTTTGCAGTGTATGAACTCCAGGTCCAACTTTTTGCACCATCTTTTCCATACCCATTTCCTTTTGATCTAATAATTTTAAGAAATTTTGTGCTTATTTCACATTTTTCAAGTTTTCCAGTTTAATTTGTTGTTTTCCTTCCGTAACTCCTTCTACCTTCTTCTAATCTTTCATTTTCTCAGTACCATGACTTCTCTTGCCATATTTTCACTCTGTAGCAGTATTTCCATTTCTCTCATTGTGATGTCCTGCAGCTACCTCTTCAGCACCTCCTTGGTATACCCATCCAGCCCTCTTCCACCAATCCATCTTCAACACTCCTACCATTTTCCTAGTGTCTTCCTTCTGAAATTCCCACCTCCTGAGATTTTCTGTATCTTCACACCGCAGAGGTCTGTCTTCTGCTGGCCTCATACATTCAGCCTTATTCCTCAACAGTGGTTAGGGGTTTGCACTCCTTTGTTTACATGCACTTTATTTGCTCAAGTGATGTATGAAATTCCAGTGCAGGGTGGATCCAGTTGCCTATTATTGAGCAAGGAGAAGGTGGAAGGCAAGTGCTCCGTGCCTGAGGGGCAGAAAGATGGCTAGGGAGCCAGCTGTGGTCTGTGGACACAGTGCTGTTCCCTTTTTCATCGTCCGCCAAAAACGCGTGAGGCAATAAGGGCAGAGACGAGACAGGGAGGAAGCGTGTTTCACAAGAAGAGAGAAAGGACAATACCCATAGGAACGCCCACTCTGAGTATCTACATGCAGCCTTTTATAGTAGGACTATTTAACGATACACAAACGAACTCTGCTCATACGTTAATATTTCTAGCATACTACTTCAAATGCCCTATGGCTATTATTTGAAAGTGAGATGGTAGTGCTGCAGACTACCCTTACCTAGGAGGAGTTTGTGGCAGACTTGCTGCCTTCCCAGGTCCCTCAGATAACGTGCCGTGTCCATAAGTTAAGTGGTATATACCTGCCATAAGAGAGAGGTCGGCCCTCAACATGGTTCCATTCACTTCAGCGCTGAGATTTTATTTAAAGATCCCAAGGCAGATGTTTGGAGTTATGATGTGATGATGGTAAAACCAAGTCACTGAGAACTGGACTCCAATAGCTTAGGACATAAAAGAACCTGTATATTAGATCATTGCTTTAGGGACATACTGAGCAGCTGAGTCATTAACTCTAACTGGTCCACCAAGTACCACTAGTTTGATAAATTACTGACAATGTTGTGAAATTAACAAGCAGCATGAACATTTGGCCGTCTGAATTTCCGTTTCTGTTTGAAAAAATAAATAAGTCTGTTCAGGATAGATTAGACAAAGATTAGCTGCAGGAAGGCATTTCAACATCATAATGAAAATTGTGAACTTCAAAAGAATTACTGTATTTTTTTAAATTATTTTTTTCTGGCTTATCAAAAAAGATCATTAAACTAAGTTCAGATGATTTCTTACAAGGGATTTATTTGGAATTTGGTTTTAACCCTCTACATTCTCATGATTGTCTATTTCTAATGAAAATAAAATAGCAAAATAAGAAAATTAAATGGAAATCATAGTCAAACATCTCTAAACTTCAGGAGTCTTGAATATTTAAGCTTGTATTTGTATTTACAATATTTGCAATGTTTTCTCTCTGTCACTGTTTATTGCAATAGATTTCAGAGGCTAAGAGTGTATGTAAGTAGAATTTGTTATTAAGAATGGTAAGAGCAGATTCTTATTTCTTTTACCTTAGAAGCACAATAAACCTAATATAAGATAGAATGTAACACTTAGAGCATATGGGTAGTTGCAGCTCTCATGATTAGCTAGACCTTATGGCTGAAATACAAAGCAAGCCATGGGAACACGGTAGCAGCTACAATTCCTGTGCTGTGGGATCTGTCCTCTCTTCCTGTGTCCTGGTTCGCGGGCAAAGCTAGCTCCTCAATTCACTAAGTAATGGGTGATTTCTTCTCACCAGCTGGAATTTGCTGGGGTAATTTGTGGGTAAGCTACAGGCTTTTACTGCAGTTGTTTCATCGGGAGACACTGTCCTGCACCTATTTAACCACAACCCTGGGGACAGGGCTGTGGTATAGGGCTGGGGGCGTGGGGGTGGTATGCAGCCAGCTATATCTGTGCTTAAACTCCTCCTGGCAAGCAGGGACACAATCAATGGGGTTAATTTGTATATTCAGGTATAGCGTACTGCTTAGGGAACCAAAATAAACAGTCTCTGGGTCCTAGCAAAAGAGTATAAGCAATGCCTCTACAGAGGGTAGGACTGGTCCATAATTCCCAAACAGAAATGGAAAAGTGATTAAAAATTATGAGAAAGTTAGAGGCAGGGTTCTTTCTTTCTCTTTCTTTCTCTTTCTCCTTCTCTCCTTCCCTCTCTTTTTCTCTCTCTCTCTCCCTCTCGATCTCTTTCTTTGTAGAAGAGGTTTTAACTGACTTTGTTCTGTAATACAGTTTGTTGTATTTATGATGTTGTGAAAAAATAAATACAATTCAGGGAAATGGCTGAATATATCTGAATATATACAAGTTTGGAGTTCATGGTTTGGATTTTTTTTTCCACAAACATATATTAATCTCACTATTTTTTCAAAATACATGCAAAATAATAGAATTTTTTAATACTTTTGAAAGTATATTGTAATTTTTAATTTAAGTGGGTCTTAATTCAGGGTTAAGTTGAATAACATTTACTTCAGAATCTCTAATTAAAACAATTTTACCATCATATATTTGTAAGGGAGGGAGGAGCGGGGAGAAGGCACAGGGAAGGGAGAAAATAGCAAGGCAGGAAGAAAAGAAGGGGGAAAGGAGGGTAGGAGAATTTCATAATAGTATGAATAAAACATCAAAGTTTCACACAGGGTTAAATGGAAAATATTTAATTTTCTCCTTGCATAGTTTTCTGCGAGTTGTCAAGGTCTGATTTTGAGTTAGGGAAGTAGACATTCCTTGTTTGTTTCCCCTTCCCCACAGATTTTTCCAGATCTTATTTATTCACCATGAAGAAATACAACCTCAACTGTTCTTCTTAGGCACTCTCTTTAGGAAAAAAGTATAGCTACAACCATGCAACACATGCCCATAGAAGTAACACTAAAAATTAAGTGAATTCAATCCCTGAGGCTACATTTTAGGATGTTTTACTATGTCTTATTCTAATAACCTGACGAAAATGCATAAGCTTTCACACAGGATCTAGAAGATTTTAAAACACTTAAGTGTGACAGGGGTTATGACAAGTTATAGGCACATCCTACAAACTTAGTCTTCCCTTCGCTAAATGGGAAATTCATGAGACTGCACCTTCATGTTGCAGTACAACTAGGTGTAGTCTTGCTTCTATGATGAGAGTCACAGCAGTGTTTAAAAAGAAATGAAATAAAATAAATTGAAAACATATGCATCTAGCTCAGCTTTCACAATGAATTAAGCATGTTCGGATGGTGAGCTAGGTCTTATATTACAGTTCTGAATTAAAGCTGTATAAAAAGCTTTGGTGTCTGTTTCTCCACTGCTGACTTCCTTCCCCTGTTCTGCAGCTGGTCTGTGCTGATGCCTCTCCTCATTCCCCGCAAGCGCAAGAAGATGCTCTTTTTCCAGTAATCATTCTCTTAATGGGTCTTTTCACGGTTTTTTGCTGCCTTTTTTGTTTGTTTGTTTGTTTAAATTATATTTTACCTGTGAAAGGAGAAGATGTAGAAGAAGTAGCCGGGAGGTCTGCAGAGGTGTGGATTCCTAAATCATCTTCTGGAAAAGTCCAGGCTTGGGTGAGACAAATGCATGTTAATCCGGTGATTCTGAATTCATTTTGGCTCATCTAGCCATATTCCTTTGAGTAAATAAATTATAACTTGTTTCAGATAAGCTGTTTTCCCTCACAGCATTTTCTTATTTAGTTGCAGGTCATAACAAGGATGTTGTATCAGTGTCAGGTCAAGCTGGAGTAAAAGATGTTGGCTTAATTGGAAGGTCTGGATGATCCAGTTTCAAGAGCAGCTCAGTGAGCTGAACATGGTTAGAAAGTAGCCACATAACAACATATATTGTGATATAACCTTTCATGTCTCACCACACCTTCCTCAAGGTCCCACCTTTATTCGCGGCTGGGAGTACAGGCATGTTCCCGCAAGAATCAGGATTATTTGTAGAATGTGAGATGCTTTTTCAATGCACACTACACCTGCAACCAGTGAGAAAGGGGGAGCAGCATGTGGGAAAGGAGTGAAAGGCAGAGAAAAACTGGTTCCTGCCACTGACATGGAGGTTTTTAAATTCAAAAATTGACAATTAGCTGCTGCATTTCCACTTCCCTGCTAGTTTTCAATATGAGGAAACCTAAACTCAGCAGGAATCTTAAAAACACAGAGGTGTTATAAATATAGCACAAAAATCACAATAGAAAATTGTATCCTTAGAATTTCAGACTGGACACATAATATGTGGAAACTTTTCCATGATTTTGTCCTTCTCTGTCTGTCAGTTCCCTATTGGAAAATAAGAATAAGTCCATGTTTTTGCTCAGGGGTGGTGTGTTATCAAGCATTCAGCTATTATGGTGAGGGAAATTTAAAATTTAATTTGAAATTAAGTGCATGTTTTGGATTTTTTTCTCTGAGATCACATTTTTAATGGGTAACACTTTATTTTAATTGAAGGTTCTTGTACTGGTTGGGGCCTGGTAGTCTGAAGGATGAGTTTAATCATTACTCTAGATTCACACCAGAGTCTCTCCTATTTAGTCGAGCTTTTAAAGCATTCCTAATCATTCAGTTTGGGGAGCTGAAGGCTGCCATACTAGAAATTACCTGTATTGCTCCATTATGGGCTTCAGGCTCAAGAAACTGGCATGGTCCTTGCTTGTCCTGCAGAACAGATAGTATATGCTTGTGTAAGTTATAACAATGCATGTGCACATGAAATGCAATGTAAGCTATAAAGGCAGGTCAAATTTTCACATAGTTTTGAACCAATATTGTTCTTATTTGTATAATTTATTTATTGAAAGGTGAAATTGTAAGAACTTTTTTTCATAACTTCAAAAAAATACTTTACAGTACTGACTTAAATGACTGTTGTGCAACTCCTGCGGTTCCAGCCTCAATACAGTGAAAAGTTTCAGAAAACGAGTTGGCAGCTAGTTAATCTGAAATATGGCACTATCTCATTTTTTTCTTTTGTGCTTGTAAAAGTCAGAGTTTATACATCTGTACGTTTATTGCTTTCATAGTACAACTACGACGCTCTGCGCTTTGAAAATTTTTTTTTATTTAATGTTGCACTTGTGTTTAGCATCTAATTTCCATTCTGCATGAGAAGTATATTATTTTTTATGACACGGGAAAAAAGCTATGATTATGATTAATGTGCAATTATTTCCGTTTCTATGCGATCCTGTGATTTTGTTACCACTTGTGTGGTTTTTACAAAGAATGATGAATGAACTCCATAATGTTCACTTTGGTTTCAGTTCTGATAAGCCTCCAAATATTTTGATGCTTACTCAAACTTATCCAAAGTTTCCTAAGCTCTTGAGTCTGCAAAACTAGTCTGAACACTTAGACAGAGAAGGGCTTTCCTCATGAGGTTTCCAGTTGTTCCACTAGTGGAACCTGATGGAAATACCATGAGGTCAGCTTTTCTTCCAGTGGTTCCAAATCTTTAACATCTGGACAGAAAACGGAAGTGAGAAATTCTGCCCAGAAGGTGTATTATAGGAAAAGTTTGGTTCTAAAAATAAGGGAAGAAAGGCTGGTGGTTTTAACTCTTCCAAACTGGTTAATCCTTGACTGAAAAAAAAATAATAATCCAGAATTAGAGATTAATCAGGTTAATTGTTACCAGAAACTATAGCTTCCTCAGCTGAAACCTTTGCTTCTTAGAATTTGGTTATTTGCTAAGTGACATATTCAGAGCAAAATTCAAATTTGGTGACATTATCCAAGCTTTCAGGGATGAATATTCATTCTTATTCAGACACATATTTATTCATTCATAGTACACAAATCCTCACAGGAAAAGGTTTTGCACAAAATGTATCTATTTCTTTCCTCCCAGTATTAATATACTAGGGGAGAGCCTAGCTATCAGTGTTACCTTCTTTAAGTTAATTTTAGAGTTAGTCTGTTGAGAAGGTAGAGGAGTTTAGCTGGTGTTGAAGCACTGAAGTGACTTGCAGCAACAGAGGCACTGTGCTGGTTTTGGCTGGGGTAGAGTTAATTTTCTTCACAGTAGCTGGCATGGGGCTGTGTTTTGGATTTGTGCTGGAAACAGTGTTGATAACACAGGGATGTTTTAGTTACTGCTAAGCAGTGCTTGCACAGAATCAAGGTTTTTTCTGCTCCTCACCCCACCCCACCCCACCAGCGAGTAGCCTGGCAGTGCACAAGGACTTGGGAGGGGACACAGCTGGGACAGCTGATCCCAACTGACCAAAGGGATATTCTATACCATATGATGTCTTGCTCAGCATATAAAGCTGGGGGAAGAAGAAGGAAGGGAAGAATATTTGGAGTGATTGTGTTTGTCTTTCCAAGTAACCATTATGCGTGATGGAACCCTGCTTTCCTATAGATGACTGAACCTGCCTGCCTGCTGATAGGAAGTGGTGAATGAATTCCTTGGTTTTCCTTGCTTGCATGCGTGGGGTTTGCTTCACCCATTACACTGCCTTTATCTTAAACCACGAGTTTTCTCACTTTGACTCTTCTGATTCTCTCCCCCAACCCGCTGGGAGGGGAGTGAGTGAGCAGCTGTGTGGTGCTTAGTTGCCGACTGGGGTTAAACCACAACACATATTTTTAGACAGAAAAATTGGAGAGCTTAATGTGTTCTACCCTGTTGGTTGGTATCTAATAAGTTCAAAGTATACTTTGCAGAAATTAATGATCTCTTTGATGAAGACCCTGTTTTCACTACCTGTGATTTTCTGTTTACTGTGCTTCTTCCCGATGCTTCCTATCACACCAAGAATGACTAGCTCTCCCTTCCTAGCTTCTGAATCTACAAGCTCTTGCTAACCAGGTTTATCTTCCTGTGCAAATACCAGAGACCAGCTCAGAACAGACTGCTGCTGATTGTTCATTGCTGACATCACCATCATCCTACAGGTTCTTTATAGCAACACAGTGCATCACTATGTGATGCAAGCACTGCTCCCAAGTTGTTAATCTGAAGCTGGGAAGAAGTTCTGAAGTTGTTCTTCCCCTTGAGAGGAAGGTCAGGAAGCCTTTATAAGTGGGCAAGCAGGGACCTCCAGCTTCCTTCCACCTCCCACAGATCAGAAATGTATGTGAGAACACCAGTGGCAGGATGTTCCATCAGGCTAAGGTTTAGGACACCCCAGAGTGCTTGATCAAGTGTAAAGAGTTGAAATGGGCTCCCAAATCAAAGACAGGGATTAAAAACCTGAAATGTTTCATGAAAACCATCCAAATTAGTTTGCTGCCCAGTCTGCCTCTTGCTTTGGTTGAGGACTTCACAGAATTTTATGGAGTACAATGGGTGAAGGCACTGTATATGCCATACTCTCAGCATTTCATCAGAGATATTGCATCTGGCACAGTATTTTAGCTGTTGGTAGCTTCCCTGATAGGAAATATTTCATAACCTATGTTTTATGCCCATCAAAGCACAGAGAAAGCACCAATGAGGACATGTATGCTAGCCCCTGACCTTCTGTACATGCACTGTAAAAATACGTTAGCATTACAATTCACTTTACATTTGTTTTCAGGAGACAAATATATTCAAGAACATATATGTCATATATGGATCAGCAGCCTCCAAGAAACATTCAGTCAGCCAGCATTCAGCTGTCCCTGCCCAGCACATACATGAAACCATTGCATTACGGACCACAGTGAAAACTGACTCAAAACTGAAAACCTCTTCAGTCTTACAGTAACGGGAACCAGCCCTGTCCGGATGGGATCTGAAATCTCAGTGGAAAACATCTCTCTGGAAACAAGAACTGAACAAAAAAAAGGACCTGATTGTTCCTGTTCCTGCCTCATCTACACCTGAAACAGAAAGGTAAGGCAGTTAGTCTCTCCAATAAGGGAAAAGGAGGAAAGAAGACCTGTTTAGAAAGCTTCTGGAAGTGGAAAAGTCAGCAAGTTCAGGCAGATTGTTGTCTAGAGTGTGAAAGGTGGCTTCTGCTGTAACCCAGCGGGGGGCAAATAAGGCTGACTGGGGCTAGGAGCTGATTAAGCAGTCTTCAGAGGGATAGAAGTCCCTCAAAAAGGAAGAGCTGCAGGACTATAGATACTACTTTATGTAAAAGCATAATGAAACAGAATCCTTGTCTGCTGTATCTCAACAATCTGAAGTAATTCTTCAATTACAAGTATTGGGAACATTGGTTCAAATCAAATCTGCTCCTTCACCTTTTTTAGATCAATGCCCAGGCTTGGATCCTCAAATAGCTTCTGGGAGCCCACCTTTGAACTTTCAAACTCAGCTGGGGGTATCTACCATGTTTTCTCCAAGATAGGAGAATGACCAAGCAGAAAGCCAGGAATGGTGGTAGGTGCAAAGCCAATTTTTTTTGCCCTTGGACTTTTTGAAAATGCATATGATCTTGAATTCTCTTCTTAAGTAATAGCGTTGAACTATTTATTTTAAGCTTCCTTTTTATTGTTGTGCTTTCAAGTTCTTTCTCTTTTGCACTGTTACAGGCACTAAAGTCTCAGTATTTGCACTTCTTTGGAAAATAAACACAGGTTTTCCTAAATGTAATCGATATAATAACACGGAAAATTTCAAAACAAAAGTTCTGAGAAAGATCATGTTTCTCAAATCTTAAAATGAAGTATCCAGACATGAAATATAGTATTTCATATTATTGTTTCATGAAACGTGCTTTAATATTCTTATAAAATATTTTCAGAGGTCTTTGCAGTGTTGCACAAAACATAAGTAAATTATCCTAACCGTAAGTTGAAAAAATGTATTAACAAAGCCATAAAAATTGTAGCCTATAAAATTAATTCAAAATATTTCACTAATCATCTCAGAATATTCATGATACACTCTGGAATATTCACAGAATATGCTACCCTTGTGCCTAACAATATTCAGATACCCTTGCTTGTAGTTTAATAAAAATAAGCATAAAGCAGCATTGCCACTGGAGACACAGTAAGAAAAGAATAAGAACGTCCGCTTGCCTTTCTGCTGGTATTGCTCACTAGATGTCCATATAAAGAACCTTTCTCTGCTTGATTATAGCACTGTTTCCCAGACTTTGGTAATTTTTTTCATCTTAGTCATATTGTGCAAAACAGCCTGCAATGTTAGCCTGAGACGGGTGTTGTAAGGTAGCCTGCAGTTGCTCACTCTAGACAGAGACCTTAAAATCACTTAATCAGTCTCTCACTCTTGCTAAGCATCAGTGTGGCACGTATCAGACAGCAGGCTTCCGCAGCTGTGACAGTAGTAGCAGATTAATTCTCTCAGAATTACACAGGGGACATTAGCATCATTCATGTCCATATTGGTCTTGAAGGCAAATTTTCCATTTTTTCATTACATACAAGTGATGAATTCCCAGTGGCTTCAACCTCTCAGTATCATCCTAGGTTAACGTGGGTTAACTTGTCATGATGATTAACCACCTTATGGAAGTTTGTAAGAAATACCTATGTCTGTTAGAGATCAGTGCTCTTAGAAATAATTTGTTTCAACAATGATGTTAGGCCTTGTAGTTGATCCTAAAAATGTCATTTTTAGGAAAAGTTGCCCCTCCCCAGTTACCCACCCCACCCCAAGTTGTTTCACAATTGATTAAAGGCAGATGTGGCACTGTGAGCTGCTGCCAGAAAATGATGGGCATTTTCTCACGAGCAGTTAGGCTGCTCTTTGCTGCTCTGCAGCTCTGAGACAGTCTCTAGCAACATCCTACGTCGACATCCAGAAAATTTGCACTGTCTGTTATCCCCACTGGGCAGCACAGGCATTTCTTACAATGCAGCATTCAGTTTGGGGATCAAAAAGCAGCCGTGCTCCTGCTGTGAAGGGGAATACAGACTGATGATTGAGAGTATGTGACAGCAGATTCAGAACAGGAGAATTGACCAAGAAACAGCTCAACAAAGGCATGACAGGAGAAAAATCCTGTGATTTCTTTTCTTTTTTTTTTTTTTTTCCTTGACTCCCAGGTTCTGGAATTGCAGTCACCTCTAATGCCTTCCAAGTAGGGAAGGAAGATGCAAGTCTCCAACACAGCCAGCAGATACGCACTACACGTGTCACTGATCTCTGCCTGAACAGCAGATTGACTTCTCCCAGATGCTTTTGACTTGCTGCGTACATCACATGCACAGTGGGTCCAATATACCCAGGAGATATGGAGCTTAATCTTCAATTGATCTGCATATGCACAGCGAGTCCAATGCACTCTCGACACGCAGAGGTTGCTGTGCATGGGAGGTAAAGGCAATCTGTGTGTGTACAATAAACCCAGCAGGCGAGAACTTGCAGGTTTATTGCCCCACAAAACTGATTGTACATGATAGTCTTACGTACATCGATACGTTGGACTCGTTGCAAATGTGATAGGAAGCTGACCTACACAGACTTTATCCGGAAATAGAGCAGATGGCTACAGAAAGTGATAGTTGACTACAAGTCTTGGAGGAAGGGTGGCACATACCCCTCCCTGTGCCCCTTGCAGTCCCCCCGGCGTGATGCCACACTCAGCAGCAGAATGGAAAAGCAGTGCAATACCTACGCAGAACACAGAGCCCGTAACGTGCAGGAAAGGCCGACCCTGTACAGAGTCGTTGGTACTGCCTTCCAGTCGCAGTTGGCCGCGTAGTTTCGGCTAACCCAGACCCAGCGGTTCCTGCACCCGTGGTCAGTGCCAGGAAGTTACAATGAAAGCCAACCTACAGCTTATTGGGTTTAAAGAGAAATAATAAAAATTGACCAGAATGACTGAATATTAATGCTCAGTATAAAGGTCATGAAAAATTTAGGGATGTTTATTTTTTTGAAGCAGGACCTCTGTTTGCTTTTAACTCTTCCCCCATCCTTCCTAATCCTGCCAGCTCAGATCCATGGAGTACTGTGAAAAGTTTGGATTTCTTTTGTGACCTTTAGTCTTGCTGTATTTCCCTTTCTATCACTTCACCATTTTCCTACCTAGCTGTAGTGCAATACCACGTTCCACAGATTTTAACTGTACGAGACAACTCAGCACAGGGTGCAAACTACCATCCCCCAAAAATGCTATCCAGGAGCGAGGTGTGGGCACGGCATGTGTGAGCACCATACAGCCTTGTACGCTTCAGAAAGTGGGTCAGAGACGCGTCAGCTCCACCTACCTAACTTCTATCCCAAGCGTAGCACGTTGCGTGCATCAAACGATACAGTTTGAGTGCTTAGGGGTCTGCGTCAGGGACCCTGGGACACAGCTCCGCCGTTTGTTTCCCAGCTCCGTGTGTGCTGACCTGTGGGGGGTGTCTTTGGCCCCTGGGACCTGCTGCCCCTGGGATGCTACAAGGTGCTGCCTGCCCAGGAGGTGCCTACCGAGGGTGATGTACCAGGGGCGGGGCCTCCTCGGAGGTGACCTGTGCGCTTTGGGGATGGCTTTGGGCCTGTGGGTACCCTCTCCCGCGGGTGCGTAAATGCGCCTGGGGACTGCGCATCCCTCTGTCTAGCCCCAAACCAGCGGGACGGTGCGATGCGCAGCCCCCGCTGACCGCGTAAAAGCGGATCCCCGGAGGCGGTGGGTCCTGTCCTGCCCCCCGCGTACCGGGGTGGGGCCGGAGCCGCCACCTGAACCCTGGGCGCGGGGATCGGCGGCCCCATCCCTCCGCGGGGGCGGCTTCCTTCGGCACCGAAGTTTCCCCGACTTGTGCCGCGAGGGGCAGGTCCCGGCGCGGCGGTGGAGGAGGAGGAGCGGATCGGCGGGGTCCCGGCCGCCGCGGGCGGCGTGTGCGGGGGCGGGCGTGGAAGAGAGGTGGGCGAGCAGCGATGACCTTTTCGAGGAGCCCGCGAGAGAGCGGGGCAGAGGCAGGGCGAGCGGCAGCGGGGGAGGATGGTTGCTGAGACCCGGAGGGAAGCCTCCCCGTAATGTCACCATGTAAGTCTCTTCTGCGGACTCCGGGGCGAGGGCTGCGGCTTTGCCGCCCGCGGCGCTCGGGGAGCGCGGGTAACCCCCGCAGGCTCCTTCGGGGGGTGGAAGAAACCCTGGCCTGATAGGCAGGGCTTCCGCCCCCCCCTCTCCGTCGTAGGTGATGAGTAACGTCAGGTTAGAGCCGCGCAGAGAGGTAGGGCTGAAGGAATGGGGAAACGGGAGTTTCGCTCCGGGAGCTCAGAGGGCAGGGCAGGCAGGGCTCTGCCCCGTGCGGGCTCCGGGACCGCCGGCGGCTGCCCTGCAGGGTCCCGGGCGGCCGCTGCCTTCCGCAGAGCACTGTAATCCCGTCCGTAGGACTGCGCTGGTGAGTTTTCCCGTGCTTGGAGACAAGTAGCGAAACGCTCGGACCCGCTCACCGCCCACCGTGAACGCCGGTGCCCCGGCACCCGCCCGGCCCTTCCTGTCGGCTCGGGGCCGCTCACGTCCAGGGACCCCGTCCGGCACAAGCAGCGCTCCCAGCCCTCCAGGTGCGGTGCCAGGACAAGTAGGGGAAAAGGGCGAGGGAGGGCCGAGCAGGCTCCATAAGACCTTCCCAGCCCCACCGCTCCTCCCTGCAGCGCGCGGCGCAGAGGAGGCAGCGCGGCGTTCCGCCGCCGTCGAGGGGACGAGGGGCGGGCGGGGGGGGCTCTCCCCTCCCTCCCGTCCGTACGCACGCACGCCGCCTGACCCCGGGCGGGCCACCGCTGTGGCCTCTGGGCGCCGTCCCCGGTATGTTTTGCCTTTGCTGAGAGGCTCTCACCGAAGGTAAGGCAGGGCACTGAGTAAGGTCCGCGCTTGGGCGTTTCGTCGGTGCGTTCGTAGCCGGGAGAGAAGAGGGGACCTGTGGCTGGAGCTGGTGTGTGTGTGTGTGTGTGTGTGTGTGTGGAACACGAGGGTAGGGTTTTCGGGCAGCGCACGGTGAATTCAAGGCAGAAATGTGAAGGAGTTCCTAAAGACCTGGTGCTGCGGAGTTGCGAACAGCCAGCAGATTAGTCGCCTGCACCCGGGGAAAGTTCATTTTGAAAGGGAAGCCAAGGGACTAAGATGGATCTGATACAGCTGGCACCCTTTAAATTAAAAGGCAGGGTCTTGGGTTTTTTTCCATCTTTTTTCGATGAGCGTGAGGGTGTTTTCAGGGTTGACTGTAAGAATAATTAGGAACAAGTAACAAAATGAAAGTTTTAAGTGGTATTGTGTAATTAACCTTTCAAGACACTCGTGTACTACGTTTTAAAGCAAGGGTTTAAAAATTAAAACTGGCTGGCAACCTGCAGGAACTGAACTGTGAGTTGTAATACCTTTCACTTGTTGTAGTTCCACTTAAGAGTGATTAAGCTTCAAATCTTTTTGTTTACAGCCTATATGAGAAAGGAGTTGTGAAATTGATGTTATCTTTCTTTTAATTTTAAAACATCAGCAACATTTTCCCTTAATAGCTTTAGACACGTCAAAGACCAAAGGAAGTCATGTCAGTCTGCCTGGGGCAGAATTCACATCCTACTCCAGGGAACTTTGCCGAAGCTTTGAACAAGGAAGATGGTGTATTCAAATATGTATTGCATGTTTTGAGACCATACAGTATACAAATGAAATGTTCCAGGATTATTCCCATGTTGTTTTTTGCAGAGCTGTGTATTTCCTAAAAGAGAACGATGTTGCCTTAGCTGGCTGATGGCACGTAGAATAAGAGGTTTAATAGTTAGCTGTAGCAAGACTCCCACTAATTTCATCTTGAACGATGTCAAGTTACCATCCATTTATGCTTTAGATAAATTACATGTCTATTTTGCTCTTTTGGAATGAATTGTGAATAAGCTCATTGTCTCCCCATGTTATAGGGAATGAAAGTAGCTGTGGACTGCACTGTATTGAATTAGTAGCTAGAGTGCATAGCTGGTCATGTCACACAGTGTCTACAGTGGAATAATGCCAGTCCATAGAAAAATTAGTAGTTCTTCTGTAAGACTCCATAGAAGGGCACTTTCTAATTTATTTTTTTTATGTGGAGGAAAGAAAAAGACTGATTGCTGTTGTGAGACTACACACAATGTAATGGATGTACTCCTACCGTAGGTATCCTAATAGTCCCCAAATATATTGAGTAAAATATTGTTTTGCTTCTGTGTTTGACAGTTTACAATGATTTGTTCTGAGCTGCTAGCATGTTACCAGCTGGGGACAGAACAGGGTTTTTTTATTTAAATTGAAACAAAACAGAGAATAAAACCCACTATGAACAGTGTTCAGCAATTTTAAGGTAGCCAGGGTTAAAGTCTGAAATAATTCACGTACGTTCTGAGATCTCTGTTATGGACTGCTCTGCTTACTTAGACACGTGGTGTGTTTCAGTACACTGCTGTACTGATAGCCATTCTCTGTGTAATTGATGATTATTAAATGTGAGAACAGATCCTTTTAATACTACTTAAAATAGGGACGCAAGACCAAAGGGGTCTCTTGGGCCATCAAGTTAGTGTTGTTGTAGGAGGGTACCAAATCATCCCTTGATAACCTATAAAGTAGCCCCAAACTGTTTTCTAATTTTTCTGGAATTATTCATATGCCATTTGGATTCAGTTCTAGATGTTAATTAACACTAACAATCAAAAGATTAAATATAAATGTAGTGGGTATTAACAGGTGATTAATATCTGCAACTAAGGTGGGGTTTTAATGCCTGGGAAGTATTTACCAGTTGCTCTGGTTCCTTTTTGTAATTGTCTGCCAATTGGGATGTCACATTATAAAAAATACCATGGATGGATTTTGGTATGGAAGAATCCTTTTTGTTAGGAACATGTTAGCTGGCTCCCAGACCACTTCTTGTGTGAACAGGGGTGTTACACACATCACAGTGCAATGCTGTGAGCAGTAGGGTTTCTGAATTACGGCTTTTTGTGTATGCAAGATCTCAAAAACTTGTCAGTAACTGATTTCCTCACTCATTTGTATCACTCGGCTAGAGGTTATGCTTTGTAATATAGAGCTTCAGAAGTCCTCCAAAAGAAGCAGATCTGACTCATGATGCCAGCATCAGTGGAGTGTTTTGGTAGCGTGCTTCTTCCATGGTCATTTGTGTTTGAGTTTGATAAACCTTACTTTCTTGTCAACTGAGATGATGTGGTGTAAAGAAAACTGCGGTTTTGTCCTTCAGCAGTAGCTAATGTAAGCGGAGGAGACAGGTTTGCTGTTTTTTACGTATTTGTTTATTTTGGTGGAGATTTGTGTATTTTTTTTTTATAGCATTTGTATAATTATCTAGCCTTTTTCCTCAGAGAAAAATCCTCATAGTTACTCCTTTCTGCCTTGTTGTTCGCACTTACTTACGCTCTGCCCAGTTGTTGATTATCCATGTTCTTGAATTCTTTCTTGACTTGCGCTCTTTACAAGAGTGAGGATGAGAAAACAGACTGTCAACTAACACCGTGGAGTACTGGCTTGTGTGTGTTACCGCAATGCAAGTAAACATTAACAAACAGAAGTTGGCCAAATTAAACAGCTTGCTCAGACTAACGCAGATTCTCAGATTCTTTAAGAAAGGCACTAAAGGCAGCATGACTGGGTAGAGTCACTCCAGACCTAGGCGGCAGAAACTTGTCATGTTATTTTTCCTGGAGTATCTCAGCAGTTGTGTCTTGGATTCTGCAACTATTCTGTGAGCAAAAACTTAAGCTGATTTTACAGAGACATCAAAAGTGATGATTGGATGATTGCTGTAACACAGAAAATATATCGATACAGTGAAAACTAACACAGATTTCTTCTGAATTAATAAATAATTGTGGCTGACTCCTAGTCTGATAACTTTAACTGTGCTTGCTCAAAACAAACCAACAAACAAAACCCAGTAATGCAACCACTTCTACAGGTTTGCATTGGCAGCTCACGCAGGAGGCTTGCATTTATCTCATCAGTAGCTGCAAACTCTTTTCTTCTATAGAAACAGCAATATTCTTCTGTATTTCTGCTGTGTTATGCTGTTATCCTCAACATTTCCATTTCACCACTCTGTGAGTATATATATATGCGTGCTGTGTGTGTTTCCATGTGCATGTAACTTTTCATGTCTTAAAAGAACTTCTGTTGAAAGTCAGTTTTCTAAATGAATATTAAGGGCGTTGTGGATTTATGAATTATATACATTGAACAGTAACTGTTCCCAAACCTCAGCACTCTGTTGTCTGAGGTTTTAATAGGGATTTTTGGGTCATTAAGTTGAAGGACAATAATTCTATTGTTTGACAATCTGGTTATTTTGTGTGTCTGGCTTCATCAAAGAGATTCTTGTGTTTCAGAGCCCAGTGTTTTCTGTGCTTGTTTTCAACACTTGTTAAGTTTGACTTTACAATATCTCACAAAAATAAATCAGCTTCAGATTCCTAATTTGATACAACTACCCATAAAGAACTGGACTTCTTTTGTAATCAGATACTTGTGCTATGTAACGCTGCACTGAAGGGAAACCGAGCTGATTGCAGCAGTCTGAAGTGCCATTCACCTGGGCCCATTGGCATCTCGCCCACAGGAGTGGTATGATGAACTACTACTTTTAAAACTGAAACATTAGTTGCTCCTTTACAATGTTTTATCTTGCTGCATTGAGCTTGGCTTGTCTACATTACAGAACTCCACTTTGGGAAGAAACAGAAGCTGAACCTAGGAAAGGACTTTGATTTGCCCCCAGGTTTCACTGGTGGGTTCACAGCAATGTCTGTGAGGAAGAAGGAAGGCTATTTTCCCAAGTTTAAGAAATTTATTTTTTCCTGGCTCCGATTATGAACTCTGTACTTTCTTTCGCTTGCCTCTTCCACGTTTCTATCCTGATCAATCACACCCGTGGCCATTCCAAATACCTGCCTTCACCCACCCCACCCCCCCACCCCACCCCAGCTCTGTATTTAGTATGTATTAACCTGGAAGACATTTGTGTTCATCAGTGTTTCTTCATGACTATTCATTTGTGGGTCTTAACACACTGTTGCTGGGAATAGACTTGTGATATATTTCAGGGATTCTGTTACAGATTTTTCCTCCAGTATAAGTAGATAATATGTTACTGAACAAAAGCCAGTTATCATTGCCAAATAGGAGGGGAAGGAGTCAATCAAAATAATGCGTGTTGTGTTTCATTACTTGTTGCTTGCTGTTGCTCGTTGCTAGTTTTTTGAATAAAATTAGATGGGAATGTAAAGGAGCACCATTCATTTTGGATACATGGTTAAAAGCCATTAAATGTCTTGTATGCTTCAAGGCAAAGGAAACTTTAACTTCAAGCTATAACTAATAAAGATTTTTTTAACATAATTGCATTTATTAAATAATAAAGATGTGCCTGGCTTCACTGGCAGCACAGATAAGCCCCTACATTTTGGCAATGGAAGTTTTAGGATTTTCATTAAATTTGTCAGCAGAAGGTATTATAGCTACAGAAATATTAGCACTGAAAAATATGGCGAAGCAAATTCTCACACACCATCTTTATATAGTTAATAACAAATATGTATATATTTTGTATATTTTTTTAAACAGCATAAATGTATGTGTGTATGTAAATAGGTAAAGTAAAACTTTGCAATCTCAAAAAAAACCCCTACACTTTAAGGCTTTCAGACTATCGCCATATGGGCTGATTCTTTCTTTTACTGAAATACCACCCACACCTATCTGCGTAGAAGCCCAGCGCTGACCAGTCTTCTGCGTCTCCTAGGACCAGGCAACATAATTTCTGACCCTTTTTAGCAAGTGTAAAGTCTTCTGTTTCTGTTCAAGCAATAGTAGGGCCATCCATGATTTTAAAGTGCTACTTTATATACTGCTAGTTACAGTATTTTCTCATTTTCTTGGCTTGTTGTAAAACTCTGAATTCTTGTTTGCTTTTTTTTCCCCACAGGATGTCTCATGTGAGTGAAATGTGGTGCTATCACTGGAAATGGAAGCTGCAGCACTGTCTGTGCTTGTTTACCATATATATTATGTGCATGCAGCAAGAAGGTAAGTCAGCAAATTATCTTCTCACTTCAATAAAGGGTCTAGGAGCTAGAGTCTTGATAATGAAAGATTATGGTTACGTATGACTGAATGATGTATGGCATAATATTTTGGTGGAAGTGATATGTTATAACTGTTAGTTGTAATTTGATAGGTTGTGTCATATTTTCTGCAACTGCCAAATTTTTGTGTGTGTGTTTTTTAAATAATTTTGCTGTTATTCATTGTTATTATTTAGTCTTTGTACTTGGAATTCTTTCATTCTGTCTTTCCTTTGCTTTTACCTTGGTAATACTTACCTGTGTTTTGAATTTCTTCTGGGTCTTGGAATACTGTGAGTAATCATGTAGTTCTTCCATTTTCCACAGTAATGTTTTTGCCTGTACATTATGTTTTCACTAACCCTTCACTCTAGTCCAAAGCTATGAAATAACTGTAGTGTGCTCATTATTTTTACATTCTTTTATGGATCAAATAATAAAAACATTCCTTAGCAAACTATATGTACATAAGGTAATAATACACTGTAAAGAACAGTGTATCAGTTTAAACTTAACATCATCTTGGTCTGTAGTGACACTTGAGCACAGGGTAACGTAACACATACTGTTTTCTTTGAACATATGAGCGAGAGATTTCATTTACTAAATATCTTTTCCTAACCACTAGAGTACAAAATATTTTGGGAGCTCCAGCTGCTTTGCTGGAAAAAACCTCTGGAGTTTATTCTGGAGCATAAGGAAATTTTGGAGGAGCTCGTAGTTCTCAGCTAATTCCATATCAGCTGGGTAGTTTTGCTGTTACAGACTTGCCATTGGAAAAAGGATGTTTTATATATAGCAAGAGTTTCTAGTTTCTTTCATTTTGTTTTTTCTCTAAATAAAAAGTGCATTTAAAAAAAAAAAAACCTGCACTTTTTATTTAGAGAAAAAACAATGCAGTAGCTGTGCAGTAGCAGTTTCCAGCTTCATGTCACTTTAATAGGTGTTTTCCATTTCCATTAAACTGTGTAGCCAGAAATGTACTTAGGCCCCAACCCCCATCCATGGCTCAGTTGGCTGATGGCCTTTGTGTCCATGTGCTGTGTACGATCCTGGGCCGTGTGGCTGCCATCCTCAGCGTGAAGTAAATCCACAAAGAGAGCATAATTTACAGCTGCGGTGAGCTGGTGCCTGGTGACTTGAACATTAAGACCCAAAGACCATTATTAGTCTTTGCTAATTCTTCTTGATAGAAGTTTACTTATTGGAAGTGCAGGTGACACAAGATAATGTGTCAGCCCTGTGAGCCAGAAGGTCCTACCCAGTGTGCTGTGAGGGCAGAGAAAGCTGACCACGAGCTTGTCTGTGCATTCAGCTGATCTCAGCATGCCAGTGCTAGCTGTGCTGGTACTGAACAAACAGCGGGGACAAAATCCCTACGCCAAACTCCAAGATACACTTCTACAAAATAATACATGCCCTTGGCTAACTGCTTCAGCAATAAAGCAGTTTGTGCCGTTGGGCTGGTAAAAGCAGCAAAGTGCTTTGGATAATTCCATCTCCTCTGTTATAGTTACTGCGTCCCTTTCTCAGGCACTGATTTGGCATGCAGAAGACTCAGAACCAGGTCTATGATGGAAATCAGGGCACAGACCTGAACCTGAGTTTTTTTTACATCTCAAATAAATGTCCTTGGGGGCTTCTTCTTTCTCGCTTTGACTGGAAAATATTTGGAATCTTCAAAACTTCCAATAAATGGAAAAGGCATTTCACTGTCTGCCTGAATGATGAGTAGATAAATAAGGTATACTGGAAACATCCAGGTTCAATAGCCAAATGTTTGCTGTTCAGCAGTAAAATAAATCACAGATAGTCTGCTCTTAATACTCGACTGAAATGAAAATGAGACGTTTCCCTTTACAGCAACCTGTCATTTGGCAGTACTTGCCTGTAGACCCTCAGGGTTCATGTTTCTTTTTATGCTGATGTAAAAGCATAGGTTATGCTGAAAAATTAAGTCTTTTCATGTGCTCTTTTTAATAGAGCAAAGCAGACAAGGTAGGAAACACTGCTGCTCCTTCAATTTTTATTTTGTGTTCTTAAAAGCTACTGGTCAGTTTGGCTGTGGATTCATATGTTATCCATAATCTCCCTGGCACCTTAAGCTTTACTGAAGTTACAGTAGAAATATCACAAAATCTGACATTTGTCCAACTTCACTGGCAAACTGTAAGCTTAGAAATCTACTGGGGTTTACTAAACCCTGCCTAGAGGAGGTTACAAGCAAGAGATTAAGATTATCAGGTACAGGTTTTATGGATTATTTAAGAGGCTATTCATAAGGGTAAAATCATCAGTCATGCTGTGACATGGAAAAATTGCAGAACTAATAATTTTATAGTTTAACTTGAGGAGAACTACAGAACTTGGACTGCTTTCAGAAGCAAAGCTTAGGAAAAGGATTATGCAGCAGAAAATTTAGGAGTGGGATGGTCTGTGAAAAGAATGTTTAGCCACAGATTGATCAGTAAAGTACTGACAAGTAGGTGCAGCAGTGGAGTGTAATCACAAAATATAGGTCTGATACCTCAGAAGAATTGATGAATGGACACTGACAAAACAGAAAGACAAAAAGAAATTTTAAAAATAAACCATAAAAATACAACATATGCTATAGTTAAAATCACAGCAGCCTTAACTGCTTTGGCATACTGGCTCCAGATGATGTGTTGTGACATGGGGTAAAGTTACAGAGCAGCTCAGTAAGCAACTTGACAGGTTTCCATTCCTGTCTGGGGCAGGCGTCCCTGATGGCCTTGAGTGAGTCACTTAGCTGTGCCTCAGTTTCCCTGCCTATAAGGATGAGTGTATGCCTTGCCTTCCTTGTAAACAGCTTGCCTATCTTCCAGTGAAAGCACTGTATCAAAGCTGAGGTGTTAGAATGGTGGTGTTTTAAACAGAACTATTTAAATATACTTTTAGCTGAGATTCAGACATCCCTAACTTTGTTTTTCTGTACGTTCCATTGGTTTCAGAGAGCCCAAAAGAGAAGAAAAGGAGTGAAACAAGTTCTGGGAAACATGACTATTCAGGGAAGACAGAAGGAATTAAGATTTTTTGGTCTAGAGTAGGCAGAAGGGGGAATGCACAATAATTTAGAGTATTTAAAGAGAGAGCTGCAGTGGGAAGGAATAGACTGATCTTTCTACACAGTTGAAAGGACAAAAAGAATGGCCTTAAATAACGGCAAGATAAATATGAGGGGAAAAAAAAAATCTCATCAAAAGGTATAGATAGCTGTGTAATAGATTGCCAAGGAAGACTGGGAAATACCAGTCATTGAAAATGTATAGTAATATCTGCCAAAAGTGATTTAAATCTGTAGCCCTCTTTCCTTGGGGCTGAGAAATAGATTAGATGATTTCAAAAGTTCCCCAACTTCTATACTGCTTCCTTAGTTTTTCCCCCTCTAGAATCTATTTTGAGTCAAAATCTGGGAAATGTGGACATCCGTTGGAAATGACATTTCTCAGAACATGACACTGGTTTTGCTGTGCCTACAGAATGATGTTGTGGCTTGTCCTGTTGCAGTGGCCTCATTTTTATCTGAAATGAGGAACCAGCAGTTCAGGATAGAAAGTAAAAATCAGTTGCTTCAGGTGTGTGCAGCCTCACAAAAAGTTTAGTCTCTCCTTGCTTTTTGGCTTTTCTGTTCCCTTAGTACAATAGTGAAATGTCTAATGTTTAAATATCTATTGATATTGACTGTGTTCTATGTTGTAACCCAGGCTCACAACTGGATTTTTTTTGGTGATCCTAAAAGCAGATTCCTGTTTGCATAATTATGTCCCAATCTAATTTTCCAAGTGTCTTGTCAGTACTGGACTTCCAGGGTTTTGCACACTTGCACATTTTGAGGTGATTGCAACATCTTCATGAGAGTTTTTACCTTCTTCTGTCATCAATAGATACATAATTACATAGATTTTGACTACCATGCAACCATATTAATTTTATTCAGGATATGGAAAATATTTTAATAAAACCAAATATTTTAATAAAGCCATCCAAATTCTAATTACATTATTTCTGCACTATGCCCCATACTGCTATTATCACAGAATTACTATGGCTAATGCCAGAGTAAGCATTTGTCCTTTTGTTCATCTATCAGTAAAGTGCATTGGTGTCTGTAGACACCTTTCCATGTCCTCAGATGGCTTTAATCAATCCCCATGAGCTCACCAGAGTGTAAGTTTCTATTACAGGCCCTGAAATCTTAATTTCTTCTCTTTTTTTAGTGGCGGTTCAAAGCAAAAATTTGTGCTGTTTTTAGTTCATAAAGACTTGAAATTCATAAAGAGGTGAGAAGGAAGAATAAACCTGAAAGCATGTCCTTCACCCACATGACTCATAATGGTCTCCATATAGGGTCATCTCTGTCCGTCATGCTCCTTAATTGGGCCTGTGCAGATAGTGGGGGGACTAAAGTCCTCCCTTGCTCACGGGCGAGTTTCAGAGTGACCCTGCAGGCTCAGGATCTTAGTGAGAGGTGGGAAGGGAGTATGGTGGGAAGTACAGCTGACGCCACCCAAGCTAGCAGCAAGGGTTGCTCACATTGCCATCTGTGAAAATGGGTTGGGTTTTATCTTGGACGGCTCAAGTCAGGAAGCGTGTTTTTTCGCCACAGATCTGAAAGTGCCTACCCCAGACAAGGGCCAAAGAAAATCGCTAAGCAAATGATGAAAAGGTTGTCAGCACACTGGCTTATCCTTCTCTCTCTTACCGTGTGCGCAGCAAGAACCAAAGCGCCAAGACGTTAAACCTCGCATACGGCAGGGAGGCAGGGATATGATTCTATCAAGTTATTACTGGTGCTTTGGGAAACTTCTCCTGTGGTGTCCCTGGGATGGGAACGGGCATGCGTATATTATTGCTGAGCAGGGTAAATGTGACTGAGAGTGTTGTCCCTGACTCATTGTGGAAAAACTAAGAAAACCTGAAAAGTTTGGAAAAAAAAGTACTCAGTCTGTCAGTCTCTTTCCTTATGCAGACAGACATACATCATGTGTAAGTGGGAGATTAGTCAGAAGGAATCTGGATATTTAATGAATAGCTTCAAAGTGTTTTTATTCTTTCCCCTTTCTTTGACAGTCGTCTTTTAATGTAGCTTAAGAAAACAAGTTGAAAACAGTCCTTTATGTTTAATATCCAAATTTCTGCTGGCTTGAGGCATGTGTTTAGAATTTCTGTTCATAGGCATTTTGCAGAGAAAAAGTTACTAGTTGTCTTTCCTGTATTCTCCTTAGCTGACAGCATTAATGTAAAAGTAAATCACTATTGGAATGAATTTCATGGGAAGGTGCCTCTCATCACTGCTGTTTACTTTCTTAGCTATAAGTTTTTGATGGTGCTGATAATTCATTTCCCTCAAGTATCTGGATCTCTTTGCACTATCCATAACAATATTGCCTTAAAACCACACCGATTTGCTTTTTCTTTCCCCTTATCTGGTATACACCTGTAGCTAAACCCTAATGGAATATGGTCAAACATCACAGGAATTCAAAGCTGACTGAGACCTCATCTTGCAGGGTCCCTGTACTCCTTTATTAGAAGATAGGCTAAATAATGTACATTCCTCTAAAGAATATACTTTTAAAGAAAGAACGTAGCTTTCACAGAAGGTCATATCTTCATGACCTCTAGATTTTACAGTCTGTTGATGATTTATTTTTGCCTCATTTTTTCTGTTCACTGGTAACATTTGAAAACAGCCAAATGACAATGTGCCTGTTTGTCACTTTTACTGTCTGATGTCATAGACAATATTATCTAGCTCAGTGGTATATCCCACAATAGCCCCAAATTGACTTGTGCTTTACAAAAGGCTGCCTCTGATAGAGGTTATTATGTAAAGAAATTCATTCTTTATGGTGTTTGGCAGTTGCTGTCTATAAAGCGAATGAACTTTCTAGAACAAAATGTGTTTCTCTCTCATTAGAAGACTGAAGTCTTTGAGAATGTCACTTTTTTTCTCTTGTGGGTTAGCAATGTGAGAAATGTTGCATCATGAAATGAAGGTCTTAACTAGGAACTAGTTTTCCAGATAAAAGTTCCTTACATATAAGTCTACCAGTCATGTGATATGCATTTCAGTACGTATTACAGTGAATACAGTGTAATTAAAATGGTTGATTATATATGCCAGTGGACTTTTTGGAAGTGAGCGATTACTACTGTAAAGTCAGCATTCATCAATTAGCAAGAAGTGCTGATCTTGCAGATTTTGAATGCATAGCTGTGTCCATGATTGTATTGCTAGAGTATTGAATTTGTTTACTTAATGAGATTGCTTAAGTGATTTGCGTAAGGTGTAACATGTCAACATTCGCTAGATCAAAGCCTCAATTATCACTGCCTGACAATCTAAAAGTTCGTATTTTTATTACAACCACAGCACAGAGATGTCTGAGATAGATACACTTACCCTTGTATTATGTATGGACAATATTAAAATGAATAATAACATACATGACTTTCATTTTACAAGGGTTTGGAAAAAATGAAATTAAGGTATTTTAGCTGCAATTTAGCAAAGTATTAAGAAATAAGAAAACCCACCTGGAAAATTACATTCTGTGTTAAGATGGTGTATAGAAATATACAATCTCTGATTAAATAGTATGCCCATACTGTTACAGAATTTGTTCCACTTATCACAGAAGGGAAAAATTTCTCTCCCATGAGAGGACAATGAAATAATTCAGCTATAGAGTGTAAACATGTTCTACAGAGTTAGCTAACATATTAGTGTAATGCTGGTAAGAGAAGTACATACCTTACTGCATCTCACTGAACCAAAACTACTTTTCCTGCCCAAAATATGATACTATAGGCACTCATATGGAGGGAAGGCAGAGCTTCCAGATACGCTTCTTGTTTTGTCTGGATTCAATGTGCGCTGGTCTGCTCAGTTTCTGTAAATGACAGACTAAGCTCTAACTCTTGCTACAGTACCGGAAAATTAAGTGCATAATTCATAGTTAGAGTTCTGCTTATGTGGTCATACCTCCAGGTATCGTTCACTCTAATTCATTTTATTTGCCTTCTCTTGAAAAATCAAGCCACTTTCCACTCTAAACCCTTCTCCAGTCATAAATTTTTGGTACCAGTATGAACTCGTGTTCCTTTTTTTTTCTCAGCTTTCTTTTTGTAGTTTTTACCCATTTGTCTGTGATACTGGGACAACAGCAGCTTGAGCAGTATGTTTACGGGTTTTAATGTGTTAGTTGGAAAAAATTTTGCTAATTTTTCATAAGATTTCAGCCCCCAATCATTCTCAGCAATTCCGATTCTGTGAATTTCCCCTTTGATAATTTCTGAACATCTTTTCAGTTATTTACTGGTTTGTCCAAATCCAGTAGCAAACAGTCACTTTTGACAAGAGAGGCCACCACAATGGTATCTCAGATTGCTTAATACTCCAAAACCACAGCTATATTAATTGAGATGTAAGACAATATTCCTTAGAAGTGTCAGCATGGCATATTTTCAGAGAACGTATTTTTTGAAAGTTCTTTTAGACTGAAAAAGTGTGTGTTGGAAAATATTTTTGCTCAGTTAACGAGTGGGAGGAACTTAGTTCCCATTCTTGAAACCACTTTTTTTCTGGATATTCCCAAGGCAACTGTCTTCCAGTCCATTGTAAAACAACTGATTTTTTTCAGGGCTAAATATCTGGAAGAGCTGGCTCTTGCAGAACACAGGGTAGATCCATGAAAAGATTACTGCACAGCTAACCTAATTTTTGAAAGGATACAATGCGATCAGAGTTTTTCCAATTCCAGCTTTTTCCCTCATGAATATGCTTCTTAATGGGTGTCAGACAGAAAGCTGCAACTCCCTATCTTGAACAGAGTTTGTTTTGTTCAGATGCAAGCTCTGGCTTCTCACAGCTCTTCTTATTAAGAGCCGTGCAGTGACAAATCCATATTATGAAGCTGAAGTCATTTTTTTAGTCAGAACTTGCTTTTTAGGTGGAGAAAAAGACCTCATGGCTGAAGTTATCACAGAGGCATTTGTACGACTGACACAGTCCTCTGTGATTTCTGTGTTGTGGTGTGAGGAGTGCGGGGAAGTGGGTTTGTCTTGAATTTACAGGAAAGGCTTGTAAGCAGGTCTAAATTTTAAATCCTTCACTGTTTTTTCTTCTAATTCTGTGTCTGTTTTTCAATTCCAAAGTATGGTAGTCATATAGCATACTGCACTTTACAGAAACTGGAAATATACAGGGAATGATGAAATCACCTTGCCTACTGAGTTATTAAACATACACAAAGGAAAAATAATATTGTGTCTTTTGTACTGAAATCTAAAATAACTAAGAGATTCTGTGCTGGGTGTGGGTGTCCACCTATCCAATATTTTGAAGAAGAAATTGGCCAAATTGTGTTCATAAAGTACTGTTATATTTCAAGAAATCATGCAAAAATAAAATGGTGAAAAGCTGGTGTTGAACAAAGGCGTAGAAGTTGTTTAAAAAAAAATATTGTTTGACTGATAATATTTAAAGGAAGTGTAACTATAAAAACAATGAACCTCCTCCCTTCCATGTATAAGTCTGGTACATCAAATATGCTGTGTACACCAGCTGCTCTTGTTATATTTTATTATCTGACTAGTTCATAAATGTCAGCTTTTTTTCTTTGACCTGTCAGATTTTGGCAGTATATTGTTTCCACTGTGTCCGGTATTTTGATCTTGCATTGAACTGGGTATGCTTCTGCTAAAATCTGGACAGTGGAACTGGCGAAGACATTGTATAGCAGCATTGCCGCCAGCCGGGGCTTCCCTCTATTTGCGTATGGGGAATGGCTCTTCTGTTAAGTGATCATTTCCCTGCATTAATTCCACATTCTCAAAAGGGTCTAAGTGAAAGTCAAAATAGTAGAAATAGCATTGGTACAGTAATAAATTTCTCTCTCTGGTGGCACATGACAATCAGAAAATAGTACTGGAGATTAAAAAGGCAAACATCTCTCTCTATATACACTCCCTCCTTCTAATAAAAGCTGCACATATTTTTTGCATGTGTGTAGTACCAAGTGTGTGGTTTCTAAATCCCTTGCACTAGTAACCTGGAAGTTACCTGCAAATAATATGTCTGGCTTAGTCACTTGTCTTTAGTTCTGGGTAGTTTTCTTCACCCCGTTGCCAGCAGTGCTGACGTGCACGCTACAAGTATTCTTTTTAGGCAACTCCTGTAGTACTGACTCCTTTGAGTACTACCCTCAACAAAAGTATCTGAAGTTGTCCTGTATAGTTTATAGCACATCAATGACTGGCAATATAATTATATAATCAACAGCTGAACTCAAGATCTTAGAGGTAAAAAAGTGCCTATGTTCTCATGCTTGGCTGCATAAATCTTTTCTGAATAGCACATCATAGCAATGGAATGTATCATTTGCCAGAAATGTAGCTGAGAAGAGTTTTTGAAGCTATTGTTTTCAAAACATTTATTTTGCTTTATAATCTGAATCAGTTTTCTGATGTAATAAATATTCTGGAGTGGAAGGGGAAAGTTGCAATGTTAATTTTAAAATTTTCGCCATATTTTCTTAGTTCTAAAAAGAATTAATTTTCTTAAGTCAAAATATTTTTTTCAGGAAGGTAAAGAAAAATAACTTACTAATAATGTGATTGAAAAAATAAAAATAATAATTCATAGCAAGCATACCATTTGCTTTTCTGTGCTTAGGAATAATGAAATTGGGACAGATCTGCTTTAACAGTGAAATAGTTATGCACAGCTTTTGGGCCAGGATATAAGGAAACTCTTCAGTAAATGTTCAGCTACATATAGTCTGGTGGTTCCTCCATTTAACTGGATTGCACAACAGTGATTTTATTTGGTCCCAGCACAGCTAGTACAAGTTTTACTGCCCCCCAGAATAAGTGCCATGATACGTTGTTGTTGAGCACTTTGGAAAATCCCCCCGAGAATGTCCAAACAGAAACTGTTTGGAAGTTGGTGTCTTGGCCAAAAAATATTGTTGTGTCAGAGGAAGCCAGAGTTCTGCCCCATGCCTACAAAAGATTTAACTTACATGGTGCTGCAGCATTGCTGTTCAGTGCTCAGAAAGGAAAAAGGCTTAAAGGATGAAAGAACTGTTGCTGTGTACACTTGGCAGCAATGAGATGTTGTAACTTGTGGGTTTTGTCTGCCGATTACTGTGATCTCACCCAGTAATGCTTGAAATGGAAATGGGTTTTGTATTCTGCTTTTTGTCTGTGTAATCACCGTGTCATGTGAATCCTGACTTGGTACTTAAGAATTAACTTGAGCTCTAGCAAAATGCTCAAATGCACAAACTCTCCTGGAAGGACTTATACTGAAAGACTTTTTCTTCCAACACTGCATGTTGCATGTAGAGCTCTCTGCCATTTACAGTCACCTAAGGTTCCCAGCGATTCAGTGGGAAATGAGCATTATCAGCATTCCCAAAATCTGAGCCAAGGAGAAGACGGCATTTTTGCTGTATCACCCTTGTTTTCAGCTAGGTTTATTGCATCCTGTTGGGATGCAGAGCCAGTTACTGAACAGTCATAAATATCCAGACATCCACTCTTGTTTCTACCTACCCATCCTTCCATAATCTGACTGGTTTTTCATCCTAAAACGCAGAGGAAAGCTTTCTTTTTCCTCTTTAAGAAGGTTACTTTTGATTATAATGGCATGAAAGGATTTTTGAGCTTTCCTCATTTTTACTGTAGTGTGTGTTTCTAGTGAGAAGACAGCTCAGCCTGGCCAAAGTTTTAATGTTTAGGGTGAGGTCTGCAATGTTTCTTATCTTACTCAGCTACTGTGTTTATTCACTTGAAACATGTGAAAATCTGAATAAACATATTCTGTTTAGCAGGGATAAAGCCAAACCGGAAAAAAAAATTTAGCAGTTCATGGTGTTTCACATTATCTATTAGCTTTGCTTTGCAGAATTCATTGTAAGGAATCATATAATGACAGCAGAATGAAAAACAATCCTGCATATTTAAAAGCAAATACAGTCTGTAAGTAGAATCTGGTCATGAAAACGTGAACTTTGTGAGTCACAAACATGAATTAGTAAATAACAGTTGGTAAAAATTAAGGGAAACCTTTTTTTTCTTACCTAGAAGCTCGTCTATTCTTTAGTTTGTCATAATTTAATTGTTTGTAGTTCAGTTTTTATATTGTCCCTTACCATAGTTCTCATAAACCGTCCCCATTAGTCCTTCTTCATAAAACATACATTGTTGGAGTGTAAACTTGGAAGTATGTATACAAATACCAACAGTAATAAATATGATCATCAAATGCTATGCACGTAGACTTTATAAGGCCAAGGTAGTCTATACCTTCAGGAACCAGTCTCCTGAGGTGCAAGGATATAATCTGCACCAATAGGTACCATTGTTGGGCTATACTTATCAATTTGTCAACAGTTATGAAAAACACCAAAGACCAGTATGCTCAGTGTAAATATTGATCTAGTGAATATGTTCCCACACGGACCTTTCTCAGGGTTGTGGTGTATATTACACATACAGAGTTTTCATTAAGATCAACAACTCACCTGCTATGTTTTTAAAGTGTTAATGCAACTCCATAATGGCTCTCCCTTTAAAGTAATAAATGTTAAATAGTAATAATAGTGGTATTTTATTATTTTTCTCCATGTCACGTGATGTTTCCTAAATGAACCAATACTAGTTAGCATCACCATATCTCGCTAGAGATAGATTGTCTGCAGTCAGTGCAGGACGCAGCGGTGGCAGCAGCTCGTGCCTCGGCTCAGCACTTGATTGAGGCAATCATCAGAGGGGTTCTTGGACCCCAGCGAGCAGAGAAGGAGAAGGGCAGCCCATGTGGTACTGGCAGCCCCTGCGACAGCGGCTGCCGTCACTCGGGGGCAGTGCCAGCAGCAACCACGGGGGATTTAAACTCATATTGGGGATAAAAAGAAAATCAGGGAAAATGTGGGTCCTCTGCGGAAGGAAATGGGAGAGCTGGTTTCCCAGGACATGGACAAGGCCGAGGTACTCAATGCTTTTTTTGCCTCGATCTTCACTGTCAAGGGCGCAACCTGTACCCCCAGAATCATGAAAGACAAGGGTAAGAACTGGGAGAATGGAGAGCCACCCATGGTCAGTGAGGATCAGATTTGGGAACACCTCAGGAACCTGAAGGTGCACAAGTCCATGGGACCTGATGGAATACATCTGCGGGTCCTGAAAGAACAGGCAGATGAGGCTGCAAAACATCTAATGATCATATTCGAGAAGTTGTGGCAGACTGGTAAAGTTCCTGCTGACTGGAAAAGGGGAAACATAACCCCCATCTTTAAAAAGGGAAAAAAGGAGGACCCGGGAAACTACAGGCCAGTCAGTGTCACCTCTGTGCCTGGTGAGATCATGGAGCAGATCCTCCTGGAAATCATGCAAAGGCACATGGAGAATGAGGAGGTGATTGGTGACAGCCAACATGGCTTCACCAAGGGCAGATTGTGCCTGATCAATATTGTGGCCTTCTGCGATGGGGTCATGACCTTGGTGGATAGAGAACGGGCAACTGATGTCATCTACCTGGACTTGTGCCAAGCCTTCGATACCGTCCCACATGACATCCTTGTCCCTAAATTGGAGACACATGGATTTGACGGATGGACCGCTCGATGGATAAAGAACTGGCTGGCAGGTCGCACTCAGAGTTGTGGTCAATGGGTCAATGTCTGAGTGGAGACCGGTGATGAGCAGCGTTCCACAGGGGTCGGTGTTGGGACTGCTGCTGTTTAACGTCTTCGTCAGTGACATGGACGATGGCATTGAGTGCACCCTCAGCAAGTTTGCTGACGACACCAAGCTCTGTGGTGCGGTTGACACACTGGAGGGAAGGGATGTCATCCAGAGGAACCTGGACAGGCTGGAGAGGTGGGACTCTGCCATGGAGTTCAACAAGGCCAAGTGCAAGGTCCTGCACCTGGGTCAGGGCAATCCCAAACACAAGTACAGGCTGGGTGGAGAATGGATCAAGATCAGCCCTGAGGAGAAGGACTTGGGGTACTGGTGGATGAAAAGCTGAACATGAGCCGGCAGTGTGCACTGGCAGCCCAGAAAGCCAACCATATCCTGGGCTGTGTCAGGAGAAGCGTGGCCAGCAGGTCAAGGGAGGGGATCTCCCCCTCTACTCTGCTCTCATGAGACCCCACCTGGAGTACTGTGTCCAGCTATGGAGCCCTCAACATAAGAGGAATACTGACCAGTTGGAATGAGTCCAGAGGAGGTCCACAAAGATGCTCAGAGGGCTGGAGCACCTTTGCTATGAAGAAAGGCTGAGAGAGTTGGGCTTGTTCAGCCTGGAGAAGAGAAGGCTCTGGGGAGACCTTATTGCAGCCTTCCAGTACCTGAAGGGGGCCTACAGGGAAGCTGGAGGTGGGGCTTTTTACAAGGGCCTGTAGCAACAGGATGAGGTTACCCCTGGGTTTAAACTGAAAGCAGGGAGATTTAGATTAGAGATCAGGAAGAAGTTTTTCACAGAGAGGGTGGTGAAGCAGTGGAACAGGTTGCCCAGAGAAGCTGTGGATGCCCCATCCCTGGAAGTGTTCAAGGCCAGGCTGGATGAGGCTGTGAGCAACCTGGTCTAGTGGAGGGTGTCCCTGCCCATGGCAGGGGGGTTGGAGCTAGATGGTCTTTAAGGTCCCTTCCAACCCAAACCAGTCTGTGATTCTATGTAGGATTAGCCATTACTCTGTGCTTGTGTACTGCCATAATATTGGTACTTGACTCGTTCTTTGGTGCTACTTTTAATATACAATTAATGTAAATTATATGTGATAAAAGTTACTGATAAAAATGTCTATGAAACATTATATGTTTATGATGCAACTTAAACTTTAATACAAGAAAATGTTAAGCTAAACTTTTAGAACACCTTAAGGACAAATATCGGAATGGAAACACGTTAATGTGTATATTTGGATTGTGCAGGTGGACCTTCTGTACTGTCTGTGAGTGCTGACAGATTTATAAGTCTAGCCCAATAGCACAGAGCCTTTGTCCACACTTTAAGTAAATTATGCTTTTGAGCATGGGCTGCTTTGGTCATGGAAAAAGTGTATCTGTATGAGACTTGAATAAGGTTTTTTGTTGTCTACACCTTTTTATCAGCAGTGATATGAGAGGTTTGAGTGAGTATCCAGGCTACCAATTACAATTGCTATTCTCCTGTAATTTATCTTTTCAAATTATGGCACAATACATCTATTTTTGAATTTTCACATGCTGTTAAATGTCACTTACTTGTCTATTACTGCTTTAAAGTAACACAACCCTTCAGTCTTGCCAATTTTGACAGAGTAAGACTTTTTTTTTTTACTTCCTAATGATTTCCTGTCTTATGTGGAGGTGAGGAAAAGAGTGGGATTCAGCTAGTAAACTGAAACAGAGAATGATAATCTAGAATCAGTATTTGCTACTTCCATTGAAATGTTGGAGGCCTACGTGGTGAAAATAAAGGCACCATCCAGTGGTATAGGCTTCCTTTGATTGTCACACAACGGCACTCTTCAAAGTTTGACTTATTTTAAATAACAGAAGAAAGCCTTGGAAAGAAAATACTACAGCTGGAGAGCTGGCAACTCAATACTTTGAAAATGACAGAACTGAAGAATTCAGGTTGCCTATGGAATTTTCCGTTTTCACATCCACCATCATGATGCAGATTTTAATTACAAAGTCACCTGCTCTTTCTTATTGGCCATCAGCTTTGTACAGAGCAGCCAGGCTATGAAGCTGAAAACAAACATGGTTTTTAAGACCTTCGCTTAATGTATGGCCAGAGCTAGAACAGGTATGCTAAATGAGGCATTGCATTTTGAGAAGATCTCATAACCAGGACAGTTGAATACTGTGATAGGAAACTAAATGTTCTGTCTGACTCTTGCCTGCTAGGGACTGTGGAGCAACTGATTTTCATGGCTATCTGTAAAGTCTCTGATTTTTCTGTGCCTAGCTTGAAGCTATTGGAGCCTTTCAGTACTTAAAGGGGGAATTATAAAAAAGATGGGAATAAACATTTTAGTAGGGCCTGTAGTGATAGCACAAGGAGTAATGGTCTTAGACTAAACCAGAGTAGATTTAGACTAGATTTAAGGAAGAAATGTTTTAGAACGAGGGTGGTGAAATCCTGGAACAGGTGCCCGGAGAGGTGGTAGGTGCCCCATCCCTGGAAACATTCAAGGTCAGGTTGGACAGGGCTCTGTGCAACCTGATCTAGTTGATGATGTCCCTGCTCACTGAGGGGGGTTGGACTAGATGACCTTTAAAGTTTGCTTCCAACCCAAGCTATTCTATGGTTCTATAGAGTGGTTTGCATCTGTAATTGTAGTTGAACTGAATAGGAACTGTGTTTGATTATATTAACCTCTATGTAGTGCTACAAATCATCAATAAGTTAGGTCTCATGTGTCTGAAATTAGACACCTAATGTCAGAGGATTCTTCCAACCTGGATATTCCCCAACTCCTCTTTGATAAAATTAAGTGAGCATACTTATTCCTTCACAACCACACTGTAAGCTTTTAATTAATAACTGTTGGAGAAACATTCAAATGTTACACTAATGAACACCACAGAAGAGCTTTCAAGGAAATCAGTGATTCTGTCTCAGGAGAGGACTGGAGTTGTTGCAAGGCTGTGTGTCACACATTGAAGATCAGAGGTAAAACAGGGTACTGAAAAGTTGCTTATTGCATGGGATTTATCCTTCCCATGCACTGAATGATGTCCTGCAAAAACGGTAGTGTGTGATTATGTAATTGAAGATTTTTTTTTTTTTTTCCAATTATCCATGCACAAAGGCCAAAGGAAGGTTAACTCTGGCATTTCTTAACTTTAAGAGTCTTTGATTGTGCAACACTAATAGCATTTGCGTGTTGTTGGGAGTGGTTTATAATGTTGGTATGTGTCTGTATTTGTAGATATAGATATAATTACTATTACAGATGCTTGCTTAGAATTTTAATTTAACCCCATTGCAGAGCAGAAAGTCTTGTTAACAAGAAGTTATTTACTTATTTTTCTTGTTTCATTCATTCTCACTTAACCAGGCTGTTCTCCGCCATATTTTTGAGACAGTTTAAGGAAGCTGAGATTGCCAGTGAATGGAATAATCAAACCAGTTCATTGTGAAGCAATTTGTTTAGGCATAGAAGAACTTTCCTTTTAATTTAATTAGTTATTGTGGCCTTTGAATGACCTACCTACCAATAGCAACCTGGTTCTGTACAACCTGTGTAACACCAGAACATATTATTTCATCCTGAAAAAGAAAAAAGGAACAAAGAGATATTCTGTTGTAGTACTTCTACATGTTACTATCACTTGTAAGTTGGTATTCTTTTTCTTTCCTCTTCAATTTTTTATTCCATCCATAACTTCAACAGGATTTCTGGCTACACATTTGAAATATATCCTTTCTCCATCTTCCCAAGTATTCTTTCCAGAGCAATACCATGCAAGGGGTTATTTTTGGGTTGTTTTTTGTCTTTTTCTTTAAAGGCCCTGTAATTCTTAGTTTATTGGTGATTGATTTGTGTTGCCCTGCTGGAAAAAGAAAACAAAACTTTTGCATTTGGAACTGGGTAGTCAGTGTTACATTTGGCAAAAGACAGACAAGAGACTATCCATCTAGAGAAGAGATGTTAAGGCTTCTGTTTCTGCAGTGTTAGTTTCTGGAGGAGCACGTGGTGAATGTTGGAGCCTAGATGAGTAGGTCCTGTGTGGACTGAGGCTTAAATGAAGGCGTCATTTTGCTAGGAAGTAGAGTTCTCTGAAATACGTAAAATATCTCTGTGTGGCTGAAGCAATGGCAGGGTGCCCAGAGGTTTATGGAATGATGCCTGCTTCTTTAGAAATAAATAGGTAAATAAATAAATATATTTAGTCAAGGGTAGGATATCTTTGATGTGAAGATCTGCTGCTAGATGAAAGACTGCAACTGGCATGCATTGCCAAGCGTACCCCTGCTTCCTTAGTGCCTTTGGTGCCAACATCCTCAAAAAGAACAAGGATTGTAATCCTTAAGACATCAGATTTGAAAAAGGATTTCCTTTAGAGCTAAGGTTGTTTTTCTTACCCTCCACACATGTAGCTAGTCAGAGGACAAACAAGTCTTCCAGAAATTAAGAAATGTTTAATAACTGTGTCAGTTTTTGGATTACAAGTCATGAAACAATCCAGTTTTCCTGTAGCTATGGATAAGAACCTGGTGCCCATCTGCCCTTGGAACAGAAGTAGGTGTGTTACTGGTTTAAGCCAGGGGTCCAAGTAGCCCAGTGTTCATAGATGGGCACCAGTTATGGATGGAACAGAAGCGTTAAAACAAGGTCTACATAAATGTGTCTGCCCTAACCCCTCCCAGTCTTCAGCTATTTCCATTTTGGGAATGAAAATCTCACTCAGGCTGGTGTGACTTGCCTATTTAATAGCCTGCAATGAATTTCTGCCAAGCAGTTGCCCACTCTCCCTTTGAACCCGCACATTCCCAGCTATCCTGTCCACTTCCTGCTGCACAAAGAACCACCTTGTTCTCCTTACTTTGAAGCTGGATTCCTTGGTGGCCCATTATTATGGAAGACAGCAGATGCTCCCTCTCTCCCTTTTCCCTCTTACCCACAGACCTTTTGTAGGCCCTTGTAAGGTCTCCATTACATCACCTCTTTGCCAGCTTGAAGGGTACTTGACTACTCCCTTGCTTGCCCTGACCATCCCCACCCAGCACCCCCACCCAGGTATCCTCTGATTGTTGCTCAAGGGCTTTGTTTAAGCCCAGGCTGAGACAGCCACATGTGCCCTGGGCTGTCATCTAGCTGGGAGGCACAGGAGCAGGGTGGCCCACGACGAGGGAGGATCTGGGACCCAGGGCAACCCTGGTGCAGACAGGACCCTCACTAGCAGGGCACAGTCTCACCATGTCTGAGCTGGGTTAACACAACAGGGTGAGGCAGTGAACCAGGTCCGGGGTCCACCCAGGGAGTCGGGTCAGGAGAAGCCAGAGAAAGGACCAGAGACACATGTACCTACAGCATAAATCCAGGAAAACCCGAAAGACATTTAAGGGCTTTTAGTGTACTCAGGGCACTGCCACACTTATCTACAGTGAAATTTATTTGTCATTTTATTGCCTAGTCACCGTCTCATAAGAGGCTCATTTTTCAGTTCTTTACAGTTTGCCTTCAAGGTATCTACTATCTTGAGAAGCTTTCCATCATCAGCAGACTTTGTCTGTACTGTTTTACTGCTTTTCCAGATACAGTCTGGATATGTTAAGTAACATGGATCTCAGCAAAGGCCCCTGTGGAACTTCACTGGTGACTTTCTTGCCTTCTTACAGCTCCACATTTGTTCCTACACTCTGCCTCTTAACCAGTTAGTTATTCGTGCCAGAAACTTCCTTATTATGTACTGGCTGCTTAGTTTCCTGTAGAGCCTTTGGTGAAAGTCTTTGCTAGAAACTTTTTGGATAGCCAAGTGAACTATGTCAGCTGGGTCACATTTACCTGCGTAGCATGACTGAACCCTGCAAAGAACTCCAAGAGGGTTGTAAGACAAAATATCACTTTACAGAAGTCATGTTGACTCTCCCAAATAGATTTTATTTATCCAGGTGTCCACTAATTCTAGCATTTCTTATACCACAGATCCCTTGTGGTAGCTGAGGCACTGGTCTCAGTGAGAAAAATAAAACTGGAGTAAACCAGTTTTACCTGACTGCCAGTTACTGGCAACCTTTACAGGTTAACGTTATTAGCAGATCTTCGGGATGTGTGGCTTGTAATTACACTGCTGTTCCAGTGCTCTAGACTAAGACTGCATCTTGCAGAAATGGTCTCAAAAATAATAGGATGTGTTTGATCATGTTGACAAGCAGTGGAAAGGACTGAGTGGTAATTCTAGTACTTTATTAAAATGTAATGAAAGGTTTGAGCAGCTCACTTGAGCGTTACTTCCTCATTATAATTTTGTCCTAGAGCCACACTTGCAGCTCACAACTGTGAACATTAGCAGGAGAACTTTTTCAGTGGCAGCGAATAGCTAGACCACAGTTTGACCATCTTGCAGAAGGAATCAAACATTTCTTTTTTTGTATAACACTCCCTCAGACTGTGAAGATGAGAAAACCCAAACATCACTGGAAAAAGAAAGCATGAATTTCTGCTTTATTCTGAAATGCAAAAGAGACATGAATAAACTAAAATACAGTAGTAACCAAGATAGTCTGCAATTCACCATATATGCCGTGCATTCTGTCTCACGAATGGTAGAGACAAACCTGTTGTTCTGCACAGTCCAGATCTTGTAGTCATGGAACTGCCTCTTACCACTCTCTAGAAGGATGGAGCACTTCATATCTTCATATCAACCCAGATATGGTCACATAAATAGAATAGATTATTTCTTATTGGTGGGCAGTTCAGAGATCAGCTAGTTCAAGAGGTTTTTATACCTTTTTGTTTGAAAGACCATGCAGAAGTCTAAGTAGATGATAACACTGTTGTGCTAGTTTTGTTTTTTCAGTAAACTCAAATGCCAAGAAACTTCTGATACTATTACTTCCTGGAAAGTAATTGTTTTCTTGGAACAGGAAGGCTTGTAACATGTAAATGAAATAGCAAGGTTTGCATTTGCAAGGGATAGCAAAATTAGTTTAAACCAGATGTAAGTATAAGACAAAATAGTGTGAACAAGAATACCCAAATTATTTAATGTATTTAAATTATCAGGCTTTTCAATTCTTTTGGGCTATCAGCATTACAATTACAACAGTAGGTTTTTATACATTCCACTTTACAAAATAGTATGTATATATATATTTAAAGATAGTGGGCACGATTCATAGCTAGAACTTCTTAGAATTCTTCTAATTAATTACATTACTGGTGTGGTCTCATGAGCAAGAAGTCAGAATTATGTCTCTTTATAACTGCCTAGGATCTTGTCTAGAGTGTTTTTTCCATATTTCTATTCTAAAGTTATATTTTATCACTTCAAGTGCCAAAAAGGAGGAAAATCATGTACTTCTGATTATTGTAATACATTTGTATTATTCTTGTTCTCCATAGTATTTGGGTTCTCTACAACGTTTACCATCACTTTGACTTACTGAGATTAAGAAATTTCCAAACTGGAACTACTGTTTTCTTATTGTCACTGTCATTTCATACAATCATAGAAGTGTTTAGGTTGGAAAAGACCTTTAAGTTCATCAGGTCCAACTGTTAGACTAACACAGCTGATATCACAGCTGAACCATGTCCCCATGCACCTTGTCACACTTCTCTTGAATCTTTCCAGGGATGGTGACTCCACCTCCCTGGGCAGCCCATCCTAATGCCTGAAAACCCTTTTGGTGAAGAAATTTCTCCTAACATCCAATCTAACCCCCCCACCGGTGCAACTTGAGGCAGTTTCCTCTTGTCCTATCATAGAATGGTTTGGGTTGGAAGGGACCTTAAAGATCATCCAGTTCCAACCCCCTGCCATGGGCAGGGACACCCTCCACTAGACCAGGTTGCTGAAAGCGTCATCCAGCCTGGCCTTGAAGACATCCAAGGAGGGGACATCCATAACTTCTCTGGGCAAATCTCACTGCAAACAGTGAGAACATTTCTTTCGGTTAGAAGACTTTTGGATGAAGCCTAAACCTAGATGGTCTGACCAAGGACCATGAAAGGAGAGAAGCTTCTAGTAAGCGTAGAATCTCAGACCAGTATAAAGAGGATTAGGTACATTTTTTATATGTTAATATGCTTAAACATATCTTCTTCAAAACTTGAAATTTATTACTCTGAATTCCTGTTTTTAAGTGGTTATCTGGACTTCCAAAAAAATATCTAGAACATATGGGTGGACAACAGTGAATGGAGTTCACCCTAACTTTGTGCTTGACAGGATGATAGGGTGTGGGAGACAGACACTATTCACACCAGTCTCCTCAGGCTGCTTTTGAACACTTCACTGATATGCTTCATTAGCCCTGGAAGTGCATTTTCAATGCAGGGAAATGATCATTGAGCTAAGTCCTAAAAGAGTTGAGATAACAGTCACTGATGGGTTCATTTGGGAACCCAAGTTTACAGCTTGCAGTTTAATAGTTTATACAGTGTATGTGAAGAAGTTAGGAGGAAAAAAGAGAATACCAAGAACACTGCTTTATTCTACTTATTGTATGAGGTAAGTTTAAATATCTTGCTGCTTTACTTAGTGCATTGTGAAGGGTAACATAATACTGGTAACATAGTTGCATGTGCCATGATGATTGTCAGATGATTTGTATTTTGTTACTTTTTTTAATTAATTGTCACATGTGGCAAATTGTTTCTCTGTTAATCATTCTATGCCATGATGATGAGATATTTCTTTTGCCTTCTCCCTCCAAACTTTGCAGTTAACTCTTTTGTTGTAGTCAAGGGTAAAAATATACTGTCTTCTAACTGTGTGCTGCCAACTATTGTTACTGAAAGTTACTGCAAAGTAAATCTGCATTTAAGACACAAAATACCTCTCCATCTTTTTGAGAAGTATGCTTATACTCTCTGTGGTGGTATGTTTGTGTCTCCTGGGCTTGCACCATTGCTTGTTCAAATGCTAGCTTGAAAGTTATAGTATCATGAACTTAAAGATTTTGAGTATTTACAGAATCAGAGTAATTGCGATTAAAAAATCTAATCAGAGGTAAGTATTGTGAAAGCAGTGGGAATTGTAAGCACTCTTGGCACTTCACAGAGTCAGGTGTTCAATATTAGAGTTTTATTAGTCTCTCTTCTGTATTTGCTCTTCTTATTAAACTCATTTTATTTTAAATGTTGATGAGGCTCCATCACTGGAAAGTCCGGGACTTACTATCTTGAAAGATTCAGTCTTTGAGGATTTAAGAATTTCAGCAATAGTAAACCTGCAGTCAAACTGGGGTTTAATAGTCAGAGGGGTCCAGATACTCTGTTTAGATATTCAATGCTGATGGGAGATCTTTAGCAGATACTATTGTATTTGTTCATATTTCAGAGGAAAAGACAGAGAAATTTGAGGAGTGGACTCCAACTCTAAATGGGAACATATCTTTTTAACTGTGCTTTGTAGCAGACTTTTCTTGAGGAGAGCTGAAATGTTCAAATGGTGTTGGAAGCGGTGCTGGAAACAGTGTTAAGAAAGGAGAGCACCACTGTCACTGGTGTTTTCTGAGGGTGGGTTTTGCTAGAAACATTGGCTGAAAAATTACAAGGTGAGGATGTTAAATTTTAAGATGATGACACATGTTGGGTTTGTTGGATACGAGGCAACTGCAGAGTTTAATAATTCAGGAAAATATTTTTAAAAAATTATCTCAGAAGGAATATGGGAGCAACTGGCCTTGGCTGGCATTGAATTAATTAATTGAACGTAATTAATGTAGTACAATGTGTTAAAGGTCAAGTAAAGCTACAATATTTGGTTGTGAATGTTAATATATAGTTATTATTAAGAGAGAACAGTTTGTCCATTTAGTTTTATAGAAGGATGATGCCATACAATTCTGTCTCGTACTCACTTCCCGTCTCATTTCAAGGAACACTGTGCACCTGTCATTATGCTTCCTAATCTTTTAAAACCTCCTTAAACTATGTCTCCAGAGTTAACAAAATACCTTTTTCCTGTCTGCTTTATATGTAAATAACAGATTCATGAAAGAGGTTTCCTTTGGTTGATTGGCTTGGTCTGGTTTCAGAAATTACAGAGCAAGTCAATTGTAAAACACTGCAGTTTCCATTAAGTGGCAAGTGTTTTAGATGTTGTTTTGAAATAATGCTGATGACTGCAGAACCATCGCAGAAAATAGAGTAAGTTCCTTCACATGAAGCGAGTTCTGTTAAGAATACGAAAGTGGTTTTATGCTTACAAAAAGCTGAATAAACTGCTGAGTCTGATTTGGGGAAACAAGAAGTTGTAACTCTATTTTCAGAATTCCTCTTTCAGTAACGAATTGAATTCTCCTGGCAACCGAGAGCTGCAGCATTCCAGTATTACATAATTAAATGCAATACAAGTTCTGAACACAGAGACCAGTTTAGCTTTGTAGCAGACGTGTTAAAAACATGACATTGATATCTGGAAACCTGTTCATTAAGATGTAAAGTAGACAAATAATAAAAACAAGACATAAGCATTGTGAAACCTAACAGAGAGGTTTTCAAGCCAAACTTAGTCAAGCCTATCATAATTTCCTTGCTAAAGAGAGCATGTTTTCTGATTTTTGTGTGTTTTAAGCAGTCACTGTTGATGAGAAAGACACAGATCAGTTACTTCTTTCTGATTTCAAGTTTTGAACTTGTTTTCTTGCTTTCAGTGATTTTTCTTTGCAAGATGCACTGAGAAGTGGGGCACACACTGTGCATCCTCAGAGAGTTAAATACGTGTAGTCTGATCAGAATCAAATTCCTAACTTGGAAGCCCATTCATCCATGGAATATTCTTCTCTAGGGAACTAGTAGAAAAAGCTGACAGAGTTGGATAAAGCACTGGAATGTGTAGGGGGACTTCTTGATTGATTGCAGTGGGAGTTTAGTGGCTAGAGCTGTTGGAGTACTGGTTGGAGGTTAGAAAAATAAATCACATAGCCCAGACTGGCAAAAATAAAAGGTTCAGGTGTAGTCACACAAAGATTAGTCATTGTAAGATTAAAGGAAGCAGTAAGGAGACGCATGACCATTTAACATAAGACTTTGCTGTCTGCATTCATGTTTCGTGCTGTTATGTATACACCAGCAAACCAGGGATGGAAATAGTAATACAGCAGTGAAGGAAATACTGTTCTGAGCTAGGTATGCCTTTTCCTTTATCTTTACATCTGATACAAATACCACAATAAGAAAGCAGTTCTGAGTGCTGTATCACTGAAATTATTCAAAATTATAATGAATGCCTTCTTTGAGAATTTAGAGCAAAAACCAGCACTAGACATGTCCAAGTAAAGCTAAATGTCTAAAATGTACACACTTCCCTGCCAATAGATATTAGTTTGCCATTTGGTACATAGCATTATGCTGTTCTTAGCTATTCAAGCTATTGAAGAAGTAATTTCTGATCTCATTTTTGCTTGAGTAGCTTCACTGTTTCTAGAAAGTCCCTAAATGAAGTATGAGAGGTGAAACCTTCAGTTAGCAAAGAGGCTGTAATCTCTTTCCAGTCTCCTGACCCCTTCGTTAATAGTGTACAAGAAAATACCTAATATCATTATTCAGACCACCTTTTCAGTTTGCTCTGGGCAGAATTGGTTGAATAATAAGTGTTAACACTGAATATGTTGTTGGTTTGGAAAGGTGAATGCATGGCTAATTTTCTGTGGTAGGGTGGAATAGAATATATGTAGTATAGAAACTTTATTATTTTGTGGTGATAAAAACTCACAAATAATTGACTTAGATTACTCCCTCTTGCAGATCAGGTGAGACAGGTACATTACTGACAGCATCTATTTTTTTAATACTTTACTGAAAGGACCCAGAAAATACTAAAGGACTGAAGTATAAATAGCCCAAATCATATCAAAATAGATACTTTGAAAACTAGTAGAAAGAACAGGTAATTAAACCATAAAAATGGTTCAAAGGCTCTGTATGAAATCACTTTTGAGTCAGTGTGACCCAGTATGTCTAGAACACCGTGGTATTGTATTACAATAGGGAATTCCAGTGTAAAGTAATTGTGCATAATTTCTGTGTCTTGTTAAACACCAGCAAAACGTAGTTTCATCCTCTACTGCAAGAGATCCACTGCATTAATAGCAGATTTTACTGGATAGCTAAAAAATTCTAGGCCCAAAATTTGTCCTATGAACACACAAAGCTTGAAGTATGTCACCAACTAGCCATACCATAACCCCCCTACCTTGTGTTTTCTAGAGTTAAGAATGATGCTTATTCTGAACACTTATAGTAGCAGCCAGAAAAAGCATTCGAACATTGGATCCTGGGAAAGAGAACTCTGCAATTTAACTGTCCTCTTAGAGAAAATAAAAGATGGTGAAGGCATCATGGGTCAAACGGAAACTGCTTTGAATATTGTGTGTCTTGGATTTGTTGGGTAAAGCACCCACTGAGGAGGCAGTATTTTCTGCTTTCACTGCACAACATATTCTGTTACCCAGAAATTTCATCCTAAGAATGTCTTTAGTCTGTTTCCAATGTATATGTAGAGGAAATTTATGTCTTGTATACATCTGTATAAATGAGTTTTACACAGAACATGACCTGTGCTCCAACATAATATTATTTTAACCAGTGTCCGTGCAGTTTGATGGGATCTCAAATTCCTACAAACCACACCTCACTAGAAGATTGTCAGCTGTTTTCCCATTAAATTTTTGAACAGCCTTCCAAGCAAACATGACGCTTGCACAATTGATACCCAAGAAATTACTTAGCCATACATCTCCTCAGCTTGTACAGACTGGTATAGTTTTGTTGAAGTTAACTGCGCTCAGGAATTTACTCTAGCTGAGGATGTGATCCTCTTTGTAACAACAGAGCAACTGAACAGGTAGAAGCCAGCAGCCAGAACTTCTTGCTGGAGTGGACAAAAATACAACGTTCTTAATGACCATTCTTCTTGTAAATCTCAGCATGATTTGTGATGGACTTCGATATGTAGATCTCGGTTTGAAACCTTTATGTTACATGCAGCAGCCTCACAAAATACTCACCTGTTCCCACCCTATCCCTTTCCTAACATCCTAATCTCTTTACTGACATGTGTTTATAGCTTGTGTTTATTGTACTAGTCCATATACTTACTAGTTAATACTTTTTTAACCAGCATATCTAAACTGAATGGTCAATACCACTCTTTGTCCCAAACTTCTGCTACTTTGCGGAAAAAAAAATCCAACTCAGGCCAAAACTAGCGAGTCAATTCTGTTATTTTTATAAGATTATCACAGGAATGCCAATGAAAATATTCTTAAGTTACAATGGGTGTAACACAGGATTTTCACATTACCCCCTCCCTCTGGGGGAAATCCATAACTTTGTCTACAGTGTGAACTCCATTCGTATGGGTCAGGGCAGATTTACCCAGTCAGTGTGTTTGTTTCCACTTCCATTTTCATTGGCACAAAACCAAACAACTAAGGGGAAACAGGCAGTGTAGGGCCCCCACCCTGGCTCTGAACATATTTTCTTCTATTGTAGCTGGTTCCCTCAATTTCCCAGATCAATCAAAACCTGCTGGAGTCACCGCTGTGATAAAGTCAGTTGTTGTCAGGAGGTAGGATATTTGTGCTAGAGTGATCAGGAGTGGTCGGAGCTTTTAGTGGCCATGATAACCCAAGAGAAATAAATATCTACTAAATTCCTGCATAAAATGGGGCCTGGGGCTGGTATGGAATATCTGGAAATCCACTGAGTTTCTAATGGTCTCTGTATTGTACTAGCATCCCACTCTGAGTGAGTGAAGAGCATCAGCTCTGATCTTTCCAGGGCTATCATAACATTTTGAGGATCTGGCATATAACAAATACCAAAAATGTCACTATTTAGATGACTCCTTTGAGGTCTGGTTAGTCTTGAGAAATTAAGAGGTCAGTTCCCATAAATGTCCTGTCCAAAGTCTCAACAACCTGCACATGAACAATACACACTAAATTGGTGTTAAGTCCCAGTCCATCTATGTCCCTTACAAAAAGGGTTAAGAATCGTGCTGTGGCTTATGTATTTATTTGTGAGAAAATAAATAGCTAAATGTCTCTCAATGCAGGACTGTGTTACACAGTTGTATCATGAGGAAGTGCAGATCAGCTTCTGCTGTCTTGATTTTAGTCAAAAGTCTGCTGCTGGGTTTTGTAGTAGCTGATTACTCCCTGCCTTCATGGTGAATGCTTCCTGAGTCAGTAATTTACTATTTTCACTTCTGCTTTTCTAATCTTAACCTCGTATTTGAAAATTAAGCTTTGTTATTCCTGATTTTTTTACATTATTATGATTACTGACCTCAAGTGTATCCTGAAAGATAATTTTGATTATCATGTTAGAAACAGGATGTACTAGCACCTGTTTTTCCCGGATTTACATGTAGTGTTTGAACCACCATAACTAGTGAGAACTGCTGTATTGGCTCCTACGTAAGATACACGAGGTAGGGCCTTGTGCTCTGCCTCACATGGCTACTTTCTCTTTCCCACACCCCACACATGCACTGGCCTTCTCTGTTCCTGTAAATGAGATATGCCTAGGGCTGTTCTCTGCCTCAGAGGCCAGACCAGGCCATGTCCCAAATGAACACGGTTATAAAATCTAGGGTAGCTGTATTCAGGTTGTATACCAGGAATGGTCCCTGGCCTGTGCCCAGGAAAGGTTTGGAGATGAGGTGGCTGGGCAGGCCCGAGTGGTGCCAGCATCAGCCTTGTGGTGTGGCCGGTTGGACAGTCATGTCCCAGAGCCTGGGACTGTGCCCACCATCAAGGTGGAGCTATTAATACTTTTCCTGATCGGTTGGTTGAGATTAGTTTCAAGCATAAACCATTGGGTTTAGAATGCCTTAAAGTTATGTCTCATCAATTATTATATATCTGGAGGGGTTCAGAGGTCTTATTAGATACTTTGAAGAATGTCTGTGGGCTTTCCGAATTTTGTGTTTCCTGCTTTGGTGGTACTTTTCAGGTCAGAGTTCCACAGGCAGACATTGTAACATAAGAGAAAATATTGTCTTTTATCATTTTTCAATTTGCCACATCTAATTTCATTAATTGCCTTGCTCTTGTCTTACAAAAGAGAGAAAATAACCAGTTCTAATTCCATGTGATGAAAAATCTAATTTGTTATTAATCTGTTAAGCAATAGGGGTTAGAGCAACAGGAAGAAGGAATAATAAGTGACTTCACAGACAACAGTTACACTTTCATATACGTCTACATATTAGCATGTGAGAAGACTTTTTTCTACCATTCAGTTATTCTTAGGTGCACCAAGCAGTTCAGCCATTTAAAGCATATGCTGCGGGACGTAACGCATCAGCAGAAGAAGATGTAAGGCAAGTTGATATGATGGGCCAGGACATAGTACTCTCTTTGTCTCCTGGCTTCAGTGGCCAAAATCCAATTGTTGAATTATTTCGTGAGAGCACAATCTTGTCTTTCATTGAATTATAAAAAGGCTCTGCCAGGGTTGTGTGCTATTTCCAGTCAGGAATATGGAGGCTTTAAATTCTTGCTGGGTACAAGGAGTACTATGCAGATGATGCAACGAGAATGATGCAGAATGAGAGTCTGGACTGAGATTTTAATAGCGCTTAAAATAGTGTTTTCTTACAAATCAACAAAACGTCACATTTGGAAACTAATAATAACACAGAGATGAAAGATTCCTCCTAAATACATCTTTATTATACTCATGCTGTGTAAAATGCATTTGATTATGTGTTGCAGCTTTAAGTAGGATAATGTGAAGTTTCACCCATTTAAAGCTTATAAGATTTTTATCTTTGAATCTTTTGAATCTTTGAATTTTTATCTTATGCTGGTTATATGATGAGTCTAGGCAGGTGGTATCTGATAAAAACTGACAATGTTTATCATGTTGGGGATTCTATATATTCTACACCTATTAATATAAATAAGTATTTTAGAAATGGTTTAGAGAATTATTTAAATTGTACTGTGTTTCGTTTTTAAAAATTATCTACATTACACTGTCGAGTATTTTACTGACCAGCACTTTAACTGTTTGGAGCAATTTAAAAACCCCAAAGGTGAGCTGAAATATATTTCTCAACACACAAGTTGTCCAGCGTCAAAGCCTGCTACTGATGCCTTTGCAGAGCTGGAAGTTAATATAACATCCTACTAACAAAGGAAGGTTGGACGGGTTTGAACCCTACCCAAAGGAATAATGCTTTTCAAGTGGGACAGGCAGGGAATAAGAGACTTTGACATGGTGACATTTTTAGAAATTTCAAGACTGAATTAAAGTTAAACCTTGCCTTTCCTGGTCTTTAGGCAGAAAGTAATTTGTAAGGAAATTCAAAGATTGGGAGGAACTGTTTGATAAAAATCACCAACCTCTTGCTCCCCCCAAATTCAGTCAGCTAATTGGGAATCTAGAATATGCTCAGTGGGTTGGCAAGGAAAGGAAGAGTATGGATTGCTCTGCGAACATTAGGCCAGATGTAAAATGGTTCATGTTAGTTATTTAATCACACGGTTGCTAGCTTTTCATATGCAGCCGGTATGTCTGAGAGTGGATTTCTCTTCCTGAATGAGTGTTTACATATCTTGGTCCAGTTATTACTCCTTTCCTTAAAAGAAAAATAAAATTATCATAACTAGAGGGTAGCACAGCCTCCCTCACCACCCAGGTCCCTGCAGTGCCTCCCCCTGTGTTTTCATATGGCAGCAGTTGTGCAGTCATGCCCTCTCGTTCTGCCGTGGGGTGGCTGCGAGGCTGAAGACAGGACTGTAAAGCTTGAAATACGGGACTCAAAGGCATCATTGTGCAGGAACAGACTTTAAACAGTTGCTGAATTTTAAGTCCCTGCTTAAATCAAAATTTATCTGTAAGATTTTAGGATTTGCTCAAGATTTTTCAGAATTTAAGGCTGTGCACACTGTGATCAAGTAAAAATGGTTCTGTATTATCGTTACAGATCAGGGGACTTTTACATTTATATACTATCACAATCATATTTTCAAGCAGTAGACCTCAGATCTGTAACATTGTGTGTGCAGGGGCAAATTTTATACACATCATGATAAGAGTCTTACTTCCCTTCTATTTATTGCAGAGATAATATATTTTGTTGGTTTTGTCCTTTATTTTTTCATTTTTTTTAATTCAGATATTTAGATAGTTCGAATTAGGATAGTTTAATTTGAAGATTACAGTACACACTAACATTATGGGTTGTATATAGTAATTTTTATTGGAGCAAAATACTGTAGCAAAATAAGGATCTTTTTGGGAGTTCCAAGAACTTCTACAATTTGGAAAGTAAATAAAGAAGCAGAAATTAACCTGTCCCACATCTTCATTTTCACTTTCTCAGGCAGAACTTGATCAAACCGCGGGTTGCGCAGAACGCAGGCAGCATGGTTTGGTGCGCAGAAGCCCCAGAAGAGTGCTAATGCTTAATGTTTTGCATAAAATTTTGAATAGGTCTTATCTTATAACTGACTCAGAAGTGGCTAAACAGAGCATTACTTTATGTCCAGAGTGAATCATACGACACACCTCTCTGCAATTAATACCCTCACATTCTGCGTATATCCCCTTTACATCCAAAATGATTTTTCAAATTGAAGATAATCTACTGTGGAAGCCTTTGCCATGTGATAGCTGTTCTGGGTTTAGTGTTTGTGTCTCGTTGGAATAACATGGGTTTGTTTGTTCTGTAGCCATTCCAGCCCACCCACATCTTGGTGGTTTGGCCCTTCCTCTTGCTTGTCTGCAGGTGTGTCCATTGCTGACCTCATTCACCCATCTATTTGGAGTCATAAATACATTTAACCTAATGTTTAGCCATATCTCTGTTATAGCATCACTGAAATAGAAAAAAAAAATTGCTTATTATAAAGCAAGCCTTTTTCCTGTCTAATATTTATCAAAATGAGGGGGGGGTTTGGTGCTGTCACAGTAAATGATTGTAAGGTTTCACTGCTATTTTGGGCTTTGCCACATGCTTGCAGGTGCTTATGTCATGTCACCTCCCTGTGCTTCTCTCTTACTTTGTTCAAAATGACCATCCTTGTAAGTGCTACCTTTCCAAATGCATGTAAAGTGCGTAAAGGTTCTCAGGTGCCTGCATGAAAGCAAATTATAATTAATGCTGTGCTGCTTTTTTTAGATTTAAAGTGCTAGGTACTGTAGCTAAGATTTTCTGTGGTTTGGAGTTGACCTAGTTCTGGTCAGGCAGGGGAGATTTTATTGTTTACTTGAATAAGACTAGAGTAAATGTAAACCATTTTGTTTTATTTTCTGAAAATTCTGTCCCAGAACTACATGGATTTATCTCAGGATATTTTCATATAAGATTTGTGTCCTTTACAGGGAGAAGCAAATTTTCATGCCAAAAGGGAATGCAGCAGTATTCTGTCTGACTTTTATGAGGGAGCCTTGTAATGGGCTTAAAAAAAAATACCAGTAGTGTTAATTCAACCCACACAAGCTATCATTGGTATCCTGTGCCGCTGCCTACACTTATGTAGTCATTTACACTTCTGTCAGGTGGAAAATGCTGCACAGGCCAGCTGTGTGCTACAGCTGGAAAAAGAAAAACCCAGTGCAAGGTGTAACTTAGCGTGAAAACAAACTAGATAATGCATGAGTTGCAAGAGCAGACATTTTTTTTCCCCAGAGACCCTGTTTCCTTTTGATCCTAACCTTCACAAACTTTAAATCTTTAGGGCTGAAATAGGCAGTGTCCCAAGCTGGATTGCTATTGCTCTTGCTTTTTAAAAAAAATCTTAGCCAAACACGATCTCTTGTCCAGCAATTCTCCAGGGTTGGGGTAAGAGCAGAAATGAAAGCAGGTGAGGAGAGGTAGAAGTCAAAACTCCTGCCTGAGAAATAAGTGTAGAATATAATAGAGCAAAGCACAAGGTTTTGGGGGAAAATTACGACAATGAAGAGAAGCAGCAAAGTATGAGGAGCTAGTGGAAAATATGAATATTAGCACAGATTTTGGAGGCAAGTCCTGGAATGTGTTAGTCATGCAAGAAGAAATCAAATAAAGAGAACTACAAATGTATGGGATGTGGTTATATACAGACTATTTCCTTCCCGAATCTGCAATTCAGCGTTGTAGCTCTGGGTCTGACTCTGGTTTCAACTACCTACAAGTGGCTTGTGAAAGTCACTTTCAAATTGTGTATCTCTGTGCCTACAGGAGTCTTCATGAGTTCACAAAGCAGAATTCTGTGCTAGGGGCTCTAAAGAGACAAAATCTTTTGATGGGATAAGTTGGGCGATTAATTTTGTTCCACAGGTTTAGTGTGCGTGTCTGTTTTTATGGTGCAATCTTTAATGAGTCACATACTGCTTCCCTTATCCCCCCTTAGTTTTAGGGCAGACTTCAGATGATTCAACATGGTATAGGAAAGACTAGTATAGGGTACTTTCCTCATCACAGAAGTTAAAAAGTATGTATGTGAAATGGGCAGGAGACTCATTGAAGAGAGGGAATGGTCTCATGGTTAGGAAAATTGGCAACCATGAGAATGGGACTCTATCCCTGCCTTTACCGATAAATTCCTATTAAAGATGGCCAAATTGCTTTGACCAGAATTTTCCATTGGCCACTAAGTACTCATTTTTGGATTTTCTACCATGAGCCAGATTGGCAGACTGCTCTCCCAGCTGCAGTTTAAAGTCATTGGTAGTGTGCTTTGGACATATAAAATGCTGTACAAATAGTAAGTAGTTAAGGAAAATCAGTATTCTTATTTCTTAGCTTGTGAACCCAAAATCCATGGAATTTTTTTCCATTTTTGCCCATTGTCTCCATGCCTACCTTTATCATTGAATCATCGGAGTGAAAAAGCCGTTTCCCCTACAACCAATTCCCCTTCTGAAGTCAATTGACATTTGTGAATTGCTTAGATAACTTTGGTGAAAGCTTCAGCATACTTCAGAGGAATTTATTAGTTTTCCTTTTTAGTATAGTGTTGAGTGTTGAAGTGTCATACTGAATACTTAATTATTATTTTATTATAGGAAACATGAATTCTGCAGAAGAAAAAAGTGATTATGAAATTAAAAACATACTCAAGGGTGTTCTCATGATGGAGACAAATGAATTACCCACAGAAACTTAAAATTTAGGAAATGTAGAAATTAAGTGATTGATTTTGATATATGGGGAGGGTGTTCATTTAGTCTTGGGAGAGAAAAGATGAAGGCTCTTATTGGACAAAATATGTTTAAAGAGTCAATTTCCTGTGGACTAGGGTGATAAAAACGTACTTGACAGACAGATTCTGTGTATGTGGGGTTTGTGACCAAGAATATCATACCTAAATTTGTTCCCATTAAAATCAATAAAACATCTCAGATTGCTTGCAGAAATGTTTGTGGTGTGTATTGCAACAAGTATTCAGTATCCACAGTTCAGAGCTGCTCTGGGCCAGTGGGATTGCAAAATACCTGCCAGCTTTGGCTGACAGTCTAATGTTGCCACAGCAATTTTTCTCTTTAATGAGTAAAATAGGTGGTGTTTATAGAAAAATAACTGTCTCCTAAGAAGCAGTGCAAAACGTTCCATTCAAAACCATTCTGTTTATATATAGTTGTGTTGTTTGTTTTCTTTTCTTTTTACTTACTACTGTGGACATTTGCATGAAAACAGGATATTTCTCCTTCAAATTGCAGTCATGGACAGAATAGCTACTATGCCAAAATGGAGCCAACCCACTTCAATAAAGTAAACTATTTTGCTCACCAAATCTGTTTCTTCTGTGTATGTAAAGGTTCAAGCACTTATTTTCGTACCTAAATTTAGGGGCTGGTTTTTTGAGTTAGTTCTGTAAAATCAACAAAACAATATGGAAATAATAAAATGAGAATATGTTAGTGAAAAGATTAAACAAGAAAAACAATAACATAAATAACGTTCATGTTTTAATAGTTACAGTGACAACAGGGATAGAAATATTTTTATGTGTACCGCTTTTTTTTTATACAGCTTTGAAACAGTGATGAATACTCAAGTGAGAGAAATAGAAGAGCTGAGTCCTGTTTTGGGTGACAGTGATCAATAGAATTATTAAAAGCAGGTTTCTCTTCAGAATGTCTGTAGTCTTTCTGATGCATAAATTTTTTAATCTCATGTTGAATGTAATATTCTACCAATTTGATACACTTTTACTGACAACAGGCATATCTTTTATGGTTCAGCAATGTTTTATCATAATGCACTCAAGATTTACTTTAGGAGTCGAAGGTTGAATGAGTGTACATTAACATCCATGTTCCTGTATGTCTTTACGTCACTTAACATCTCAGTCCCTGGCTTCAGGTCCATCTGGGTGCACAGGGAGAGGTCTCAACTGCCCAGCTCTCTGTGACATTTATTTCTCTGTCAGGAATGAGTAGGAGAGCGGGTGTGGTGTGTTGCCAGATCCTCAGGCCTTCTAGCCCTCATCCTAGTAATAGTGAAGACAGGGGCAGGAATCACTGATCCTTCCAGCTGGAAGCAGCTCTGTCCAGAGCCGTGTTGCAGCTGCTCTACCCTGTAGAGACTCAGTCGCCCTGGACTAGTAGACCGCAGTGGTGTATGGCTTAGAGCGTGCTTTTCTTGTTCCACCTCCTCTCAGTCCAGAATGATTCTCTTAAAACTGATACCTATCTGTGCAAAATTCACTGGACAGGCCCCTTATCTGTTTGTACAACTGCAGGATTTATAGTCCACATACTAATAAGTAAATATTCCCTCTTTGGTTAATAAGTGGAACAGCAGGGTTTCAGTGCAGGTACGCGTAGACCTCCAACTGTAAAGATTTGCAGAGAAATGAGGAGTGAACAGTCTCCTGTCTGTAATACAAAGATCACATTTTCTGACGTCATGAGTTCATCTTCTTCCCAAAGCTACCCACAAATCTTTCAATTTTTTGTTCTCATTAGAACAAATAAGCATGCCACTGATCTTTTCTAATGCAACCAGCCTATATTTGGCTCTGAGAGCCCAATTAATTAATAATCTCTTTACCTCTTTGGGACCATATGACTTTATGATTTGCAAATAAAAATTATAAAAACTCCGTTAAAAACACCTCGGAATTCTCCCTGAAGGTGTAAACTGCTTCTTTTTTTGCCATGCCACTTCACAGAGTCCAGGCCCATTTGCTTAGGCCAAACGCCGTTTGAATGTGACTGAACACTGTCAGGACCCAAACACTGGAAAGAGACTTCAAGGATCTTTGGAGAATTTTGTTGCATTTATTCCTATTTTATAGCTGCTCCATATGGAGTTTATACATGACAACTTTTTTAGTTGCTTTTGGCTAGAGCAACTGATAGTGCATGTTCATATTGTCCTGTTTTTTCATACCTGTAGTACTTGATGCAGCAATGTAGTCTAATGACATGTTGCAAAGTAATTCAGCATGCATGTGCAGGTTAGTTTCTTTGGTTATCTATTGGCATTATTCAGTTCCCACTAGTTTATTCTGTGCTGCTTTGGCAAACTGTTACAGGTTTTAGCAGCCGACAGTTCACAGTGATTGTATCATATAATACACGAAGTAAATATATGATAAATGTGTAGATATAAACCAAACAAGAAACTTAACCCTGGGGACTAACTGGGCCTGAAATTCTCGTGGATAAGCACAGCAGGTGAGCAGAGTATGAGAGATAGGATAAGAATTTCTTAAAGCCTGACTGCCACAAATATGTCAATGGAGCTGAGTCAGCATGGGAAGAGTGCAGTAATTTGCTGCTGATTCAAAAGCCAGTAGCTCACTGCTACCCTTCTGGGTGATTGGAGAGTGTTCACCAGAAATGCTTGTGACTAACCTTCAAGAGCTCTGCAGAGCTGTTGCTTTTGCTGCTCTTCAACCCACCTCTTTTGCTGCTGTGTTCCAGGGACATTCCACTGGAAACAATAGCATGGCACAGAGCTGCCGGAATAGCCACCAGCCAGCATCAGACCAGCAGCCAAAAAGTGTAAAGGATAGCAGTCATCATTTTAGAACTTCCAGTTGAAAAATTCGTTTGCCTTTCTGAATACAACAATGTTGCTTACGCTTCGCCTGTGTCAGGTCAATATACATAGCAGATACATATTATATGCACAAATTAATATTTAGCGGTATAATTTATATTCCTTTTGTGTAGAATTTCTTATATAAAATATCCCTTTGCTGTACTCTTCCTCCAGTATTTTGCCCACTCAAAATCACACCTTTTTCTGCCTTTCTTCCTCCCATCTCGTTTTTTTCTGTATGGAAATGCATGTAGTTATTGTGTTGATGATTCCTTCCCTGTTGAGTTATCTCTCTTCCTGACCTCCAGCCTTTCTCTGTTTTTATTGCCAGCTCATGGATGCTACGACTGTAGGATTGTGCTAACTGACCCCTCTGGAGTTTTCACTTCTCCGTGCTTCCCCAGTGATTATCCCAACAGCCAAGCATGCAAGTGGATCATCCGAGCACCTCATGGATACATCATTCAACTAACTTTTATCGATTTTGACATTGAAGAAGCTCCGGGCTGCATTTACGATTCCCTGACATTAGACAATGGAGAAAGCCCAATGAACCTTTGTGGCATCACTGCCAAAGGATTATCCTATAACTCTACCGGAAATGAAATGATCGTGTCATTTAAAAGTGACTTCAGTATCCAAAAGAAAGGTTTTAATGCCAGCTATGTACGAAGTAAGTAAACCCAAAGCATTTCATCCCTCTTGTAGATGTTAGAAGGAAATGTGCTATAAGGATTAGAACAATGCTTCCCAAATGAATAAAGTCCTCCATGAAAAGGGGAAGGATGGGGAGGCTGCAAGGTAAAACTAGATTTCTCTTTTATGTTTTTTTAGCTATTTTTCTTTTTGCTTTGGATGAAAAAAATTATTCTGGAACATGACATCAAGTGTGTCAGAAAAACTTTTCACATGCAAAGATTTTAGGCCTAACAGTACCTCTACTGCAGATTTATGCTGAAGGGTTTTGCAGCAGGACACCTGTATTCGAGTCATTGTACCTGGAGAAGGACATGGAAAGCTAAAGGAGAACATGAGACGGAACTTAGTTGAGCCAGAAACAAGACCTCTGGCCCAGTGAAATGCCCAACAGAGGGGAGGAGTTTGTGCAGAAGGCAGAACTACTCAGAGGTTATTCCAGCGTCTAGAACGATCTCCCAGGGATGAACTGGCATTGCAAAATGGCTACATTTGGTTCCAGTTCCTTGACCTTTCTTTCCCTTCCTTGAATGCATAGCAATGCTTAGATTTTAAAAAGCTAACAACTGAACAAAAAAAGAAGATACTCATGCTTTTTCCTATGGAAGATAAGGGTACAAATAACATGATTGATGTTTGTTTTGTTGTTGAAAGGGTTAATTAGAAGTTGCTTCACATCATGGTAAAGGTCAGAGAGGTAAGGGAGGCATTAGGATGATCACTTATATTCTTTGTATGCTACTCGCCATTCATTTCACTTCAGGGGTATAACTTACTGTTGCATATTGTCACTAGGCTTTCTTTTTCTTGAAGTCACACACCTTAGCCTGGATACTCAATGCAATAGCATTGAGCATTTATGTTATAGTAGCATGCGTATGTTCTGTTGGTTGGCTGGCTGCTGTAGAAACACAGAGCAGGGAGGCTTGCAGTTCTCTCTTCAGTCAGAAGTACATCTTCTTCATGATTTTTTATTTTATATTTATGAGATATATATATATTTAAATATTAAGATAGTAACCCCAGGAATCATAAGACAAAAGTAGTCTTGATTATGCCAGGAAAATTTGTGTGCAGTTCTAAAATGAAAAAGGTAATGTCATATCAGAGGAGCTAGGAATACTTCTTTCTCTTCCATGCTGACAAAATGGATATAGTAATAGTTCTAGGAGCACCTTTTCTCTTCCGAAATTGGTAGCAAATTTTCCAAAAGGTTTCTGTAATCAAAAGTAACAGCTCTTTCTGTATCATAAGAAGATGTAAAATCAAGTTGGTCATAAAAAACGGCATGAAACCAGGTTATGCAAAATGATTTCTTTTTTAATTCCTCTTTAATATTTTCAATATTTGACTATAAGCGATAAGATGACCTACAAGTAGAATTGAAAGATGCAATGTTGCCCTCAGTGAGGAGTAGTGGGAAGGTCCACATAGTCAGAGAACCATTTGGGTATATATACCTATAGGTAACATGTTTTTATGAAAGCAAAAATATTACCTCTATGCAAAATTCAATAGTACCTTATGTTCATAGATAGCACCATTAAATAGTCTTGGAAGATATTCTTTCATTTTGAATAAGATGACTACTCCCCAGTGTGAGTAAAGGTATCAACAACCTTCACCGGTGACGTATATGTTAATGTTGCACATACATATATATTACTTCAGAAGGCTTTCTCTTAAGCATCTAAAGTAAAGCTTCCGGAGTTTGTTTCATTACTCCAAATCTGCAACTCTCACCTGACGTCTTGATTTTGACTGTGGATGCCAGGAGAGGTAGCTGCAAGCATCTAGGGGCAGTTCTGACTGTATTCTGCTTATTGCCCAGAGTTGTGCAATTACACTGGGTTCAGAAGACAGTTAAAGCCAAAGATCATGGCAACATTTAACCTGGCAACAGATCCTGAAAAGAGTCTTGGTAAAAGGATGATAATGTACTGCTTTCCTTTCAAGTTATAAAAGCCTGTAGACAGCAGGACATCAACGCGCGCACACACACACTGAAGTTACAATACATCTGCATGGCAGATGTCAGTGGTATGCTCTGCTGTCCTTGCAAAGAGTTCCCAAAGCCATTGCAGAGATTGCACACCCCCTCACTTCACCCCTCAGTGGTGTTTCAAAGCTCCTTTGTCAAGCTGACACCATTGTTACTACTATGAACATGATACCTGGGAAAAGCCATTAATTTCTCCCAGAGCGAGGGGAACAGTGTTATGTTCATATTTTCTTTCATTTCTCAGAAATGATCATATGTAAATAATAAAATTATTTTATTAATTTTTGAGTTTCACAAAGTAATGCAAAGTTGGAAAGTAAAGGGCCATTCAAAGACACACAGCAATTTGCTATCTAGAAATGGCATTTTAAAATACATTAGTGGTACGTCCTAATATACAGTATGTACATGTGGGGAAAGACAAATGCAAGAGAGTAAGTGAGTTTGGGAGGGAATTAGCTGAGAATAGAACAGCTTTTGTGTGACTGCTCAGTTTTATGTAAGAGTGGTTTCAAACAGAGTTTCGCAGAGCATGTCCTGTTACCCACAAATGTTGGCTTTCTTGGTTGTCACATCTTGCAACACAGCAACATATCTTCAGCTGCAGTAAATGAATGCAGCTTTGCTAGTCTTAGGGGAATTGTGTCAATTTACACCAGCTGAAGAGCTGACATGTTAAATAATTTTCTATTAATAGTTAACCGTAAGCAGTAAACTGTTAGCAGTAGCTCTACTGGTGAGTAGAAGTTGCTCAGTCACCAAAAAGAGAGACAGGAGAGTCAGCTGACCTCTGATAGTACAGAAAAGTTTGAGACAATGTCATGTAAAATTGGCACACAGTTGAGTAGTACTGCAGTAGCCCAAATCAAAAGCACAATTCAGTGGGGTTGTAACAAAAAACTCCCAAAAAAGTATTTGGTATGTAGATTCTTAAAGTTGAGGTATTTCTTCTGTCATCAGTGAAAGGGCAGATGAAAACAGTGAAGCTAGGAACAACAGAAGCCACCACTCAAGCACCATGCTGAAAAGCCCATCAACTGGCAGGAAAGCAATTTTCCCTGTAAGGGGTCGTAAAATACAATCTAGGGACTCCTGGCTTGCTTATGTGTAAAGGGGTATATGACGTGAGACAGTGAGCTGCAAGTAAGCTAGGGGTTCTAAAAAGCAGCAGAGGCAGGCTTTGTATCATCTCAGCGCTCCCATAAAAGCAGATGTGGATCTGGGAACAAACAGCTGGTCACTCCTGCTATGTCCAGCCTGCCAAGACTTTTGTACATTCTTCATGAGGAAATAGCAATGTGTCCAAAAAATTCCCTGTTCCTTGTAATGCAGTTATCTTCCTACCAGCAACAATTTCACATCATTCTGAAAGTAAACTTAGACACTTGGATGAATATTCCAAGAAGATATGCATATTCTTCCTCCAAGAATAGCCAGTTTCTATTACTAGCAATACTAACAGCTGAAAATCATCACTATGATGACTGGCTGTGCAACAGTAATCAGGCAGGAGACCTGCACTTAATGTTGATGGGCAGGATTCTGTGTTCTCCACTTGGACAAAATATTTGTCAGCTTTGTCCTTTCACTATACAGAGAAGGTGCAGTGGTTAAATCTGTCAGATGAGCACAGCAAAGTTGAGTCGGCTTGTTCAGTACCAGAGCAATGTTCTCCCTGTTTATTTCTCTTCCTATACTGTTTAAATGTGACCAGGTGGCCCATAACTCTCCTGACCACCCTAACACAGGCTGGACAATGCTCGTATGAATGAACATTCTTCTTTTTCAAGTCTTGAATCCTTATACTTCTTCTGGAACACTTTCCATGTTACGTAAAGAAGCTAACAGTATAATTAACCCATGCAAAAAAAGCCCCTGTTTTCAATGGAGAGTTGAACACATTTTCTATCTATAAAATTGTTACAACATACTTGCCCTTGGGAAGAAAAAAAAAAAGATCTATGAAGTAAATCCAGCAACTATAAAAGTCCAGTATTTTTATGTCTTCCCTCTCATGCTCCAGTTGCTGGATTGGCAGATAATGTACCATGCTTTATGTTATTTTGCCATACAATATATTGGTCAAATTATCTCCTTGTGTATATCCAGGTATGGTAGTCTGGAGTCAGAGTCTTTGCAAGCAGACAGCAAAGGAAAACTGCAATACCACAGATTACACAGAGTGCTTATACCCCATATATCTGTCTCTTTTCCTGAGTGTGGCATGACAGTCACCCTTCCCTCAAAAGTCTTATCCTCTCATACTGAAAGGTTTTTACTTCATTCTGAGAAGGGAACACGTGTAGTAATTATTGTACGTGTTGTGGCATCACTTAAAAATCCCAGGGGAAATTAGGGATTAACTACTGTGGCAGTTATTCTTTAGATCTAGCAAAACCCAATATCACTGTCAGCAGATACTGCTGTGAAATCTGTGAAAATGTGTGAATGAGGTAGCAGACATTTGCTGGAGGTGCAGTCTGCCACAGAACTGCAGAAGTAAAAACGAGGGCTTCCTCAATCTGGTCTTTTTGATCTTTGCATGACAGATAACATGAAACTTCTTTCTGTGGAGAAATCTAGTAGAAGAATTTTGCTGCCATAAATGTGCCAATAAAAGAGCATACTGACATTTTATTTTGAAAAATAATATTCTCCAAAGTAGAGTGAACAGAAATTGTCATTAATATAGTCATGGAGAAGACGTATGTCGTGTTATACTGTTTTTCACATTTGGTGACTGCCATTTTACCAGTGCAAGTGAGAATACTTAATAACAATCAGGGACAGAGTAATTCTGCCCATGACTAAATACCATTGCTGCAGTGCATGTTTGCAAGAAGACTAGCTCTTTCTAGATACTTGTGCAAAATCCGAAACTGCTGACCCAGATATTAGCAAATAGTGAACTGCTTGGATATAAATATTCATGAACACGATTGCAGTATTCAACCAGAAGACTGCTGGGAACAAGATGAGAAAATGCCTAATACTGTGCAGAAACCCATTAGCTGAATAAAAGGCTTCCATTTGCCAGGGAATGTAATGGGGTGTTTCTTCTATTGCAATGTTTAAAAGAAGGACGGCCTGAACTTCATTGGTTTAATGCAGTCACGGAGAGAAGCAATTAAAATAATATATCTTATAAGCAAGTCATACTGGGTTTTTCAAATAACTGGTTTATTCCATTGCCTAATGCATCCTTACTAGATGAATGAGTAGTAATTTCTATAAAGTGAGCTGAGGAGAGTTGGACGTTAGTAGGTAATATGTCCTAATATTGCTCTTCATGCAACTTGAGGGGTTGTTAACGCTGTGTACTGCAGCATTATCCATGCCATTGAAGAGGAACTCTGCATATTTTCAGCTGAGTGTAATCCCAAGCCAAATTCCCCTTTGTGTGGGCTATTGGTGTGTTACAGTGATAGAAATCACCTGATGGATGTTTGATTTAATCCATGTTACTTCAACCCCTGCTGCCAGTCTGCCTTTATTTCTATATGATGAATTTATTTTTTTGTTAATTTATTTATCTGCTCTTGGCTCTAGTTGCTGTGTCTTTGAGGAATCAGAAAGTCATCATTCCCCAGGTTCCCGACATCGATGCTGTGTCTGTGGCAGAGACTGTCTCAGTGCCAGAGCTTAGCCAGTTTACACTGTGCTTTGAAGCAACCAAGGGTAGCAGCGATGACAACGATGACTGGAAGGTTTTCTCCTACACGGATACATTGTCAACAGAATTCTTCAGCTTTGGGAAGACCACAAGAGGCCATTTTCTGTCCATTTCAGGCACACAGTGCATCCTTGAGAATGCATTGCCCCGAAATGCGGAGTTTTTCACAGGAACCTTTCAGCAGCTCTGTGTCGTAGGGGATAGCTTCTCGGGCAGCGTAGGTATATACGCCAAAAGTACCTATCATATAGTGTACTGCCCGGGTATCTTGGGCAAAGTTATCCCTGGAAATGGGAGGCTGGTGCTGGGCTCTAACAGCAACGAAGTGAGCTCTCTAAATGGGGACATTTACAACTTCCGCCTCTGGAATTTCACCATGAATGCGCAAAAACTGGCCAACCTCAGCTGCGATGTGAAAGGAAACATTGTAGACTGGGAAAATGAATTCTGGAGTATTCCAACTTCAGCACTGAAAGCAGAAAACAATTTGAGTTGTGGTGAGTATGCCTTGCCAAATCTTTTTTGCTTATTTTCCCCCTACACTTCTGCATTGTGCTGAACATATCATATACCAGCACGGAAAAAACCAGAGTTCCTGTAAAAGAATGAAGAGCTCTTACTGTACACGGAGGCTTTGAAAGGGTATAGAGTTGATTCCCTAAAGGGAAAAAAGCAAGTCCCCTAAGTATACTGAGGTTGTTTATTGGCCTTCTACTAACAAAAATGGGGATAACAGGCAGGTACCTGCTAGCCTTAAGTGAGATTACAGTGGTCTATGGAGGAAAAAATATGTGTTAACTAACCATTTACTAAATGTTTTGGTAAATGCAATTTGGTTACTCAGAAGGCGCACTTGCTAGCCTTGTGCTGTGTGTGCACAGCCAGCAAAAGCAGTGACAAAACAGCAACGCATATGAGACAGAAAAGTATGAGAAAAGATTACATTAGAGGAGGCAGACAGGAAGGAAGAGTTTTAGATCCAAATCATTCTCTTTTATCTTCCTGACTACATGTTATCAACCCCTTTTTTAACTGGTAATTTCTAAAGGTCTTTCTTCCTGTAGATTACTCCAGAAGATAAATTTCAATATTCTAACTTATTCTCATTTCATGGCTCAGACATTTGATTCTTGTAAGTGTGCAGTTGTAATTTTTATATATGTGTATGACTGACAATTTTCTAATGGAACATCTTTTTTCCAGAGGGGAGAAAAAAAAAAAGTCAAAATTGAAAAAGCTTTGTCACTTTTGACCAGTTTGTGGGGGTTTTGTTTGTCTTTAAAGAATGTTTTGGTTAGAAACAACCTTAGAGATATTTGGATAAATATGAAATGCATAGGGGAAAATCTGAATCATGGTCAGCAGAAGCTTATACACAAAAATATGATGCTTGTGAAAATCAACTGTTATCAAACTTTACATCCACGGAGCTTGAGTCCTCCTATTGTAGCAAATACACATTTGTTAAAAAAAAAAAAGTAAAAGTAGGCAATTACAAATATTGGTTTCTTTCTGAACCAAGTGGAGTCTCTTCATACCTAATGTTGTCCTCTCCAATTTTGCCTTGTTGCTTCTCTGACACCTTACTACCTATTAGTTGAAACACAGTTTAAATAGTGCCAATATAAGCATCTCCTGAGAGAACACCTGTCAGCGCTCTGAGAATCCTTAGCTTAAAACAGAAGCTGGCATCATTAAGGTGTGCTAGTTTGTGTATCTAACAGCTCATAAGGGATTAAGGTGGCTAAAAAATCCACCTTGCTTGCTTTAGTTTATACAAACCAAAACGTGGGGGTACTCATTCACAGCTAGATTCACTGGAAGAGCTCTCAGCATGCCTCTACTAAAAAAATTTAAGCAACACCTCTATAAAAACACAAGCAACTATGTGCCTTCACCCCTCTACCAGAACAAAGAAAAGCCTGATCTAAACATTGACTGTGACTGATGAAGGACAAAAAAGTTGCTTTTCCATCAGTGCAAACTAATCTGACAGAAAATAACTTCCCAGAAAATCTTATTCCTCTTATACCCTGAAGACTACAACGACACTTTTACTAAACAACCTACTAGGACCTCTGTTGCAGTCTCATTTCGACTGGAGTATGGGTCTTGCCTTCCTTTCTGTTAAAGACTACAGCCCTGTGACACAAATATAAGATCACAGCTATGGTCATAGAAATGGTACACTTATTTTCATTCCACAGCTTTATTGCTTGGGATGTTACAGTTCAGCGGTTTCCTTACAGCGGAACATTATTTTAGAAAACGTATTTAGCATTCGTATGTTGGGCCGAGGTGTCTGTACAAGCCACTTCAAATGTATCTGTACCTAAGCATTGTTATTTCCTCTGACTAAACATATGAGAAAACTAACTTGCTAGTTAGTCTTTTTCTTTAGAAGATGCTAAATCACCCCCTGTGATACAGGCTTTCCTGAACCAGAGTATTTATTAAAAATAAATTACTGGGTGCAGTGCCATTTCAAAAATGGTTACTAATCACAGCGATGGAATTGTTAGAATTTTCTTCCCTTCATCTTCTTGAATAAATGCCTTCATTGTAAAACTCAGCCTTCAACAGGAGAGTTGATGAGTCAGGCTATCAACCATGAACAGACCACTGACAGCAGGGAGATGACTCTGACTGATTAGGCTTCATTTAGCAGCAATGGAAGGATTTATGCAGAAAAGACGTTTTCACACAGCTCCAATAATGCTTCCCCAGGAAGCGGCATGTAACTTGAAAAAAAACCAAACCAAGCATTTAGCAGTGATCTCAACATATCTGTGCCTGAACAGTGCTTACATTTTTCAAGGGGCATTATTTTTCAGACAAAGCTTTTACAAGTAGATTTACAGAGCATAAAAACACTGGCAAATTGTTCCCGATAAACTATGAGAAGGTAAAACCATGAAAAGATTATTCCTTAGACTAATGTTTTCACAGCTGTGCAGTCATGGTGGGGTGTTTCTGGAAGACTTGACAGAATTCTGTTTTTATTGCCGTACCTTCACACGGCTTGCATTTAAAGGTATATGTACACAGCCTGGGTATCCAGACTAATTTTAAAACAAGTAGCCTAGGTAACGATAGCGGTGTAATAACACCAGTTCAGGGCTCAATGCAAGCAAACTGAGGAGTATTTAATCAACTTCTGGTACTGATTTTGGAGCATGCACTGGCTACACCTATAGCAGGATATGTTCTACCCAGTTCAAGGGTAATGTGGCTGCAGGTCTGTCCATGTCTGCAATTGCATTTGCTTCATGTGCACTTTGTATCTATCCTTCCTTCATTCCCAAAGGCCAGAGGAGAATATGTCTCAGTGAAGTCAGAATTTTTTTTGCTGTAGGACTGCCTGTTCCTCTCCACTGACTATAGAGAAAGTCTAGTGTGACGAGCAGATACGGATGTCTGAGTTTTAGGCATTTGAAGTGGGTGAGATATATCACACAAAGTGTCCGTAATACAGGTCCATATCTGCTGTTCACATTACTGACCATGCCACTTGGTTTCCTAAAGTAGCTTTTGCCAAGTATCTGTCTGTATCCAAAACATTGTATTTTCTTTACTGGACACTGAGGGAATGTCTGGTTTGGCCAGAATTTAACGCAGTTGAAACTTAAAGAGCTTATTGAAAATATTCACTGAAAATATTCCTCTTTAAAGTACACAGTCTTCTGATTTAAATAAGTTGGATTGGATTTTGTAGTTTCACCAAATAAAATCATTATTTTTTTTTTAAATACTCATTGAATAAAGTATGAGAGTCCAGCTATTTTTCAAGCCAACGTTCAGATGATCATTTCATGATACAGAACCAAGAGGAGATAACTTAGAGAAGGTTTTGATATTGACTGTTTAATATTAGCAAATATATTTGGAAGGGGGAGAAGATATCTCACGCAGGAGGTAGTATATTCACTTACAACATCCTTCTTCCAGTTCATAGCAAGTGTACTGAGGAAGTGGATTTGCCTGTATCTCTTAATCCATTAAGAAGACCAAAAAGCTGAGCTTTAATATTTGATGATGATCACGTTTTGAATTCTGCACTGTTTTTGTCGGCAATACATGTAGTGGTATCTGTGGCGTGACATGATTCGTGTCGAGGCCCCATGCTTCATCTGTTCTTGCAACACAGGAAATATTTTCCTGGCTATCTTTACGAGCTGATGGGTGGTGGCTCCTTAATTTTATGGAAGGATACAATGTTTCATGAGAGAACCTCATTGAGTCAATACGATTCTGAAGTGGGAAAGCAAAAGCCAAAAGGGCAACTCTCCCAGTAGGTTCAGATTATGCCCTGCTCTATGGCCCCATTATTTTCAACACAGAGTGCAAAAGCAGCTGTATCTGCAGCTGAACCAATGGGATACACAGTGTAGTTAATGCAGTTTCACCAGTTCTCTTTCTGTAGCCATTCTTATATGCCCTGTTTTTGTCTCCAGATCATCAAAGTGTGTGCATGTTGTTATGAATAATTCAGCAGAGATACAGACTTATAACATTATCTGCTTATAAATCATGCATACCAGAATATTATTCACGCCCACACCCAGGGCAGAGTAACAAGTTTAATCACCTTTTATCTGGTGGGTGTCTGTCACAGACGGATTACTCAGAAGCATGTGGTGGGTAACCTGTGCTGCAGCAGCAGAGCATGGTTGCTTCTCCAAGGTGTGCACTATTGCTCACAAAGCTTGCATAAATCCTGTGGCCGTACTGACCCCTCCACTTAAACCCATTTCACAAGAGTACATGCAAGCGGCATTCATGTAACGCGATGTTATATAGTGAAAGCTCAGGAAACCCAGGGAGGTTACATGACTGTAACTTGCAAGTCAGCAGAGTTTTCATGGATCCCTCAGCCACAACAGAAAATGAAAACACGTAAGTCTATGGGCAAATGCAATATCAGTTTATCAGTTTTGCCATTCAGAGAAATTAGGAAGACTCTGTCACTGCAAGATCTAATATATTTTGAGACATGGTAGGTTTATGCCTAGTAGCCAAACTTTTCTAATTATTTTAATTTCTTTTTCTAAAGGGTCATACCTAGTTCCCTCGTCTGCAATTGAACCAACCAGTTGTGCAAATTTGGGAAGCCTTTGCCAAGGTAAGAAGCCCAGGTCATTTTCAGAGTTTCATCTTTGTTTCATCTTTATTGTCCTTGACTTTCATTCCATTTTTGTTTTCTTATTGTTTCTAAAACGGTGAACTGTAATAAAAAATAACAAGTGAAGGAATTCCTTAGTGTCATCCAGTGTGTGGGGGTCCTGTACGTACAATATGTGGAAAAAATGTGATCACTCCCTTGATAATACATTTTCCAAGTAATCTCCATTGTATCAAAACTGAATTAATTGACTGCATTCATTTCTTTCTCCACCTCTTTTCCTCCTGCACATTTTGACAATTAAGTATTAACCAGGATAAGAAATGGGTATATCTGTAAATAAAAAATAAGCAGATGTAAATAAAGGAACTGACTTTTTTTTTTTTTTTCCATCCAGTAAGCTATTTTGAGGCTACCTTGAGATTAGCAGGTAAAAATTTAACATCAAACTGCAAAATCCAGAAGCTATTTGTTAATGAAATACTTGTTACAGCACTTAATGATGGTTTAAAACTGTAAAAATAACCACATACAAGAATTCATAAGGTGTCTTGAAAGGTCAGCTCAGTTGAATGCAAGAAATAGGTGAACCCTGAAGATTTCCATGCCATGTGAATCATTGGACATGCAAGGGCAGTTAATTCCTTCTGCTCCGTTTAGAGGCCGCAGTTCTATAAAAGTATTTGACATGAACAACATCAGCCCATTTCCATAATACCTTCCGGAACACAGACCTGCTGATGAGGTGGCATCCTATGTTACACTTTAAGCACAGCAGCAGCTGTACCAAAAATACTGTCTAGCTCTGTAACCTTTTTCAGGGTGAAAGGTGGAGGATAGAGACAGGAGAGAATAAAATATAAAAGGGGAGGAGGAACTCTCAGAACTCTTTCAAACCTGACATTTACAAGTAAATCAGATTTAGCTTAAAAATAAAATTTAAAAAAAAATGCACTCAGCTTGGGAAGACAGTAAAAGATCTATGTCAGTCTTCAGTGTACTTTTTCAAGATTTTCCTGAGGTAAATTTGTTTCAGGGTCCTGAAGCATATTGTACTGGTCTCCATAGGGAAAGTAAAATGCCAGTTATGTCCGTAATTAGATTTCAAACAGCAATTTTAAGGCCTCATATTCACAAAGCACAGTATGATCTATATATTACTACTCAAATAACTTATCTAAATGTCACAGCAACAATTATTCAATATTAGTCTTTTTATTTGTAAAGGATAATACAGCCACCGTATAAAGATTTTTGTGTATTCTGTTGGAACTCTGGGAGTTTTCCTCTATCCAAACAGAGGCATGGTGTGAAAGGAGAATACCTTTCATTTGTTCAGCAATTATGGCTGCAGAAATGGACACACTTTCAGTGAAACAATTCTCATCCTTTTTTTCCAGCTTTATTAACTTGTCTAATAGAAGATACTGCCTCTAATAAAAGATGCTACCTTTCAGGCTTGCCTCTCTTAATTTCTTAGACCATCACATCTTCAATAAACACTTTCACTATGTGAAAGTACTTTCACAAAGGTAATATTCTTCCCTTTTCTGAAAAGTGTTCGGTAAAGTGTTAATGGTGTTCTGTGTTTGTCACTTTGGAAGTGGCAGAACAAATTTACACTGTTCCTCCTCATTACCATTATTGTCATAATAATGAAAATTAAAAACAGAAAAACAGTCTGTCTATTTCTGCCAGCACTGCAGACTTATTTTAAACTGAGAGGCCAGTTTGGATTCTCTTTTTGTTTGTTTGTTGTGCGTTGTGCAATAGCACCAGCAACTAAGTTTGTGGATGCCAGATTATGTCAGCTACAGTCTGATGAAAGAGCCATTTTCTCCGTTATGCTTAGCAAAGATTTTCATTCACTGAAAGATGCCTTCTTTAACAGTGTTGGCTGGAAGATGCAATCAGTAAGAAGCCTTAAAACTTCTCTTTCAGACAGTATAACCCTGATGTTACATCAAAGATCCTTGTGCTATAGGGCATCGCTTTATATATTCACTTTCCCAGTTAGAACCTGTTGGACGCAGTCTCCAACTCTTCCTTCTCTTTCCCTAAGTTTCTTGTTTCACTGAAACCTGAACATGAAACTGTGCCCTAAGATGAGGCCTCAGTTTATGACTTTCAGACTCAAAAGGTTAGCTAAAACAACCTCACAAAGAATCAAGGTGCAATTTCTTGACTAAAATACAATTGCTTACTTTTTTCAGATTGTTTCTTGGTCAAAATCTGTACAAGATGTGTAACACTGTGGGATTATACTGCACCAACCTTCATATTTTTAAAATAGTTTTGAGGAAAAAAAGATATCTGTCAGTGAGTGGATTTGCATTCCCTGGGAGTTACAAGATAAAAGTAAATTATTTTCCAAACTATTCTTTGAAAATTTAGTGGCATGATCTTTGAATTCCTCTAGCATGTATACCCTCCCAGTCCTCTGCGGGGGAAATGTGAATTTTTGGCCTCTCACTCTGAATTTGAAAAGTGCTCTAGCTGGTTCTCCCAGGCAATATTTGCCAGGATTGTGTGGGATGACTCCTTTTAGTGTCAGTGGGAACAGTACAGCTGAGAATCCTACATGAAGCTTTCAAAATATATATCCTACTCCAATTATTCCAAGTGTGATTTCAATTCTCTTCATTGTATGGAGTTCAATGGAGTTAATTGGATCCTTACATGGGCATTTTAATTTCACAATTGTTCGTCATCAATCCCTGAGTAGGGACAATTGTTCTTTTCACAAGCGATATTCTAAGTGCATCCGTCTTAGAACTTACTAGGTCTATTTTCAGGTCTTTGCACAGCTGTTTGGATCTGAAGCTCTCATAAGAGGATTTTGAGTTTTGAAAGCAGTACAGGACTGATCTTGCAACCCTTACACTGGCAAAACTCTCACTGAAGTCAGTGAAAGTGAAGATTGCAGGATTGGGATCTCAGTTCATATCCATTCATCACTTTGTGCAAAAAAAATAATGTGTTTATTTAACATTTATGGCATTGTGTGTAGAAGGTTTCATTTTACATTGTCATCTGTTGTTCCCATTTTGTCTTACCTCATTAACATTCATATTTCATTCAAGTTCACCTCTTTCTCATCTTTATTACCAGCTACTGTAAATGCTACTACTCCTACACCACCCACTGTCACCACTAACATGCCCGATACTAATAGAAACGATAAGCCAAACAATGGTAAGAAATCCTGTGTTACATTTTTCCTTGTACTGTGTCTAGAGCAAATTTATTGTATTTTAAGGTGTGTTTTTCATCCTATCATAATGTCAAGGGTCATGTCTCAGTTCTGGTCTCTTTTACACTGAAACACATCAGGAATAACTTCACTGTACAAAGTAAAAATGTTGTAAATGAGAACAGAACCAAATTTGGTGTTTATTTGTACCACATTTATCTGGCTCCTGTAGACAAGGGGCTAACTTTGTGTCAGCCTTGGTATTTGCCCATGCACAGAATGAGGGAAAGGAGAGGGATTTTTAAAAAGGGTCTGAAAAGAACCATATTATTGATAGGATTTAAGGCTGCAGATCATGAGGCATCGTGTAGCTCCTGCTTGTGCGGCCAGGGTGGTAGTATGCTGGGGTTGTCTGTTCCTCACTGGTTGGGCACAGGAGCCAAGTGGAATCGTTCCTGTGGAGCAACGCCACTTTCACTGAGTCAACAGGAATCTTTCCACTGACTTCAAGAAGAGCTGGATCAGACTTTACTAGGGAAAATGTTGACAGTATCAGATATCGTTTACTTTTCATTTAGAAAGATTAAGGGAAAAAATAAGTTAGTAAATGATCCTATTATTAGCACAGGAAAATTGCAGGGATTTCTTTTGAGGTTTTCTTAAATTCTATGATATCACTGTCTCCTACAGACTGAGCATCATTTTGTGAGGTGTTGCTGAAATATTAATTAGTTTTTTTAAGTTAGTTGTTAACATCATGAACAACACAGATATATTTCCTCTGACGCTTAAAGATTTTTTCTGTAAAGATTCATTTTTTTCAGTGTGCTCCCTGTAAGTAAATTAGAATCTGGGGGTTTTTGGTGGTTTTTGTTTTGTTTGGTTTTTTTTCCAAGTGCATCTGTTCTTACTGATGTAAAATTCTTGGAGTATTTTTTCTCTTGGCAGATAATTTCTTATACATTGGCAATCAGGCAGTACAGTAGACAATGTGAAAGAATTTATCTAAATTCAGCCTGTTTGGACTTACTAAGCTGTAGAAGAAGAAAATATTGCAAATTCCTTCCAAATTGTGGTTTTTTTCTTTCTGTGGAGCGACTGATTCTATGTTCACCATGAATAGCTAATTCTGATTTTTGTAGCTACAGAAGGAACTGCCTTATTAATGGTAGCATGAATAAAAACTGGACAATTAAGTCCTTTCTTTGGCTTTCAAACTCCCAGGAGAAAGTAGTAAACCAAGCCAAGTTCATTTACAGTAGAAGCAAATTAAACTTTCACTCAGCTAACTGGTGTCATTTTCCACTGTTGGTAAGTTCATTTTTAGGCCAAGAGCAGAAAGCCAAGAACAGACAGTTAAGTTGCATTATTTTCTTTAATCCATTAACTATGTGGCTTACTACACACAGCCCTGCAGGAATTCAGACTTCCTGCTACGGTTATCTTCAGAATGAAGAGAAATTCACCTGTATCCTCCCATTCACGACCACAGAGGCAGCAAGAGTCTAAGATAGAAGGGGTCAAAACCATAGGAATTATCTCAACCCCAATTATTTGGCCAGTGAAAAAAAGACCACTCCGTTTCAGTAAAAACTCAACAGATGAGAACCCAGAGAGAAAGAACACGTACAGCTTGTTTCTTTCAACTATGTCCACATCAGCTGCTTCTGACGAGACAGGCATCGATACCTTGGCTGCTTTTACAGAAAAAATCGACCTAGATAATACTGTGATGAATCAGTTAACAAGTGAAAATATTTTGAATTATTCCAGTTCATTTCATGGCACTTCCGATGCAGCAGATGCTGTTACAGAGCCTTCTGTGAATGCAACAGTTCCTCTTCTTCAAAGCAGAAGTCCTAATGCGGAGCTAGCATGGACCTTGGCAGATGGTCTGGATCGTTCTGACTCTGAGTCAGCGTTACCCTTCGTAAGCACTGCTTACGAACACAAAAAAGAAACTGTGTGGATTTCGTCCTCCGACAGTGGCACAGCCAATTCCATGCATAAAAGCAACATCACAGACCCTGCGAGTTGGTGGAGTGAGACTGTATTTCATCATCATATCACCTCTGACATTCAAGAAGAGAGACATCATTCTCTTTCTAGCCTATCTATATCACCTACAGGGGAGAAATCATCATTCCAAAAAAGTAGGCTAGATTTGCTAGACTTCACACCTGAAAATTTTTACTTGAAAATGGTGGATGCCAATGTGGATAGGAAAACTCTTTCTATGACAGCAGCCAACAGTGAATTTCAGTTTAGAAAATCTACACACATTAAGGAACATCGCTCAGGAGGCACTGCAAACTTAACTTCTGTGGAGACAGCAAGTTTTTTTCAGAACATGGAAAAAACACACACAAAGATTATGCCTGACATGCAACTGACAAATTCAGTCCTAGGACACAGTAGAGAACTACCAACATTTTCAGCACTTCTGGCAGGAACAGGCTGGACAAGCTCAGCATTTAAGCATGTTGTGACAACCCAGTCTGTTTATGAACAGTCGTTGAGTGACATATATTTGGAAAGTGACAGCATATTTATATCTAATAGCAATTACTGGTCTCATTATTTAAAACATTCAGTGTATTTTCAAAAGCCAAGTGAGACCCTCAGAAATGGAGTAGTGGAGAACAATTTAGATACATTTCGTGATAATAATGAAAATGAAGAGTCAGCTTTTTCCATATTAGAACCAGAGAACATGAATAGAGTTGGAAACTCCAGGGACTCAGGTTACTTAGATTTTCCAACAAAATATGTAGATATTTCCCCTTCTTTAACAGCAAGTTTCTGGACTGTTTCCTATCATTTCGAAGAAGCATCCCAAGTGTTTTCTGGGGAGCCATCAGGAAATGGGTGGCTCTTGTTGAATAAACTGCTTTCTTCCCCAACAGAGAGATTGCCATCCATTAGTTCACCTGCTAAGTCAGGCAGTTTCTCTGAACAAACATCTCCTAGTAGATTATTAGGTCACAGGGCTAAAGAAATTAATTTCTCTAGTCATGCATCAGCTTTGGGAACACAAGGCTTTAGTTCATTAATTCCACAGCTTTCAGAGAAATTTTCAGAAAGTAATGGCGGGACAATATCACAATTGTCAAAAATGAACTTTGCAGACCTAACTGTGTCTCCCAGCAGTGAATTGTATTTTGATTTTCCTTTCCCTTCTCTGGAATCACCTTTGAGTCAACCCTCTGTACAGGTACAGGTAAGTCCTGTTGATAAGGTACTTGAAAACTCCACAGAAAAATTAATGATATGTGATAGGTTGAATATGCAAATAGGAACTGACATAGTAAGTGATCAAACCAACGTGAGCTTCCTAAGCAATAGGCAGCAGCTTGTTTCTGTCCTTCCAACACATTCAGGGACCCAGCCTTCATGTTCAAGGGATAGCCAAGCTGCTTTCTTGGTTGATACACCAGTTAAGAGTTTGGTAAACACTACGAGAACACAGGAATCACCACAGTCTGAAAGTCATTCAGTGAATGATGCTGTAACAAATACTAATGATAAATCAAGAAGTAAAGTTCAAATAGATGCAGGTATTTTTTTAAAAAACATCAGTTTGATCAGTGTGGTCAGTTCTGACTTCCTTCCAAAGACGTTGTCTTTGGAATTAAGACGCCTTCTTCATTCAGACTCAAAATTCGGAGTCAGTGCACCTCCTAATAGCTACTCCACACCTCCACTCTCAGAGAGTTTTCAGAACTATCTTGACACAATTTCTCCAAGCCTGATCCCTCAGTGGGATGTAGCAGAGCTGAGCTTGCCAACAGCAGTAACACCAAGAAGTCATCTAACTGTTCTAGGACAAAACTCTGTTGAAAGTCAAGGGGACAGTCTGAGATACCCTCCATGGTCAGTAGAACAAGAAGTTATTGGTAATAATAAAGACGTATGGAATTCTGCTGTTCTGACATCAAACATACTGAGGTTTTCTGAATGGGATTTGGAAGGGGAGGTGCATGGATCCTTTAGCAAACACATAGAAGGAATGTCTTCTCTGAATATTGTTAGTACTCATGCCATGGATGCTGAAAATGCTGATTATGGACCTTTTGCAAATCTCTCTTCTGTTTTGGAGTCATCAAGAACTGCAAGAATGAATAATGCAATACCTTTGCCATCTTCATACAGAGGAGTTATTATTCAGCACAAAGAGACCATCTTAAAAGGCACTCTGATAACCCCTGCAGAAGCAATCCATCAGTCTTTCATGCAGTCTCAAATGCCAGTTTCTTCTGTAATGTACCATCAGTCATCAGTTTCGGCACACGTTCATTCCTTGGCCAATTTACCGTCTGGGACAAGCCAAAATACCACCCCTCACCCGCCACTGAGTCATCTTAGTAGCTCTCCTGCAGTCTTTTTATCTTGTTTATGTTACTCCTTCACTGAGCTGGGCTGCCTGTGTCAACCTGAGGTCAACTACAGTATGTCAAGCCGTTAAGTTAGATGTAGAAAAAAATCAGACCATCTTATCTATTAGATATGCATTTGGTAGACTGAACATAGAAGTAGCTGGCTTTCATCTTCTAGATATAGATCCATTTAGCCTATAAACAGATTTTGGAGTAATAATTTAATTACAGCAGAGGGGAATTTGTTAAATCTTAGTGATAGTAAATGTCATCAACATGATTTCTAATTTTGGTGTAGTTCTCTAAGACAGCTCTCATGAGACTGTGAGGCCTATATATTGGGTTGCCAGGTATTTTATACATTTTTATGGCATTTTATTGTTTGAGATTGCATGAATGTTTTTTCCCCTCACAGTATTCATCTATTTTTGAGGATTTCACTTTTAAAAAGCAAAGATTTTCCCAAAGAAACTTTTGGATAATTTGCCTAACAGGATTAAAAAAGAACAATCCTGGTATTTCATTGATTATTATATTTTTGTAGCTGGTGGTGGGTGGGAGGTTCTTTTTCCTCTTTTTGCAAATTATCTTTGGCTACTTTTCATAAATTTTCTGCCCATAAAAATATTTTTTTTATTCCGTATTTTGAGGTGGGATTTCCACTGTTTAATTTGGAGAGTGAGAAATCATTTTTAGTTTTCGCTATCTTCCACTGCAGTCTCCTGAGAGTGTTTAAAAATGTAGATTAGCTCTTTGTTCTTCTTCTTTTTTCACCTCATTAAAACATGCTTTGGGTCACCATCTGGTGGAGATCTTGAAGCTGTTGAGTAGTTTGTAGTTACTTTGTTTCATTTTAAAAATACTTTGCGAATTCCTATATTAAGGTGATTTTGTCCATATACGTAATCATATAAATAATAAGTATATATATGATTAGAGATGAATGTATGAGAATTCATATCATGCACACTTTATTTATATGTGTCAGTATAACACATATAAAAGGTACATTATATGTATAAAATTGAATATATATATATAGCGAGATATATACATACGAGATCCAAGTCTTTCAAATATTTTCAGCTTGCCCAAAGTCCAATTTTCGACCTCCAGAGACTTATTTTTTCCCCTTTTTCGTTTGAAACTATCACAGTAATAATAACAAACTAAAATACATTTCAGATTAAACTGCACACCTAATTTGTGTGTCTGCTGAGTTGAAGTAGGAAAAAAAGGACAGTAAATCAAAAAGCAAGAAAGTTCATTCTACTTGTATATAAAATTTAATCATAGCTTACCAAATAAGGTAATTGGTAAACCATCTTCCTGCAAGAAATCGGTGCTTTAGTAATTTGTCACAGTGGAATTTTCATACTAATCTCAATGGTTATATGATTAATTCCATAATGAAAAGAAATACAATACTCAAGCCAGCTCATGAATAGGATAGTAACCAATATGCCCAATTACACTAGAAAACACTGACTTCACATTTTTTTCCCTGATACTTTTATTTCAAGCTCTTGTAAAATTATTAGGTATGAAGTTGTAAAATTATGACATTTGCTCCTCATGTACATAACTAGAATAAAAGGTCTTTTATTTAGACACCGAAAATAGTGAAGTTCCTTCACAATCAAGAGACAGAAAGAGACCTCTTTATAATTGTTGTCATGTCTTGTTCTGTCCTGTGTAGTGTAAGATTTACATGTTATGTACATGTATCGGTGAGCAAGACCCACAAGTTCATTTGATAACAGCCCTGAGCCAGGCAATGCCCCATGTGGCCATACGTGCAAGTGAATTGATCCAGAAGCTCTTCAACCTCCCCAGCATCCTGGGAAATTTTATCCAACTAGAGTATACAGAATTTTTAGTAGCTTAATGAAAAAAATGTGACTTGTGAGAAGTACAGACTTCTAACATAGAGCATAGCTATGAGATGATTGGATGTTCTTTATTATTTGTGAAACCTTGTAAAGCTGCATACCAACTCACGAGCTTAAAGAGAATTTATATTTACCCAGTGCCATTTTAAAACAATTTTACTGAATATAAAATTGCTCCAAGCCAAACGTTGCAGATTTTGTGACTGAAAGGTGGTTTGTTCCGTTGCCAGTTTTGTAAAGCTAATGTGGGTTCTTCTACTATCTGGCCATCGCCAGGGCTAGAGAGCAAAGACTGTGCTGTGAACACAATAGCTGGATATCCCTTCTCCCACCTAATTCTATCCTCAGTTTTGTTGTTACTTTCAATTATCTGCTCTCACAAAATTTTAATTGTAATCTGCAGGAGTTGAATTCTGGATTGTATCATTATGACTGAGAGCAGAATTTATCCGTGTTACAGTCTTAAGTAGTTATTATTATTTTAAAAATTCATGACACTTCCATGAACTTGCTTTTACACACCATGTTAAAGGCATATGCAAAATACTATTTATACGTGCAGTGTTAATTTCTATGTCCCATTTCAAGTGTCTCTAAAAATGTGGAGGGGGAGGGAATTCTTGTCTCATTTGACAGGACTAGTAAGAATGGGCCCAAGCCTGCAAGGCGTGTTCACTCCAAACTTTTATAATGCCAGCAAGAGCTTGAGGTGTCCTTGTATCTGGGGTTCAGTCCAATATTTATACTCATCATGAAACTAAAGTCTCATTGTTAAAAAGGTAAACTTGATCAGTTTCTAACATTATAATGCTCTTTTTACTGGACAGGTGGGCTATTCTACAGGATATCTATAACTGTCTTTAGTTCCAACACCAACTCAGTGTCGAAAGTACATGATGTGGTTGCAGAATGGGTAAGTTAAGTTTTCTTTCCTGTGTGACTACATATATGAATCTGTCTTATTAATGTTATCAACCTGAAAAGGAAAAAAAGAGACAATAGTAAATAAATCCTTAAATTATTGTGTTCTCTGAAGTTCTTTCTATTATTGACTTGCAGTGAATTCAGGTCTAGCTGTAGCTATTAGGCACTACAGATAAAATTTTGAAATGCCTCCAATGTGCCAGCCAGCTTCTTAAGAAATGTAGATACTAGTTGAGATTTTGGAAAGTGTGGAGAACTCAGAACTGTCCACTCAAAAAGATAGATGTCTCTATATTGCTGTTACACAACATCACTATACAGAGCAAAATTTTTCTCCCCAAATACTAATATTGTTTTGAAGTTATATTGTGATTGAATTAATAAAAAATCAGGCAGTATTCATTTGTGTGAGGTAATACACTTTTCCAGTTTACCCTAATATTCTCTGCTTCAGAAGTCTTCTGCCATAGGTCAGATGTTGGGTTTTCTAGTAGTCCCTGGGTTTTCAGCCGATTTTAGCATACATAAGCTCCTTCCTGGGCCCTCTGGGTGGAGGATTCTTGAAAGTTACTGTCTCTGAAAGTCTCTCCTGTCTGAATATAGATATTTTCTCTCCTTTTTGACAGTTCAGATAGTGGCACTCATACAGTTTGTAAGTAGTCTTTCTACCAACACTTTAACTGAAAATATGTCATAAATATATGGCAATTATTCTTTATTATTCTTTTAATAACCCTGGAGGCTTCACCTTTCAGAAGTTAAGGAAGAGAAAGCACCAGTAGTCATCTACAAACTAGAAATGCAGCCATCCAGACCTGCCAAGGTTGTTCTCTTAGCTGCAGTAGCCAGGCGAAGTGCGTAGGTGCCTGAGCCAAAGGATCTAGAAAGGAGTCACTTGGCCCTAGCAGAGTATGCAAAAGTGTCTCCCGTGGGGAAAACCAAGCAGTCATTGCCTGCTCAGAATAAATGGTACAAAGGTCTGAAAAAAAAAAATCATAAGGTTGTAGACTTTTAAGTGAAAATTGACCCTGTAGGTTTGTCAGCCAATCTTTTCTAATCAAAATGTTTCTGAGAATTTAAGAAGAGGAAGAGGGGGAGAAAAGGAAGAGTTTGGCATCCTGTGCACTCACCTATTCACTGTGTCATGACCTTATAGAAATTCTCTTCTGCCAGTAGAAAAGCCCACATCTCTCACTACCAGTTGTACATCTAATATAACAATCACCTCACTGAAATGGGAGAGTGTTCTCTTTGCTTTGAAAAACTGAAGGAGATTTCTCAAAGGGGAGAAGGGTGAAATTCTAACTGTCTTAAGCAACAAAGAACCCTGTTAACATCTCACCATTCATGTGATCAATGTCTTCCTGTTTTTCAGCTAAACCGTACTTTCCAGAATTGGAATTACACTGTGTATGTGGTCAATATCAGGTAAATGAAGGGGGAAGATGTTTATGCTATGTTCCTTTTGAGGATTAGCCCAACCTAATTAATGTTTATTTCTTTTATAGCATCCACCCTGGCTCTGTAAAAGCGGGAGTAAGAGAAAAAAGAAGTATTAAAAGGTAACATTTGTAAAGACTTTTTCTTGATAGAGGCAACACCTGCTATTACAAGTGACTTTACAAGAGATTTTATTGTCTAGTATTGGATTAATTGTCTGTTATTGGGCATATGCTGCGAGTTTGTAAATATATGGCTGCTGGCAAATTGAGTGTGCTTGATGTGCTCAGAAACTAAATACAGGTTATCATATTTGGGTTGGTTTAAACCTACTGAGCTTGAAACCTTAACAGATAATTTTTTTCACAGCTAGGTTTCATCTGTCACAAAACTGAATAGACATATCATATATATGTAGTATGGTACACCCAGCTTTCTTTAGCTTTGGTACACTGGTATCTGTCCAGTGTCACTGCATTTATTCTCTTGACCCAGGGCTTTTTGAGTTAACAGACATGTTACTAGATGCAAAACACTGAAAAATTATGCTAGAATTGAAAGCCAAACTTTTAGTGTGAGTTAAACTATTTACCATATGCTCTCATTTCCTGACTTCTGCTGGGCTCAGAAGCCCTGGAGTTGGGACAGCCTCAAAGGCAGCCAAAGAAAGTTAAGATGGGTCACACCCCCTGAAAATTGGGCCTCAGGGGATTTCTTTGAAAGCAGAAGACTGATTTCTGAGGGATATAGGGGAGGGAGTGAACCTTTGGACCAAATTAAGGAGAGGAAACCAAAATGTAATTAGTGTTGTGAGGAAGGGGCAACAAGGAAGTATGAGACGTATCTGTTTGCAGTGTAGGCAAAAGTCCTGTAGGAAAGGACATTAACTGCTGACTCGAGAACTGCCATGGTAACAGCTGGGCTTTTAATTTCAGAGATAGCCCAGTATTCCCATCAGGAGGTAGTTACTGATGCTTCCAGTTTTCTACAGATTTTACCTAGATTTGTAAAAGGTACGATTTCCTTCCCACACACCCACACCAGAAAGACAGCTTTTATAGGGCAAAACCATCTAACTGGTATAGTGTAAACCCAGTCTCTGAATGGGCTATTTTCTGATTGACCTACATTTATAGTAGGGTGTAGTGATGTGGGTGGGATGTTTTTTCACACTTCTAAATGATACGGTTGTGCCAGCAAAACCTTTTAAGTGGAGACCATGCCTCAGATCTTACCAATAATCCAGGACTGCTGAGGAACGTAAAGCTTTCCCCATCCTTACTCCTGCATCCTACATGACACCAGAGTAATATTCTGGAGCATAAAAATGTATCAGGTTACAGGTGGGAAGTTTTAAATCTCTGATGGAAGTAATGTTAATTTCTCACTACTCAGGTGATCCACTGAAAATGTTACGGCAGAGTTCTTGTATGTAACTTGCTCACAGTGCATTTTCATACAGTTTCTATTAATTACATATTCCAATAATGGGAATAGTTGCCCAAAGATTTTCTTATTTCTCAATTTTGAATTTTCAAGAATTAACCTCTTCAGTTTTTAGACATTCCACAATTTCCCTTAGAGTTTAAGTACTACATATTCCATTTACCTTCAAGTTCATCTGAGCAGAATTTCACTCCATAGTTAAAATTTAAAACGTAACGTGTAAGTATCATGGCCTTAACTTTATCTTTTGCAAAGTGAACACATTAGTATTACTCTAGCTCAGTAAACCTTGTGTCTATTCTGAATTTTCCACAAGATCATAGCCTTTGTATTTCTAAGGCACTATCGTAATTCTTTAGATTCCTCTTTAAGAAGTTTTCTCTCTCTTTGCAAGAATTCATATTTTTATAATTCACATGGCAACTTTTTTCCTTACCTTTTGCATTAGTATTTTATACAGTTATTAAAAAAACCCAAACAAACCACCAAATAAAAAAATCCTCACAACCTTTCCCATGCATTTTACTTTTCTTCAACCCTTATTTACCACACTGCTAGCTTATCCAGGAATCTATTATCAGTCTCTCCACCTAGTCTTCTTTCAAGTGAAAGAGGAAGAATCATTAGGGTGAGAATGATTCAGAGAAGAAATAGAAGCTGGAAGTGGGAGGTAGGAAACTCGCTTTTTTTGGCATGTTAAAAATAGGTGTTTTCCAAATAAATGCTTTAAACTGTACTGCATTCTGGACAAGAACAAACCAAAACAAAAATATGGAAGTGGATTGTTATTTTTTCATTGATGCATTCTATGAGCTGCAGAAATCCAAAGTACACTGCTTATTGTGCATTTGTGTACATGGTGATGAGAGTGCCAAGTCCAAAAGTGCATATTATTATCAGCACCTTTAATACTGGGAAATCTCTGGGTGACAGCAGTATATCAAGCTGAATCGTTTATAGATTATTAACTACTTCAATAGACAGAATTTTATCACAGCTATACTTGACTTTGTGTCTGTGATTAATTTTTTCCTCTGATCATACTGTTTCCATCTCTTAATGAGAGGGCAGCTGTTCAAATTAAAATAGACAGGAGCTCAGAATGGACTACGTACATTTATTCATTTATTCTTTGCTGTTTACGACACTGCAGCATTGTCATAACTTTCTGTGACTGCTGCTGCTTCTTTTCTCAGAAGGGTCCTAATGATCCTAGGTCTTGTAAGATGACTCATGTCAGGCTGTCTCAGTAGGGGAATTGGTCTTTATTAAACAACTCAGGTCCCCTGCTTCTCCTTTCTTCTTCCCTTTTTTTTTTTTTTTTTTTTTGCAAGTAATTTTGAAAATTTAGGCTCCAGTTCATTTATAACCTTTTCTCCACTCAGCATACAAATAAGATTAGGCTTCCACTACTTGATTGTCATAATTTTGGACTGTTTCCTGTGTTCAGTTGCTTCTACTTGTTCTGAAGCAACATTAATGCTAGTATTGTTGAACAGCTCATCCAAATAAAAAAACACAGTGGTAGCAATCTGTTTAAAGACCACTAAACTTAAACAGTAGTGCCTTCTTTTAGGAATTAAAATAGAGAGGAAAGCAGGAAATCAGAGCTACCCATGCTTTTTTGAAGTCTGTGGGAGTTTTGCCACCAATGCCAGTGAGGCAGATTCAGGCTCCTGCATGCTGTGTTCCTGGGTGCTGTGTTGTTTAGTGGAAAGTTTAATGCACTTGGATAAAACTTAAGCTAGTTAGATTGTGTAATAGTTTTCACAGGAGTTAGCAACATCAGAGCAGTATAATTTTGCTTTTATAGTCCTAAGTGTCTTTACCGAGTAAAGTGTTAGGATGTTCCATTCATTGTAGATTGCTTCAAATTATTTATTATTAAATAATAATGCTGTTCTTTTTATAAAGGAATACATCTGTGATGCCTATTTTAAAAATTTTCCATATTTCTGCTGGCGAGGTTTTAGGAATAACTTGGACCTGGCTCACCTCTACTGCCCCAACTTCAACTTCAGTATTACCAAAGACAGTAAGGGACAGCCTTCACCAGTGCTGAGCTGTGTTTTAAAATGCCACATAATGTGTACATTATGTGTAATATTTCTGCTTGAAAAACTGGCCAACAACGATACAAGCAGAAATCCGCAGGTTTCTCCACAGTGCCCTGCTGGCATCTTGTGTCCACGACCTGTAAGGGAAGTCTTCATCACAAATGGTGGAATTTGGGAATTCCTCCCCAGAACTGAAGGATGATCCCTTCTTAGTCTCCTGCTGATGCTGCCTGCTCTTGATTCAGCTTCCAGTGACTTCCTTTGTCTTTCCACTGACTTTAACTTGATTTAGTCTAGGCCTGACATCGTCAGATGCAATTTTTTGGAACGTAATGTATTGGGGAATGGGGGTTTTCTTTGTTGTTCTGGAATATAGTTCAAGCGTAACCAAAAACTTATTTCCATGAAGACCAGCTGTTGAAATGTGAGAGATTCCAGCTCTTTCTGTTTTCCTTTTTTCTACATTTTCTAATAACAAATAATCTTGGTACCAAATCATCACAGAAGTGCTTTCTGTTGCAAAGCCCTAGTTGTTTGTATTCCCACACCAGATCTGCAAGGAGGAGCAAGGTCCGGGGACACAAGGACAGGCACAGAGGCATGACTGTGCAGCACTTGCAGCACTGTTCTGGTACAACGGCCTTTAAAAGGAAGGCTTAGGATGTTTTTTATTTTTAGTAGTCCATAAAGTAGCTGCAATTTTTAGTTTTGTGTCCTGAAGTCTGCGATTCTATATTTTTTCTATATCATCACCTTCTGCTGAGAAAGGAACCTCTTCATCCTTGGCATTACTTTGAATGTGTCTATTATGCCCAGTCTTATTTTTTTGATCTCTGTTCTGAACATTTTAATGGTATCACAGTCAAAACACCCCAAGTAAAAGTTTATCCACAATTCAGAAGCTTTTGTGGAATTATTTTAATTTCCCTCTACTTTCATATTTATTTCTGTCTCATTCTGTGTTTTCTAATATTTTGTGTGCTGTTTGTATTACATCTTCACTGAGTGACGTACACGAGTCGGCTTTTTTTGTCTGTGCAGTTAATGTGCAGATATTAGTAGTGTTTACAGGTGACAATGTAGGCCTACCTGTGCTGCCTGTCTTGAATTATAGCTACCCATTATTGCTTATCTTCAAAGTGAGCGTAACAGCAAGATAGGTACAGAATTTAACGCTGACATCTTAAAACTTTTTTTACATAGGCCAGGGTAGCTGTAATGACATTCCCAGTGACTTCTAGTGGAAATTTAGATTTCTTTGAGTACTTAGGTAATAATTTAAAAATTATTCTTTGCATGCTTTAAATCAAGTAAAATTAACTACAAAAGAAACTAATAGTGATTTGTTAAACAGTTTGAGAACCACAATAATTGAGTATTCGTTCAGCCTGTCTAATACAACTGAAACAAGAGGAGAAATACGCATTGCTAATTATCAACCACATATCTTCAGGTATGAGACAGTCTGTACTGCACGGTTCACATGGTTTGTTAATCCTTCCTTCAGGCTCCTTGCATCCTGTAGCAGTGAGACCACAGCCCGTGTGTAGGCACACTGTCCTGGAATAGCTCTGAGTCACGCTGCCGGAGAAGAAAGCCGGCTTTGTGGTACGCACCATGGCAGCACAGGCACCCCCACCGCCTTCTGTGCCTCTGATGAGGATGCAGTTTCATAAACTCCTCTCTCTGAGCCAGTTTAGCTCAATGGACCAGGACAAAGTGGGATAGACGCTGGTCTTCCCTTGCTTTCCTGCTTGCTCCAGCTGTCACCTTTCCAGTCAGAGAGTAGAGAGGCATAAACACTTATCCCCATTGTGTTTACCTACACCACAGTCTATTTTTTTATACTGACAGCAGTAATACTAGCAGTACAGGTTACGGTAGGCGATGTGTAATTGATTATTGATTATTGTTGGCGGGAATCTGTCTGCTTTTGTATGACACACAATAAAAGATGTAAGGTTGGGTGTAGCAAATCCAGTGACACCAGCAGAGCATGGCAGTGTTGCCATTTATTTGAGTGTAGGCCTACCGTTCCCCAAATCGAGAATTTTGTTCTACACCATTAAAATGTTTTCTTTCTGGGATCTGAGTGTGACAAAAGTGGAAGGAAGCATTCAGCTTCATATTACATCATCTGTCGAGTTAAAAGGTATTTATTTACTTTGGGAAGCTAGCATGAGTCATTCTGCAAAGTTTATAGAAATTGTTTTTACCATAATATGGAACAGGCTCTTGTTACACAGTATACATGACTTGTGCTCTAAGAGTTTCTCAGAAAACAAATAACAGAGTGGTTTAACAGATTATTATTATTATTGCTTCATAATCAATAGTCTTCTCTGTAATTGCTTAAGATAACTGTGACCAGTTCTACCTCATCTATCATTATCCCTTCTGTTTTGTTGCCATTATCCCTCCGCACAGTTATAGGTACTAAATACCATTTTGGCTAGCTGGGAGTCCTGCAATAGGCAGCATAGTAGTATCAGCGACTGTTCATTATGACTTCTGTTTTGCAGCCAAAGTGCTGAGGTAGGGAGTGGCATCAGTATATTAAGTTTTCCTCTTCTGAAGTAAAGGGAATAGATGAGTGAAGCCAGAATCTTTTAGGAAAGATGGTTAAGTGCCAGGAGACTCTGGGGCTGAAGTACTGGAGGGCTGAAGGAATTGGCAATCCTGTAGGCAATTTCCATGCTAAAAATAAATGCCATAATAAACTTGTGCCTTGTAATATGTCCGAGGTATACAGCAAAAGCCTGTTAATGCACATCCACTCTACCAAGGCTGTTGCCATATATTAAAGACTCCACAGAGACCAAAGGAATGTTAGGAGGAACTCGGTATCTCTGGGAGCAGGACAGGAGCAACATGGTCAGGAATAGCTGGAATTTCTCTGCTAACATAAATGCACTGGGGGAAACAAAAGCCAAGCCAGCCGGTAGTCACATTTTTATCTTCTTCTCCAGCAACATGTTAACAGTAAAACAGCGGATATGGCAAGAAAAACAAAAAGTTTACTGGTGTTCAGCAAAAAAAAGACCAAAAAACCACCATCACCAACCAGGGACCGTGTTTAGTTAGTTAGTTAGTTAGTTACATCTGCAACAGTGAAATGTTTGGAGTATTTCCTTCACATTCATGATTTCTTTATGAAGTTTGGGCTTTTACTTTTTTCCTAGACTGAGAGGTTGTTTTCTAATGACAGCTCTTTTAATGCCATTTCACTAATGAGAGTACTTCAGAATTATTGGTTGGAGTTACTCATTCAGAATGATGTCTGACAGTAGGACAGTTAAACCTGCCATTTAAGAGTGACACTAAGCTGTAGTTTTATACTGTACAAGGCTAGGCACCTCTGGAAAGTGCATTCCTGAGCTGTCATCACAGGGATGTCTTTCTGGAAGATTTTTGGAAATGAAGCCCTGGTCTGTCTAGGAAGGGATACCTGAACACCCTACTAGGCCTTTCCCATACAGTGCCCCTATGGCTTGTTTCTTCCGCTCTTCTTCAAATAGACCCCAAGACCCTTTAGCTCACTGCTGCTTTCTTGCAGTGGGGGCCGCCCATGAACGCAGCTCTGTTCAGTGAGTACCCTGCTCACTGAATGTGTGCTGGCAGTGCTGCCACTTCCCAGCCTGCCAGGAGCTGCTCACACACCACGAAGTCTGTCTGTATTCAGGCTGCTGGGTATCTAAGGGCAAGGCTGAGATGAAGACAGCCCAAAGCAGGCTTGCTTTTTCCCTTTTTCCACATTTTGGCTCCCATGGAGATCCAATGTTCCAGGCTTCAGTGGCGTCACCTCCTACTAGCCAGAGCCAAGCAACGCTCTTGGGTACCAACGTATTCTCTTCTCCAGCATGTGTTTTCTGTGTCCCAGGAGGAAATCTTTGAGCCTTCCACTCTGGGCTTCTTTCCTGTGTCCTGCTAGAACTGCTTTTCTGTTCATTATTTCCCATCCAGAAAAGCTGTGTTTTTGGACAAGGGTGGAGACTGTTTTATTTCTCTCACAGGAAAAAGACTTGGGCACTTTGAACTACTTCTTATGCCCAAGAAAGTAGCAGTGGGATACAGTACAAAACAGCTATTACTGTTAAAATTTGAATTACTCATCTGAGCAACTAGACTTTCTAATTAGGACTAAAAGTTTCAGAAGTGTGTCGGGGTGTTTTTCCTACCATCACAATTCAGATGTTTAGATGTTAGGCATCTGTTCTTTGTTAATCTTCTAGTCTCCCTCTGTAGTCAGTGGAGAGGTAGACCCCCTGGAGAATGACTTCTCCCATCCTGACAAGTTTTGTAAGGTGGGATGAATCAGCTCTTAAGTCCCTTTAGAAGTCCCCCCATTTAGAATTCACAAGTTAATGCTTCCTTATTTTCATATCCTTTTAAATAATCTAAAACTTCTGAAAACATTTCTTAGCTCTGTTGTGGAGATGCTTCTTTAATGGTAACTAGAGGATGAAATTTCCCAACTGCACTTTCTTGTCATGGCCCTATATATAAAGAAATAATAAATTACAGATAATGAGCAACATTCTCTTGGTGACACTGTTCCATGCTCAGAAAACCAGAGTTTGTCAGGTGTGTTTATTTCCACACATTTGCCCTCTGTTGTTCTGACTCAAATACTTGAATAATTTTCCTTGCAGTTTTGGGGTTTTGGCTCTTCTGGTTTATAATTCTACCAACAACATCAATTTAGAAGAGGAAGACATCCGACAGAAGCTCATACATAATAATGGGACCATGGAAGAAGGATATCAGCTTCATACTGTGGATGTTGATCCAGTGGGTAAGTAGTTTTCAGCTTTGGTACAAAACAGATTTTGTTTGCTTGTCAATAAGTAAGCATCTTCTTTGATAAAATAGGCACACATTTCCAAATGGTATGACTGTTTCAGATTTTAAATTGTCTCTTTAAGCCTCATTGTTCCACTAATCTTAGAGAGCTGTGCTCAAGATATCTCTTTTAACACACACACACACACACAGTTGTACAGATTGCTTTAGTCAGTGTTTTGCTGTTGGGTTCAAAGAACCTGGAACAGTTCCTGACAACTTCTCTGGTAGTTTGAGGATAAAGAAGTATGATTTACATCCAGAGCTATAATGAAACATTTTGGACCTCCAAGACCCCTCATGCCCACTCTTCAACCCTGCTGTTTGTGCTCCTGCTAGCTGCTGCCCTTCATCAATCTCCTTTTAGGTCTCATCTTTTCCCATTCAACTTCTTCCAGTCAGAGACTGCCCTTCCCTTGGGAGGGGGGAGACAGGGGCTGGTGGAGTGCAAGTGAATGCCGCATGCAGGTTCAATCCTTTTCCTGGAGCAGCAGCAGTGTATGTTGTCCCCTGTTGTGCACCCCTCCATTGCCACTACTCTAAGGATCACATCCAAGCATTTCATTTGAAAACAGATATGTGCAGTGGACTGGCTGATGAGCTGAGGACTAGAAATGAAAGATGATTAGAAGAAGTTTACCATTAACACTGATATATTTTTATTTTTACAGAAAAATGTTTAGCTGAAGAAAACCCGCCGAACTATTTTTGGCCAGATACCAGACCGACTGTGACCAACTTCACATTATGCCATGGGAGCTCAGTTCAGACTGCATCAAGAACCTGGTAGGTGTTCAAATGTCTGAGAAGCCGAGAGCTTCAAATGCAACTTTCTGGTCATACAATTAAACTGCATCCTCCATAATGGTTGCCATTGGCTGGTATTCTATTTCAGGAAGATGATTTCTATACTGTTAGAGATTATGTGTGTGCAGTAAGAGTATGTACTTCATTGGTAAGAGAAAAAAGCTCATCTGCCATTTCTGTAGGGCATATTGAGGTCCACAATTAATACATGTTCAAAGTGACTATAAAAACAGGACCTCTTTAGAGAATGAATTTGCCTTCTTCAAGTCATGATGTTTATGTTACTGAAACCAAAATTTCACATTTGCTACCACTCCACCACTACTATCTGACTTGTATAAGAAATTCTCAGCAAAATTCTATGAAGATGAGATGTGTATTTGGTTTAAACCAGAACCTCTCATCTCATTAAGGAAAGGTAAAAGAAATCTTCTGAAACCAGCATTTTGCCTGTAGACAGTCATAACTGAAGGTGGGGATAATCTTATACTTAAAGATTTGAACTTGTCTTTTAAGGTTTAAGATAAATTTTCCCTAACGTAGGCTTTCTTTGTGAACATCTACAAAATGTTTAGAGACTGTATCTCTATTTCCCATTTGTAAAATGGGAATATTATTACTTCCTTTGATATATTACTTAAACAACATGACTTTGATCTCTTTTGAGTGCCTGGAACTTGGCTATGATGATGCAATATTAATTAATTTCTTCAGTATTGAGGATGATCACCATTAAATGCAATATGGCAGTTTTGCCTGCCCATGTTTCATCTGGAACTTTTTCTGAGAAGACAAGATCTTTCACTTTTTGAAAACAATATGGCAACATGGATATGAATCAGCTTTGAGGTTCTGTGCCAAACAGGAAAGCAACCAGCATTATACTTAGCTAACTCACTTCCTCAGCCTCTTAATCTTGTACAAGAACTGCTGTATTCTTATTGACCAACGTTTGTTGTAGCGTGAGTAGTGCAGAAATCAAATTGTTTTTATGTCAGAGCCTCAGAATTATTAAAAATTAAGGCTTCTGGCCTTTACTGCCCCAGTGTTATCTTTATTGTTCAGTTGTGGTCTACACAATATCATTGATTGTCCGTGTACAGCACTACTCATAAAAAAATACTGTGTTCTGCACTGTGCTATGCTTTCCTTGCCTCTGCCTCCACTAGCTTTTGCCAATATGGATCACAAGTGGGATGTGTTTTGAGAGAAGAGGAAGCTGTTCTAATGGTCATCTTCTAGTCCTGTGCACCCCACAGTACAAGATTACCTGCTAGTGTGCTGTTACAATAAACGTGTTCCACTGAGGAATAATTTTATTCTATCCTGTGCGGAGTGAAAGGATAACTTCTTTCCATTCTCCATCCTTTGCCATGCTATGATAAAGAAAACTGAGGAAAAATTCTTTAAAGAAAACTGAGGGAAAAGTGTTTCATTTTGGAGCCATACCTGGGTATTTTGCTATGGTAAGGCTTTTTTAAAAAGCATGTTGAGTGAAAATAAAAAATATTTATAGCTGCCTCTCACCTCAGACCTGGATCTGATGGTGACCTGTCCTACTTTTCATGGGTGGCATAAGTTTGTATTTCCACATAGCTCCTGTGCACGTTCCTCTGAGAGGGATTATGGCTTGCTATTGACTTCATCAAAGCCATTTATATCAAAGAGAAATTATAGAAGCAGCATCTGATTAGGCCATAATAGGGGCATAATAGTTTCTGTCAGCATTTGGATCTTTCTTGAAATACAAGGCCAGAATTTCTGCTGATGCAGTTCATCAAATCAGTATAGAAATCAGCTGGGAATTTGTCGAGTAGAACTAGGGTTTCTCTTAGCACCCTCACTTAATTGGTCACATATTTCCGCTGTCAAGCAGATTTCATTTCACTAGGAGCCATGTTGCTAGGAAAATTGTGAAGTGAGAAGACTGGACCGCTCTGACAACCTACAAATGAATTACAAACATAATTTCATGTGAATTTTGTCATTCTTCCTCTTCAGCTATTTGGGTCTGCAGAATTATACATCATACTGGGGCCAGCCTGATCTTAGAAATTGCACAGGTGGGTATATTGACATTGGTCTTTGGCTAAAGGAGTAGTTTTGTAGGCTTTGGTTAATGCTTACTATAAGGAAGTTGCATTATGGAAGACTATCATCCTCCTTTATTCTAAGTTTTTAAATTAAAAAAAAAAAAAAATCCGTGCAAAGTAAATACTTAAACCTAGGGAAGTGCACCAAGTTGAACTCAGCCCATCCATTAAAAGCTCTGGATACCAATTAGTGAAATAAATCAAACTCTTCAGCTAATTTAAGCAATAATAGAGGCAAGTGGTAGCTTGCCTCAATTTGGGATTCAGGTTCAGGCAAATTTTTAAATGTTTCCAATGCCTGTAGATGCCAGTGGAAAGACTCCCACTCTCTTCACTGGGCTTATGATCAGACATTTTCAGATTTATTCTCAGTTTGCAAAATACCCCTTGATGTAATTCTGGCCTTAAAGGAGTAATAAAACAATTTTATGGCCCCTGTCTTTAGTGCCAGAGCTAGTGAAGAGAATGATACTCTCACAAGTAATTCAGAGCATCTACAGTAAGCTCCTGCTCTGAATTACTTTCTTGAAGCTTCTTTTTCTTTCTCCACTGATAGAGGGGTCCTAGGGAACCTGGATACCTAACACACTTGGTTGAGTACTTGCAGTCAGGCTATATGTAAACAACTTTCCATGTAAAATGAACATTCTACAGTAAATGTATAATATAGCAAAAGGTATATTATAAAACACAACATTAAAAAACCACAGCCAATTGCAGACTAAAGAAGGCTGTTCTTCTTTCAAAATCTAAATTGTGAATTCCAATATATCTCAAATATTTTGGTATTGTTAAGTATTAGTGTTTGCATCAGTTTTCTATCGAGGTGACATCAAATTTACAATTTAACATGATTTACACTAATGTTTTGATATTGGACACACTACCAAAATTTCCTTACCAGAAAGATTCTTCCCATGATATTTACTTGTGTGTTGTGCTTGCCAACCCTCTCAGTAAGAGTACAATCCTCTGGAAGGAAATTAAACATTTACAGTGGGGTCAAACTTTCTCCCCAAAGCTTAAAAGAGTGAATATTTTGTCAGTAATAGTGACTTTGAATGCATTTGTTTCACTTCGAGAATGAAACTGTTTTCACAGTGAAGAAGAAATGATAGCAGAAGGAGAAAAAAAGGAAAGAAAATATGCTGTTTATTCCTTACTTCTCCTTTTTTTTCTTTCAGTTGGCCCTTTCAATAATAGTTCTGATTTAGAAACTCAAATCAAATTATGGAAAAGACAGACACCCCTAATGATACACTATATATAATAATCAACAGGTTCTATATACTTTTTCATAAAATTATAAATTTAATAAAACTATAAAATCCTATGTTCATAACAAGTAACCCAGAACATGCACTAGCTTTCAACAATGGGGAGAAAAGTTTGTAATTTTGAATTACTTCAGGACTAATATGCTTTATTTTCTCTTTTTACTTCATTTTATGTGTACACTTACAGAAAATGCAGCTGATATAGCCAATCAGCTTCTGAATCTCACTGGTGAAGGGCAGCAGCTAACCTCAGACAAAGTAAATGATGTTGTACAAAAGCTCAAAAAAATTGTGAATGATGAAGAGATTGATGAATCTCTGGGTTCTACTGTGGTGACAATTTTTTCCAATATTCTAACCAGTTCAGACAGTGTATTGGCAGCATCGTCTTCTGAGTAAGTATTTCTGCATTTGAGAAAAGCTTTTGAGAACAACCTGTAAGTTTGGAAGGATTCATCCTTCCATATATAGGCAAAAGATTATAGTACAAAAATATAACTTTTCTTATTTCCATCAAAAAGTATTTTCCAAATGAGATATACAAATATTTCTTCTTGTACTAAAATTAATGTCCATGACAAAATATTTGGATGGAAAACAAGCCTCCTGATACGTCACAGATCATAGATTTAAGTACTGTTGGAAGATTATTTCAGGACCAGTGATATGCAGTCAAATAGTTTCTGTCAATCAAAACCTTTTGTTTCCAACAGAGATACAAAAATTTATAGCCTTACAGTCCCCTTGTGAATACACAAATGGGTGATAGAAACACACTCATTAATAAGAGAATCATCTTAAATGTGGAGAGTATATAGAGCATAGTATTTTTTTCTTCTGTATTCAGTTTTTAGAACAATTTTTTTTCTTTTTTTTTAGAGCTCTGAAAACTATTGATGCCTTGGCTTTAAAGATCCAGTTCACTGGACCATCCATGAGTATTTCAACACGAAACCTTGCACTTGGGGTGTCTTCTGTAAACTCAACTTCATTCAAAGGTGGTTCTTTCAGTGTCAGTCCACAGAATAATGCAACTGATTTCCAGGTATGGAACAAGCAGTTGTATTTGAATGTGAAGTCTGCCTGTTGTTCCAAGTGTGTTTGCAGTGGTTCCTATAAAACCACTTACAACTCCCAATTCTCCTCCTACTTTCTGTATCCTTTTTCCTGCAATCATCCAAACAGATTAATGTAGTATTTCCTTGAGAGACAGGAAACCCAGATAAACTCCAATGTTCCCTACAGATAAAGAATAATTGGCTTAAAATCCAGAACAGACTTTATCCTTTTCAGGTTTTTTGGACTAATGAGAAGAGAAAATAATCTTTAACAGTCTGTATTACCCATTAGGCACCAACTAACAACTCCATTGATACATTTCAGCTTCAGTATAAGACACCTAAATATAGGTGTCTACATGTAGATTTCTGCAGATAACAGTAGGAGTTCAACCTTCCACTGTAGTTTAGACACCTACTGCTAACAGAGACCTAAAGCTCATCCAGTTGTCCACAGATGGGTTGATAGGCTGGTGCCATTTGGGATGTCTGAGGCTGTTCCAGACATTCACATGGAGTTTCACCAGCCTAGACATGAAAGATAAAAGAAACACAGACCAGTCAAAATGCAGAATGGTCTCCAGTGCTACAGTGTCTATACAGGCTGCTATAGATGAAATATTTGTCATCACCTCAGAAATATTTGTGCTTCTTTTTTTCACAAACAGAAAAGATGAGATATCTAAAAGCTGTGAAATAGCATTTGAGATGCACATGAGCACATGTTGGGATTTTCCAAAGGTTGTGTTGAAATGAGTAGCAATGAAGTGCTGAGATTTTTTAAATTTCACTATATGCTTGCCTGAATCTTATGGCACCTAAATGCTTTTAAAAATGTAGTGCGACGTAATTTTTCCACAGTTGTATAAGAAGACTGTGACAGAGGTAATGTAATTTCAGTTTCCTGGGAGTCTAACCATTCAAATATAGTGAGTCTTACTTGGAGAAACACACAGAAAACATCAAACAGAAAAATAAAAAAATCTACTACCATTTGGGCCCCAGGAAATTTTTGATGATTGTAAACTTCTGTTTACCTCTTTTATTAATGAAACTCAATAGCTAATTGTTCTTCGATTGTTATCAAAGGAACTTTTCTCCTCCAGATTTAAATTTTTATTTATGGAAAGAGGAAAGGAAAACTTCTGAAGTCAGGTTTGGGATGTTCATATGTATTATAAGAATTACCATCTGTGGCTTTACGACATCCAGGAATTTTCTTGCCCTGGAATCATTTATTACAGCACTGTCTAAATAATCATAAAATCCAAACTCCATCAAATTATTTATAATGTTCCTATTGGAACATGAGTTTGTTCTTAGACTTTCAGATTTCCAACAGCTGATTGAAAATTCTTAGCACCCTTCCTACCCGAAAAGTCTGCAGCAGCTGTGGTCACAGTTTATATTTTCCATGCCTATCAGGAAAGATACTTGCTATCCCTGCTGGAGGGAGATTCCCTTGTGAAAGACCAGGTTTTTCAGCAGTGATGTGATAATCTAGCTCAAGCTCATCAGGGAGCATTAAACTCTTCAAGCTGTATGTCAGAATGTTTCCAGATTTTATTTCAATTTTTTTTTTTCTTAAAGTAGGTATCAAGCAAATGTGTCCGTGGCAATTTGGAAAGATTCTATTTCAGTCCTTTGTGTCTTTACGTTCCTTGCCAAACCTTTGACTAAGTTAGCTTTTGGTGTTTCATTTTATTAAATTGCTCCTATAATATATCCGTACTTCTTTATAGAAGCCTCTTCTGCTCTGTTTGCAGACAGTACCTAATGGGATATCTTGATCACACACACACTTTCTGTTTAATGTGGCAGAATTGTCCTTTGAAAACCTTTTACTCAACTTCATTTAGCCCTGTCAGGAGATATCTATGAACCACTTCTTATTAATTTCCCAGGGTGCCTGTTACTCACAGTAAATCAGTGAAAATTTAGAAGTTAGGTCAATCTGTCAGTAGGCTATGGCTTTTAACTATTACCTAATAGTGCTTTTAGAATCATGAGGCTGATCACGGGAGTCATAAATACATGACCAAGTTGCCCCTGGAGAAGTCAGGAGTGTGAGTTTCCTTATCTCAGTGAAATTTTTTAATTCTTTTGCTACAGAACCACTGTGAGATGGCTTGCTCCCCTTCCTTTCATGGGTAAGGTGGGACATCTTGAGTACTGCATGGTGAGAGAGCATGCAGTTATAGAATTGCTGCCTGGTAGCAAAGAAAATGTGAGGTTACATCCTCATTTTTTTCATGCTCACTTGTTACATCCCTGTGCCATAGAGGGCTTTCAACTGTCTGACATATTGCCAGTATAGATTAAGTTTATATTTATGGCAGAAAGTGTCTTTTTGTGCTACACAGCACAATAAATATAGAGGTGACACTAATCATTATTTTAAAATCTCCTTTCTGTAACAGAGAAACTAGAAAAGCTCGCGAGAGAATTAATTCAGATGTGCAGATCAAGCCAAATAATACAACTCAAGAAAGAAGGATTCATCATATTTTTCAGTTATCAATAGTGTTTGGTATAAGGAAAAGTATCTTGAAGGTTACTGAAAATTATTATGACTGCCATTATTGCCATCTCATTATTTCCAAATCATCATTATAGCAGTGGAGGAGTTTGTTTGTTTTATCTAATACCTTTTTGTATCAGAAGGCTGATCTCATGCTGGAAGGGTGGGAAAACCTCCTAAGCCTTTTTTTTGTTTGTTTATTTATTGCATCAACCCTTATGTAGTTACAGGTCGTCATAGTGTTGATTGTTTCTAGTTCCATGTTTAGATATCTTTGTGTAAGGGTGTGAACCCAGTTGTGGCCAGCACCTTGCTTGGGTTTTGTTTGAACTTGCTCTTCTGGTTTTTTTATTTACAGATAGATTTTGACAAGGACCAGACAAATGCCTTCGCTTCTGTTGTTCTGCCACCAAGTTTACTGAAGAATTTAAGTCAAGATGAGTTCGAAGTTATATCCAGGGCTCAGTTTACTTTCTTCAATAAAAATGGTCTTTTTCAGGTAAACTTTAATATGCTTGGAGCCATTTCAGTCAGGTTGACTCAAAGGCACCTGATAAAATTTTCCTGTAGCGTAATCATTTAACAGCATCTCATGAGTTATAGGAATGAGAAGGTGATAGCAGATGTATGCTCTAGAGGCATGTTATGTTCAGAGTGACAAAACAGCTGAAGTGCCCAAGTTGGATTAGTGATTTGACTGCAAATTCCTGTGACATGTGAGATAAAGTTCTTCTCAGGGTAATCTATGGAAAACTGGATCCTAGGTGTTTATAATCAGTGTAAAGTAGCAAGGCATCTTAAAGGGCATAACATCTGTAAAAATGTATTAATATTGGTCCTTGATGTTCAGTGGAGCCAGATTCTTTTCTATCAGAAGGGAATTTGGCCTATAACACTGCCAAGTACTCTTTCTTTCTCTTTTCCTTAAGGGAGTTGGTTGGCGCTCACATCCAGCTGACTGCTTAAGTTCAGTTGGAAACTGTGGGCTGATGTTCATCAGCCAGAGAACATGTTTCTGTACATTCTATTCTTATTTTCATATATGTGTTCTCAGAAGCACACCATATTTTAATATGGAATAAGGATAAAAATACTTGTATCTGAAAACTAAAGGGACACAGGTAGATTTGATTTTTAATCCTTTGGGTCCCATCACATAGTAATGATAAATACTTCTGCATGATAGATGACAAAATTTAGGAAGAGTTCATAGCTTGGAAAAAAAACCAAACAAAACCATACCTATTAAAAAAATAGTTAATTAAGAAGGAAACATTGTTTCATAGTGAACTGTAAGACTGAGCCTCAGAAGACTTTAGTTTGTTTTCCCATTAGTATTTCAAGTGACCTTTGGCTCTTGTGCATCCGCAGGACTCTGTAGTATTGTATTGTCCCTATATTGTCGTTTTTATTGGCAGTGTATCCAGATTCTTCAGATAATCTAGGCAACAGAATACCCATGACCCTCAGTTGCCTTCTGAAGTACACCCCGAAGTACATTTAACTATTTAAAATAGCATTCAGTTTAAGCCTGCTTTTGAGAATAACAGGATGGATATATTTAATAAAGAAACCAGACTACAGATGTAAGCTTGTCATAATGGCATAAAATCATATAAAGTCAGAATGTGTCCTTTATTGGTGCTAGAATGTGTTTCTAAGGGATGCTTTAATAGGCCATTGAAAAGCAAAAAACAGGAAAATTTGCAACTAAAATTCCTTCCTTGTTTTTTGTGTGTGTTTTTCAAACTATTCATGGGTGACATGATCAAGACAATTACTTAAAAATGTGTAAAACTCACATTTTAGTAAGTGTAAAAATAAAGTTAAAAAAAAAGGCTAAAATAAATTGGCCAACATACCATCTCAAACCGTCTCAAAAAACTAACTTTATCTATTAGTATACAAGTATTTCATAAATACATTTATTCCAATTGCAATTAAAAATATCCCAATACTATTAGCTGTATTTCTTAGGAGCATTCAACATAACAGTGAAACATAATACTTTTTATCACTGGAGGGGTTTTTTTTATTGCAACTGAGAGAATGCTAATAAGTTTTATGTTGTCATTTATTAAAATCTGTTGGTTACATTACTTAGAATATAGAAAATTTTTTTCATACAGAAAAATTGATGTAAGCTATTCAGGGTGGGATTCATTTCACCAAAGGCAGGTGTGGTCAGTGTACATACCTATGCCTGAACTGTTGTCCATAAGTTGCTTTCAAAGCCAGTCACTGGGAAAAAAATGAACACCACTGAGGTGTCACATATCTCATCCTAGTGCGGAGAAGGCATCAGTTCCACGTACTAGGGTGTGCAGTGCGATTTGCGACACCCCAGGGTACAAAGCTATTGCTGGCCAGCAGATGTGACAATGAACCTGTAAGAGACGTGAGATCTTCTGCAGTAGCAGCTGGAAACTGGGCAGGATACCTTAAAAACCTCTAAAATGGGCACTGATATTTAGGTAACCTGTATTCTACCTAGATGTATAGAATAAGTAAAATGGATTATGCCTGGATGTGCCAGTTTCCTTTCATTGACTATGTTACAAAACATTAGAGTGGCTATTTCAGTTCTAGACATCTTCTTTTAAAATGTCTAAAGTTAGGTTGGAAGGATGATCCTTATGAGTTCTGAGGCCTTCAAAATAGTGTCTAAATATGATAAATATGTGAATTGTAATGTTTGCTAGACTAGACTAGATTTCTGTCATGGAGACTAGCTTCAGCATTGCTTTACTATGTACTTCTGTATATTTTATTGGCTAAAAGCTTACCCCTAACTTGAGCTGCGCACAGCCTTATGGCTAAATAAGCAGTGTCCTGTATTTTACTTTAATGCACACATTATTTCTATTCTTTTCTAAGGAAAAGTAAGAATATTTTAAATTGCCTTCCCTAAAGAGACCATCTGATATTTATTTCTAGTTTTTGTTATCTGCTAGAGACAGAATCCACTGAAACCCATAGAAATATGTCCAAAGGCTTTCATATTCTTTGTCAGATATTGAAATTTAGGGGGTAGCCAAGAGGTTTTCTCTTGTTTGAATGCTCATGAACTACCTAGAAGACTGCATTTTTATTCATCTGCAATTTTTAAGTTTTTAGGAAATTATGTCACAAAGCTCCAGTACAGTCTGAAATATTGTGTTTGAAAACTCTTGTATATGGTTCTTAAGAAATGAAATATTCTTCTTAGGATAATGTGCACTTAATAACTGAAGCTATTCAGTCTGTCATGAATGATGGGATCTCATGAACCCAGTGCTGAGCTAATACCTGACATCTTGTCAGGCTAACAAAACCCCCAGACTGAAGGAATCAGGGTGGTTCAGAATTTTGGTAGCCCAGATTTTTGGAGGGAAAGTGAGTGGCAATAGACTTCATTTCACCTAAGGCCTGTCACAGACAGTGACCAAGCTTCCCAGCTTCCCATAAGGCCAACCAGGCATGTAACGATGCAGGTCTCAATGGAAGCTCATCAAAAGAAAATAGTTATTCCAAAGCACTTCCTTTTTAATAAATCATCCTTTTTAATAAGTCAAGGAACATGTCTCTTTTGGAAAACTCTCAACCTGGTACTTTTTCACTGCAGGTTAGAAATGGTATTGCTCAGTGAAATCATCAGTCTTCTATTTAAATTCCCATTAAATAAGACCTTGTAGAAAATATTATCACCTACAGTATGTAACATTGCTTTGAATTTGTTTACTACTTCTTAGTCATTCCTTGTGAGATGGAGGATGATGTAACAACTACATACTGAAAACACGTTATTCTCCAAAAACTTTGCACCTACTAGAAAGGAAAGTGACAACAATAAAATAAGAAAGGTAGTTCATTCTAGTTTAGGCAAGTGAGCTAATCATATCATGGGTCGTTATCTGCTACACTGTTTGAGTTATAATTTTGTTGGCATCAAGCATAATGATTACAAGGGGAATTCTAACCTCTCTCTATAATTGTGCCTATATATGTTTATCATTATAAGAAAAACAGGGGAACTTCCATGAAGCAAGCCCATAATTTGATTTTGTAAACATAAAGTTCTTATATTGCGTGATCGAAAGTGTAGAAATGCTGATAAACTTATTTATTTTGGCACGCTGCAAAAATGAAACTGTGTACTCTGGCTTTTATGTTATGTGCTGTGTAAGCATTTATTTTATTTTTCTGAATCTTTCAAAGGATGCAGAAAATCCTGCCAATTTGACCAGTTTTGTGGTGGCATGCAGTATTGGAAACATAACCATTCAGGATCTTCAGGATTATGTGAAGGTTACAATTAAACATACCAAAATTCAGGTAAAAGAAGACTGATTATTCAGAGGAACAGGAATGCAGATTATATATAGTGAAAGCTAAGCATGTAGCCTGATTGATTTGAATGGATTTTGAGTAAGATCATAAACTCAAAAGGAAATAAAACTTCTAGAACAAAAGCAAGAAAGCAGAAAGTGAAAACAAATTACCTCTGCCATCCTCACACATTCCTACTCCATTCATGATTTAACTTATATCTGAATAACTGTTGATTCTGCTACTCAGAGGCAATTTCTGTGACAATAACTGTAGGCAAAACTTCGGTTCATGACCGTGTTCATGACCAGGGATACAATTTATTACACTGGAACTTTAGAATTACTTAAATTCTTTGATCAAAGATGAATTGCTTTGTTAATAGTTCCCAAAGTTATTTTGTTGTTATGTGGTTTTCATCAAAGGAATAATGGAAAGAACCACTTTGTTAAAAGATGAGTACAATCAATTTAAGGAAATACAGATCAAATGCAACCTCTTGGCACATACTGTTTCAGTTAAAAGCGTGTGAGCTTGACTCTGTTCTCAGACATGTTGTCAATAGCTACTCCAAAAGAGACAATAACAGTAGAGAAGTTAAGATGTTAAAATGCAATACCTAAGTCAGTACGTAATTTTAACTAGATTGAAGTTTGATTAACTTTACCTTACATTTCATTATAATTATTATTTTAAGGTCAGGCAAACCAACCCCCACTTAAACTCAGCAGGCTTCTGCACATTTTCAAGGCCAGTTACGTAGGGGATTCACTGAGAAGTCCTAAGGAAGTGAACAGTAAAAAGTATTTAGACTCTGTAAAGACATGATACTCATGGATAACTTCAGTGAAACAATAAAAATTTATTATTCTGAGGATGTGGAAAAGGAACAGTGCAGAGGAACAGTGCTTTAGATTTTATAATATCTGGGCAGAAATATCTTTCTAGCAGAATAAATTCTAATTTGACACCAGAGAAGATTTCAACAATCCAGATGATATTTATTCTTCTGCTCATAATATGTAAATATATGTAGTAAAACTTCTGTTGTAAATGTATAAGTTGATGAGATTTATTTCTGAAGAGGTAAAAAAGTCTACTTTTACATGTGTCCTTAGGAAGATCCTAAGCCTACCTGTGTCTTTTGGGATATGAACAAAAATGGTAAGTTTAAAAATACTGTAATTTCTTTTATATGGGGAACAAAGGTGTCTAAGTTTTAAAATCAGTCACAGTCTTGGCTCTTTTGCTTCTTGAAGAATTAGATGGTCTTTAGACTATGATTTTTTCTGGTTAGTACACTTGCTTGTGACAGCAGATGTTTTTCTTTTTATGTAAATTTGTTCAATATTATGGATTTGTAAATTAAGATAATAGAGATAATAATGCTACTCAGACACATGAATGGTTCTTAGCCATACTTTTAACTAGTCAATTTTAAAATGTTGGGGTTTTTAATTGTGGGTTTCTGCCTGTTACAAATCTTAAGCTGGTTTTGTTTCTGTGGAAAGGTTGGAACTACATTACAGGAACTTCATCCACCTTGTAAATGGATGACAGTTGGCATGGTGAGGTCCCATATGTGGACACACATTAACAAGGAAGCATTTTAGCCCATTCTTTATTGCTACTGCCTAACCTGTGTGTGATCTTACACTCAGGCTTTTCATTCTTTGCACAGAAAAATTCATTTTCTTTGATGACTTTCCAGATTGTTCTATTTTGAGATCACTACTGAGATGTTAGTCTTCCTTACAATGAAACAAATAAAGTGAAGAAGTAATTGTCCTTAGCAGTAGGATTTAGACTGGAGAGGTTTAGTACAGAGTCTTGACAGAAATAAAATTTATCATCCAAAGTTGTACTTGAGAGTGGGAAATTCAGACAAAAGAACAGAAGAGAATGCAGAAGGATTAAAAAAGAGGGGGGGGCGGGGGAGGGGGGGGGGGCGGGCGGTGAAGAAAAAAAGAATCTAGTTAGGAAGGTAAACTTAAGAAACACATCAAAGGAGAAACACACAGGGAGGAAACTATTCTCAGTGGCTGCTTGAGTGGGGGAGAGTTTTAAGTGGGTTTGGAACAACTTCATGGTCATTTGAAAGATTCTGTCTTGAATCTGAGGTAAAGTTGTAGGGCCAGTCACATAATTTGCTGGATTTTGCCTGGAGTTGTGCAAAGCTGGTGAATGGTCTAGAGAATAAGTCTTATGAGGAGGGGCTGAGGGAGCTGGGGTTGTTTAGCCTAAAGAAAAGGAGGCTGAGGGGAGAACTGATCGCTCTCTACAGCTACCTGAAAGGAGGTTGTAGGGAGGCACGTACTGATCTGTTCTCCCAGGTAACTGGTGATAGGACACGAGGAAGCGGCCTCAATTTGTGTCAGGGGAAGTTTACATTAGATATTAGGAAAAAACTTCTTTACTGAAAGAGTGGTCAGGCATTGGAACAGGCTGCCCAGCGAAGTGGTAGAGTCACCATCCCTGGAGGTGTTCAAGGAACATGCAAACATGACGCTTGAGGACATGGTCTAGTGGGTATGGTAGTGCTGAGTTGATGGTTGGACCAGGTGATGTTATAGGTCTTTTCCAACCTTAGTGATTCTGTGAAAAATGTCTTTAAGAGTTCAGAAAATATGAACTATTTCACAAAATTAGTTCATGTTTTAGCAGGAAAATAATTAAAGGAGAAGTAATCAGAAGTACAGATTTTACTTTTGAACATTTAATTTTTAAAAATAAAATCTTTCTTCTTGTTTTTCCAAATGGCCTTTCCAGGTGGAAAAAGTAGGGGATAGTTTACTTCATGGTTTTTTGTAAGGCCACAAAGGATAATTGGGATTATCCACTCTGACCTTCTGTATTACAGGGTGCAGAGAGGAAGGGTGGGACCCTCTGTTCCTGGGCCATAAATGCTTTCATGTGCCTGGGGATATGTGAGTAGGAGGGAAACAGGTGCAGACATCACATCAGTGTGGTAAAAGGGAGTTCTAAAACCATCTTATTGTTGGGCAAAACTAAGGAGTGTCTTCATGTGTGATCCACACAGGTCTTATTCACCCCTCATTAACCAAAAAGCTCCCTATGTTTATTATGGATCTCCATCTATTGCTTCTGTTCCGTAGACCATTACTGGGACACTCCTCTGGTGTGATTCTCAGCAGAAACTGGGAAATCTGACACGTGCTTCTTTCCTCATTGGTTTTAGTGTTCACTCATTCAATTCGAGAAAGCACTTCTGCATTTGCACAAGACAGTGAGAAATCTGTTAAAAGAAATGGTGACATGAATTTGTTGGAAGATGTGTTTTCTCCTGTTTCATTTCCACAGGTGGCAGTGGTGGCTGGAACCCTACGGGATGCCAAGTGGACCCAGAATCCAATGAAAATGAGACAGTTTGCTTATGCAACCACCTCACGCACTTCGGGGTCCTAATGGTAGGCAAACTCACCGTTCTCCAAGTTATCTTTCCTAGCAACTGCAATGCAGGCTTTTTCTTGGGCCAAGACAACTCTCATTTTTGTTACTTGGGTTATTCCTTCTGTACATTATTTTTAATAATAATACATAATTTTCCCCCTTATGATCCTAAAGCTATCTTTTCATAACAAAATAGCCAGTGATAAGGATTCAGGAATGAGGGAATTAATAAAGTTAGTAATGAAGGTATATTAATATAATTATTACAATAATATTATTGTTTTTGTAGTTACTATAATAATTATGTTTTTAACAAATGACTAAATATTATAAAAGAAAAAGTAAAGTATGCCCATAGAGTATTTTAAATTTTGAAAATACCGTTCCACACAAGACATAGGTTTTAGCCTTCTGAGTGATACCAAAATACAAATAGCGTTTTCTAACATCCAACTTCAAATCTAGGACATGACATGCTGAAAAACAAAGTAGGGATTGTAAAAGCAAGGCCCAGTACTAACGCTTCCACTAGCGAAACAGGAAAAAATTGATCTTAATGAGTCCTAAGGTTCAGGGAGTCTGTGTCATTTCCCTTTACAATATAATCTGACAAAAATGACCTGCAGCTGAGACAGGAGGGTGTGACAAGAAGGAAGTGAGTGAGAAACAAGTCTAAGTAGATTTGAAATTCCGAGACCAGGAAAATGGGAATTCATTTGCAGGAAGAAAAACCAAAGAAAATGTGGGAGAAAAAGTTGAGATGCTGTTTTCAGAACAAAAGTAGAGAGACTTATATTTTCAGGGAAAGAAAAACGTCCTACAGTCAATAAAACTGCTAACGAGGATGAAAAGTCCAGGGAGCAGTATAATTCCTTTTCATCCTGAGATTCAAGGGGCTACGTTGCCCCTTGCAAATTAAGGTTGCAAATCTGACAAGATTTATATCTATCTAATGTCAAAAAGTATAAAGCAATACTTTCTTTTTTGCAAAAGGTGTAAACCCATATTTGCTGTTTTCTTATAAACAGCTTTAATCGCCTTTGGGGATGCCTTGCAGTAAAGGCCTTCTGTTGTAAACAATCTGCCCACCGAGAGCTGGCACCCTAAGTGTAAATTGTCTTCTATCAGAGCCTTAACCAAAGTCTCCAGACTGGGTGGCTGAGACAGAGCATAGCCTATTAGAGGGATGAGAGAGGGAACCATATAGACCACTTCAGCCTCAGTGGCATAATTCCTGTAGCACTCAGGTGACTCCTGCAATTTGCATGTGTGAAGTGGTTTTGAGAGAAAAAAATCCCAGCATGAATAAGATGGAATACTGTTATCTTTTCTTAACATCTGGTGATTTATTTTGGGCTGAAGCATTTCTTCCCATCAGAAATTAACATTCTTTGGCCTCTAAAACTTGTTTGCAGAAAAGATATTTGCTCCTTATCACAGCAACACTCTTAGTGGAAGTTTTTTGGTTTTGTTGCAGTGACACATAGGATCTAACCGCACAAGGGAGACGCGTACACTGACTTTTTTCAGTTTTGGCTTTCCAGAGCCTTCTTAATAGAGCTGCTCTCTTCACGTCATGCTCAGATGTAGCTATGAAAAAGCCACAAGCTTTTTGTCTTCTTGCGAGATAAACTGTGGTCTTGTTTCCCTTTTCATACTCAAAGGGAGAAAAAAAGATCTTTCTTTAGTATATATTCAATGAGTCCCTTCTCTTCCCTGAATGCTTTTGTGGCTGGAGGAAATAAGGCAAAAGTTCTTTGAATTTGGGCTGTGTTCCAATAGATTTTTACACAGTTTTGGCCCATCTGATTGCATTTCCATTTGAATAATCTTTTCTGACTTTAATTTAGATACTAAATTATTTTCAAATAACACTCTCCTTTTATATATAAACAAACAGTCGTGTAAGGTTGGAACAGGGTGTAAAACTGCATACAACGCCTTCTTTTTGCTATGAAGAATGGCATGTTTTGTAGCATTTCCTTAATTTCTTTTTGCTGGATAGTTTTGCTAGAGACAACAGTAACACTGACTGTAGAACGGACACCATTATATGTTAGCATTTGCTCACACTTACTCCACAGTGATATAGATCCAAACATTCTCATTTTTTCTTGTCCTTAAGAAAAAGGAAATAACACTGGCATTTATTCTCAGACAGTACTATGTGGCAATTACAGTTGGACAGAAAACTGGAAAAAAAAATCCCCAGAATGTTCCTGCTTCATTTCCAATTTTTTTTTTAAGTGTTGTCTTTGTCACTATTTTCCTGACCAATTCTATTTATAACTGTAGTAAACTGCATGTCAAAACAGACCATAAAACCAAAAAGCAGTATCTTGCACTTGGTTTCACCCATACATTGTTAGCTACATTGACTCTTACAAACTCTTAATAACAAGAGGTGATGTCAGAAAATCCTCACAATGTTGCACATTTCAGTATGAATACGTTTAAATTACACTTTCAATAATCATTCAATATAAATATCTTCGTAAAGAGAGTTGTCTATAAGCAATCAAACTGAAAGGTTTGAAAAGAGGAGATTTTTCCAGAGAAGGACATTTGAATTGCTGGTACTGAAATATAAGGATCAGTATCAGGCTCTGTCTGTCTGCTGATCCCAGCAGTTATAATACTTAAAACACAATGTTTTCAAGAGCTATGGGAAGGAAGTGAGAGGTGTAACAACTTTAGACTAAGCATACTCAGTAAACATGAACCCTAATGTCAGGGTTGTAATGGTATTGCCAAAGTGCTTTTTGAGTTTTACTTGACTAATTACCAAGAAATGAGTGCTGTGCTCATGAAAAAGGTGTTTGCTGTAACTGATGCCTCTTCCTTCTCTCTCTCATAGGATCTTCAGAGAACCGTTACACAAATAGACCCACAGAATACCAAGGTCCTCACGTTTATCACTTATATAGGCTGTGGGATATCTGCTATATTTTCAGCTGCAACTCTTCTGACATATATTGCATTTGAGTAAGTAGTAGTTCTGTGGAAAACATTGCAGAGAAAGTACCTGTATGTGATGCATAAAATAAATTAGTTATTTGGTTTGTGGGGTTTATTTGCCTAGGAAGGGAAATCTATGTTTAAAAAAAACAACTGCAAATGCATGGTCAGAATTTTGTAAGTAGAAATTTTTTTCAAAGGGACAGAAGTTCAGACTCTTTCCTCCTGTTTCCAGTGTGTTGTGCTGCTCAGGCCTGGGAACAAGGCTAATGGCTCTCAAAAATTTTCTCTTTTGGGAATACAGTATGCTCTAGATTCCAAACAGATATGTATTATTTTAAAATCCACAGCCAGGCTTTTTGAAAACAAACCAAAACTTGCATGTGTGATATATAACAAGGCCTAAGTATAAAAAGAGAAATTTCCCAACTAGAACAATTACATTCTGGAGCCCTTCAGAAAGAAGCGGGAAGAGAAATGAAAAAGATAAATCGTGAAGTGTTACAACAATTTCAACAGCAGCTCTACCGAAATGTGAAAGTGACTCGAGGGAATGCGAGAGTTGTGAAGTAATACAGTGGTGTGAACAATGAAAACAGAAAATGAAGTCATGTCAGCACAAAGGAACCACTCTGCCTGTAACAGGACAGGACAGAGTAGCTGCTAAAAAAGGAGGTTTTGCCAGGGAGGTGGGGGAAAGGGATTTTTTAAGTTCTAAGTATCTCCAATGATTGCATTCCGATTGCATTACCTATGGTATAGTGTCCAAGTTGACAGAAGTTGTTGGCTCACCCCTCGGTTCATACATTTCCATGTAGCTCACTAAGGACCCAAAGAAGTGGTGGCTTTCCCCCATCACCAGCAGAAGCCTTCAGTGATACCCCACAGAAGTACACATCGCTATGCTGCATTGCCACAAAAGCTTACAGCTGGGAGGAGATCCCTGTGCCTTTACTTACTTTGTAAACCCGTAAACCCAGCTGCTGTAAGCAGCTTGTGTGATTGAAGCCAATTAATCATACGTACCTGTACTTCTCTCATTAGGAAGTTGCGAAGAGATTATCCATCCAAAATCCTGATGAATTTGAGCACAGCCCTGCTCTTTCTTAACCTGATCTTCTTGCTTGATGGTTGGATTGCATCGTTTGACATTGATGGCCTCTGCATAGCTGTAGCTGCACTTTTGCACTTTTTCCTTCTGGCCACCTTTACGTGGATGGGACTAGAAGCCGTTCATATGTACATTGCTCTAGTGAAAGTGTTCAACACCTATATACGGCGATACATGCTGAAGTTTTGCATCATTGGCTGGGGTGAGTTCAGCGCATGCAGCATTTACAGAGCGTGTATTTTGAAGTGATGCTACACAAAAGCTCTCTATCCCAAATGCAGAGCAGAATCGACATCAGCATGGCGTTTCCTTCCCCTGCCCCACAGCAGTACCGGCGTGCAGCCAGCCCTCTCTGCCGCACAGTTTCCCTGGATAATTCTGTGCAAATGCACCATCACTGGCACTCTCTGCCTGGAGTAACTCACAGTCTGAGAAGGAGTGGAGGAACCAGATAAATGGGTGTTACTTTCCAGAGAGGCCAGAATGGGAGAGGAGAAATGTTAGTGTCATAGAGATGGAGAAACGTAGCCCACAATGAATTCAGAAACTCTTGCAGTTACTACAAAGCCTATGGGGATTCTTGCATTGACTGTCTAAAAGCTTTCAATCCAGCTTAAAGTTTCTTGCCAACAAGTACAAAGCCTATGGCAGAAACAGAAACAACCAAAATTTCCTGAGCTTCAGCAGAGTGTTTAAACCACAGAGAGATCCTGCCTGCCCTAAGCAGTGTACATTGCAGGACTGAAATGGAAAATGTAATACTGAAAAATAACTGCAAGGCTCAGGCAGCAAGGCTTTTCTTCTTTTTTTTCCCCCTGTATCAGGAATCTGTGCCTTCTGCCTGAATGCACATATTGTGTTTGAAATAATACAACACAATACAAAACCATTAACCTCATGGCTAGAGCACTGACCTCAGTCCAGCTGATAATGGATGTCTTTCCATTGGCAACTCGCATCCTCTTTGGCAACCTCAGCAGGGGACAAGGACTGAGTGGTCGGAAAAGCAAATTAACCTCTTCCCCTTTGAATCTGTTTTGTCATAGCAAGGATAAGACATGTAAATAAGGCATGTCAGGAAACGTATGGTTTTTTTGTGTGACCTGTACCTCTCTGCACAGAGTTGTCTTCCGCATAGTTGTCTATTTTCCCAAAATATTCCCTTTACCTATTATTAAAAATATATAGTTTGCTTCATTTTTTGAGGGACACATTTAAGTAAAGCATGTATAATACTGTAGAAAAAGAGAAAACATTTACAATTCAGAGGAGCACTGGAGAAATTACAGGTTCAAGTTCATGTACCCCAGTTCCCTAGCCTAATCAAGTAACCTTCGCATCTCTGAAAAAATGTCCCTCAGAAAAATCCCCAAACCATCTCTCCATTAGATCTCATTTTTGTAGTAGCTTGTTAATCTTCTTTTTACTGTATTATGAGAGTTTGTGTGCAATTGTAAATTTAATTTTAGGTAATTAAGGGAGATTACTAGTTTCGATATCACATACTAAAATAACATTTTCTACTTTACAGAACATTAAGAGGCTTATTCATTAATGCCCATTAAGTGCTTTAAAAGTTTTACACATTTGTACCATTTGAAAATTTGTTTCCTTCTAATTCTCTGTGCAGTTTTCTGACACAGAACTACCTCAGGATACTCTGTACTAAAGCAATAGGGATGGAGACATCAATGATTAAGCCTTGCGTGGTAATATTGGAGGTATGTGGGATTTGAAAGCAGACTACAGGTTTTCTTGTATTACAGGTTTGCCAGCTCTGGTGATAGCAATTATTTTAGCAAGTGCTAATACAAATGCAAGTCATGTTTATGGCAAAGAGTTATACGGCAAAGATGCTAATGGGCAAGGAGGAGATGACTTGTGAGTATTTCTTTTAATCTCTTACAATTTTGCATTTACAGTCTGCAAAAAAAAAAAATTCAGCATTGTTCAGCTTGCTTTGGAAGAGTCTAGCGTGCATTGAAGAAGCAAAGCGGGCAAAATCGTCTTCTAAATTATTTGAATCAGAAGTGTGAAGTATAAAAAAAATTGGAGACCATTACCCGATGCCAGGAACCAAATACTTCTCTGGCAAAAGAATGATTACTAAGTTTTGTCATGAAAATAAAATAAAAATACCTGGTTTGGTTTATTTTAAAAGTAAGGTATAAATTCTAAGTAAAGAGCAAAGAAGGAAGTAGCATAAAAATAGACTCCTTTGTAAATAAACCAGACTTTTGTCAATGTAGATCAATAGCTTTCTATGTTCTTGTCTTGATGTCCAGATAATAATCTCCAAATGCCAAAATTTTTATATTAATGTTGCCTCTTTTTCTGTTCCTTGTCTGGCAAAGTTTCGACATTCTAAATAAAAATGTCGTTCTGTGTTTTTATTAAAGTATCATGCTAATCATTCCAGCCATTTGCTGCTAGAGGAGTAAGCTAGACGTCTCACATGGCTGACTTTCAAATGGCTACCTCAAAGGCCTACCCATCCTGCTTCTGCTACAGAGATGTATGAGTTGTCATTTAGCTCAAGTGGCAGAAACTTGGGAGTTTGGCACTGAGGATCCAAGTTTGCCCATTCTGTTACTAAGGCATCCTATGCTTCACACTGGTGAAGGTGGTGAAGCTACTAAGTCTAAACTTTCCATGATGGGACTGCCGTTCCCACACCTTGTATCTGAGGTCAGATTTTCTTTTCAATTATTTTTAACTAAAATACGGTAAAACCCTCAGATTTCTGACTATGGGCCATAGTCACTTAAGATGCTCCTGGGCTTCATCCTATTTACAAACAGAAAATGGGCAAAGGTGTCATTTGAAAGTATATCTCTGCTTCACTGGAGTCATCCATACACTGATTTTTCTTGTAGTCATAGAAATTATTGGAGAATAGTTTGCTTTATCTAAAAATGATGACGGTTTTGTATTCTTTTTTTGCAGCTGCTGGATCAAGAATGAAGTTGTCTTTTATGTGACTTGTGCTGGCTACTTTGGAATCATGTTTCTGATGAACGTTGCCATGTTTATTGTGGTGATGGTGCAGATCTGCGGGAGGAATGGGAAAAGAACTAATCGGAGCCTAAAGGAAGAGATCCTGAGGAACCTCCGCAGCGTGGTCAGCCTGACCTTCCTCCTGGGCATGACATGGGGCTTTGCCTTTTTTGCCTGGGGTCCCTTAACTCTTCCTTTCCTGTACCTCTTCTCCATTTTCAATTCATTGCAAGGTAAGATGACTTTCTGTACTGTGAAAACATAATATTTGAACTGTTGATGTTCTGGGACATACTAGGTCCAGTGATCTGACTAGTGAACTCGGATCCAAGCTCTCTAGGTTTTTCCTTGATGCTAAACCATTGTTAGTTTCCCCTTATGTGGAATAATGATACCAACTACCAACCAATGGGTTGAAGATCTTAGTTATATTAATTAACGTTTCAAGGTCTTTTCCACAAAATGCACTGTATTATAAATAGTGCTATTTATTCCTAGCTAACAGACTGCAGTGATCTCTGTTGAGAGAGATGCTGTATGACCTTCAACCTTTTCTTTCACTGATTATAACAAATATAGGAAGCCTCTTTCCTTAATTTATTCCTGAAAGGAATCTGTAAAGCTCATAACTATTTTATTAAGGCAGGAGAAGCTCATAAAAGAGAATCCAGTCCTCTTTCAGTGTGGAGAGATAACACAGAGGTACGAGATATTCTTTGGTTCTTCAAGAAAAATCCAGTGATTGTTATAGTCAGCTTATTTTTGTTTCCTTCACTGAAGTTCTGAATATTTTACTTTTCCAACATAGTTCATCCTTCTGAAAAACACTCTAAATTGTAATCAAATGGTTATAAATTACAGAATTATATAGCTGACATTTGAAAGAATTTCAGCTAAGAGCTGAAATTTGCCTATATAGCAAATGACATAAGAATCTCCGCCTCCACTCACCCTACCCACTAATAGAGAACATCTAAACACATAACAAAGAGAAAAGACTAAGAAGGTCATTGGAAGGGCATGTGTTATACCACACACATATTGACATAAAAAATAAATTTGCCTGAAAAAACACCATAACAGAAAAGAAACTCAAGAATGGCATTGGAGGAACATGTGTTATGCCACACAAATAATGAGATAAAAAATAAATTTTCCCAGGGTCAGCAAAGTATCTTCTCTTTATGGAAAAAATACTTAATGTTATGCTCTGTGGATTTTATCTGTTACATCTGAGATACATTTACTGTGCTAAAAGATTTATTGAGCTTTCGTGGAAAGAGAATAATGTTGTGGTTTCTGGTTTGGTCGAGTTTCAACCTAAAATGCTAGGCAAAATGGCAAAAATTGTTCGGATGTGGTGTTTTTACTAAAGACTTTTTTTCCAAAGAACAGATTCTGATACTCCCCTAGCAGCATAATGAAGTATTTGCTGCAGTGTGTCCATGTTAGAAATTCAGAAGGGCCTAGAGAGATTAGAAGTATGGGAAGAACATGAAAAAATATTAAAACTCTGAAAAGTATGCCAAGGATCAAATTCAAGAGGTTCTCTGTAACCAGAATTTCCAGTGCAACCAATTAGGCTTGTATGTGCGGAGTGCACACAGGGTTGACCACCACTGCTTAAGTCTCTGTGGGATAATAGCACTGTTCAATGCAGAACGAATATTTGGAAGGCAATTAGGTCAGAAGATGAAACTGAGAAACCCAGTGAGAGAATGCACAAAGATTGATGAGCATTTCACAGATTGTGGTAGCAAAGATGGCACAGAGCATGTTCAGGCCTGTCATATCAAGCACAGGAAGATAACAATCCCAAATCTGAAAAGGCTTATTGGTGTGTCAGAAAGAGCTAGGCAGAGCAAGAAACAAGGAGGATGCTTAAAGTCACATACAGCTGGTGCAGTGCACATATAGCAGTAAGGGGATGGAAGCAAAGCAACATTTAGGTTTTGTATCAAGAGGCATTTTCTAGCAGCAGAGTGCAGTTCAGTATGGAACGTCTTTCATCAGTATAGCATGAGCTTAATTATCAAGCCCTCAGCAAATACAGAATCATAGAATGGTTAGAGTTGGAAGGGACCTTAAAGACCATCCAGTTCCAACGCCCCTGCCATGGGCAGGGACACTCTCCACTAGACCAGGTTGCTCACAGCCTCATCCAGCCTGGCCTTGGACACTTCCAGGGATGGGGCACCCACAGCTTCTCTGGGCAGCCTGTGCCAGTGCCTCACCACCCTCTCCGGGAAGAATTTCTTCCTGATATCTAATCTAAATCTCCCCGCTTTCAGTTTAAACCCCTTGTCCTGTCACTACAGACCCTTGTAAAAACTCCCCGCCCCCAGCTTCCTTGTAGGCCCCCTTCAGGTACTGGAAGGCTGCTATAAGGTCTCTGCAGAGCCTGCTCTTCTCCAGGCTGAACAAGCCCAATTCTCTCAGCCTTTCTTCATAGAAGAGGTGCTCCAGCCCTCTGAGCATCTTCGTGGCCTCCTCTGAACTTGTTCCAACTGGTTGATATCCTTGTTAAGCTGAGGGCTCCACAGCTGGACACAGTATGTTTATTTAGTCTCTTGTGCAAGTGTTTTAAAAGTGCAGTAGTATTTTAATCTATATCAACACCCTCCATCAACTTATTTTTTTGTGCACTGGCAGTGAAAAAGTAAAATACAGCAACTGCTGGTGTTAACTGTACTTTGCTATTTCATCTACTTAGGAAATGATTTTTCTCTCTTTGATGCTCAGAGTAAAAAATCTGGGAACATCTCTTTTTTGGCTGCTCATTTTATATATATGTCTGGGCAAGCCAAATACTTTCAAGTCAGAGCCAAGCTAAAGCCAAGCCTAGGGTCTGATTTGGCTCTGGGAAACAAAACCAAAGCTGTATTACTAAAGCACATTGTAAACTTAATGAATAATGAAATACAGAGAAAAAAAAATTCAGAGACCAAGCCCAGACAGGGCAAAGGCAAAGTATTTAATGCAGTACATTTGTTCTGTATTACTATAGACATACATATTTTCTCTTTTAACCATTCAGAATGTTCCAATCACCACAGTTTAATTAAGCATCAATTTAGTAGCTGTGCAGAAGTCCTAAGAGGTACTTTGGACCACAGACAATTGCATAACTCTATGCCTCTAAGAGCTGCTAGTGATCGTATTAGAATTACTCTGTGCTTGAAACAAATCACACACAGAAATATGTTACTAAGTGCAAATATAGCAACCATACTTCAACAGGCCTTGCATAGGGAATACAGAAAGGTATGTTTGCTTTCCTTAAACTGTGCTTCTCATTTTTTTTCCCCTTCAGCCTGAAATATTTTGCAAAAAATATGTTGCATGACACAACCTTTACCTAAAGTTAACCGATCTCAGTGGTCTCAGCCTGGCCTGATGGCTATAAGCACTTATAATTCCAGTTCAGTGTATTCATGCGAAATTAGACATCAGCACTCAGGAGGAGAGAGGATAATTTTATGCTCCAGAGCATTTTTTTGCCAAGCTCTATCCTGCCATTGTGTTCTACCTGCTGAAACACAGTAGGCTTTATTATACAGAGCTGTTCATGATGACCGTAAAGGAACAGTTTTAGAGGATGGCATTTAACCCTGTTTGCTCACATTATGTAGAATTTATTCATGTTTAAAATATAAACACGAGGGATTTGTTGGTAACATTTTGCCATCAGGTGTTCAGCCCCAGGTTGGCGCTCTCCCAGTGAATAAGACTAAAACAAGAACAGGCCAAGCCAGAGAACAACAGAAGATTCCACAGCCAGAGCCTGTCTGGGAAGCGCCAGGAGCATATGAGATTTCCAACATCTATATTTAGCTCCAAAGTATCTCTGCAGAATAATGAAATCATACCATACATCCAGTTAAGACCTTCTTTACCACACAGTTCATGCTTATCTTCTGTCTTGAAAATAAAGATTATACAATTGCGTGAGAAATATGAACCCTACAAAAACATTCTTAAACATATTTATTGCAATTGCATGCACAAAACAGGTAATTTTGTTCAGGAGTAAGTAGCTGGGCACCTAATTAGTACTTGTGAACAGATTATTACCATTTTCATAATCAAGTAGATACATGTGATGCACATAAATCCAAGTGTGCTTTTTCAGGGCACTCTTTAGTGCCAATTACAAGACTTACGATTTTAAAAGAATGCAGCCCGCAGTTCTGTAGATATGGAACAGGAGGAGATAAAATACATTTTTGCTAATATAATAGTGTCTGTATTTACTTTGCAATCTGGCTCTTGTAGTCCTGTTGAGTGCAAAATATTCATTTGGTTCAAAGAAAAAATCTTTTAATTATTTTCCTCTCAGCCAAAAAGAATAATTACAATAGCCACACCGAGCTGGATCTAAATCAACTGTGTCAAAACATGGGTCCTATTCTCTCTCTTCTGATATCCCAGACACTTACATAGCAGTTAGAGAATGGGAAACCTTTAATTTCCATACCTCTTAGATGAGGCATAGATGCCAAGAAGAAAAGTTTAAGATTATTTTCTTCACTTTTAATTTTCTTAGCAGATTTTAGTTAATCTGTTTGTCTATTTATAAATATATTCTTCATTTGATGTTTATTTGCTTTTGTCACAGGTTTATTTATATTTGTATTCCACTGTGCTATGAAAGAAAATGTGCAGAAACAATGGAGGAGGCATCTCTGTTGTGGCAGATTCCGACTGGCAGACAATTCAGGTAAAAGAAATTTACATCTCCCTTCCTTAGATGCTGCAGTAGCCCATAAAAGTCCAGGTGAACAGCTTGGTACGTTATTTTTAATATAATACAATGTAAGACAGAGATGTGGAAAAATAGATTAAGTATAGGCTGTCACTTCACTACTAACAATTGCCAAGGGACTTTTCAGATATCACTTCATAAAAATTCTCAAGTCTTCTCTTTCAGTTTTTCACTGAAGGCAGCTTGTAAATTTTGCAGAGCTATAGGCATGGTTTTGGAAAGCCCTTTAGACCCAGCAATTAAAAAATATAAGTGAAATAAAGAACCAGAGATTCAAACTCTGTCATTCGTAAAGCTAGTCTTATTCCTTTTCTCTTACATTACAGTGTGTTGTCTGAATTTTGTGGAATGTTAGGTTGGCATAGGAGCAATTTTTAAAAAGCAGATAGAAATATTTTGACTTCTTTTAGTTTTCTCTTTGCCTTTTCAAACTGTTCAGTGCTGTACCATATAATTCATAGAATCACAGACTGGTTTGGGTTGGAAGGGACCTTAAAGATCATCTAGTTCCAACCCCCCTGCCATGGGCCCCTAGGGACACCCTCCACGAGACCAGGTTGCTCACAGCCTCATCCAGCCTGACCTTGAACACTTCCAGGGTGGAAGCATCCACAGCTTCTCTGGGCAGCCTGTTCCAGTGCCTCACCACCCTCTCCGGGAAGAATTTCTTCCTGATATCCAATCTAAAACTACCCTCTTTCAATTTAAACCCATTACCCCTTGTCCTGTCACTACAGGCCCTTGTAAAAAGTCCCCCTCCAGCTTTCTTGTAGCCCCCTTCAGGCATTGGCTACTATAAGGTCTCTGCAGAGCCTTCTCTTCTCCAGGCTGAACAAGCCCAATTCTCTCAGCCTTTCTTCATAGGAGAGGTGCTCCAGCCCTCTGATCATCTTCATGGCCCACCTGTGGACTCGCTTCAACCAGTCTGTGTCCTTGTTATGCTGAGGGCTCCACAGCTGGATGCAGTACTCCAAGTGGGGTCTCATGAGAGCAGATTAGAGGGGGAGAAGCTCTTGACTTGCTGGCCACAGTTCTCTGGATACAGCCCAGGATATGGTTGGCTTTCTGGACTGCCAGCGCACACTGCCAGCTTGTTCAGCTTGTCATTCACCATTACCCCCAAATCCTTCTCCTCAGGGCTGCTCTCAATCCATTGTCTGCCCAACCTGTGCTTATGCTTGGGATTGCTCTGACCCAGGTGCAGGACCTTGTTGAACTCCAGGAGGTCGGCACAGGCCCACCTCTTCAGCCTGTCCAGGTCCCTCTGGATGGCATCCCTTCCTTGCAGTATGTCAACCACACCACACGGCTTGGTGTCATCAGCAAACATGCTGAGGGTGCACTCGATGCCACTGTCCATATTGCCAACAAAGATGTTGAACAACACCAGTACCAATACTGAGGAATACACTCATACTAACCTCTGAGCAATGCCACTCATCACTGGTTTCCACCTGGTCATGGAGTTGACCACAAATCTTTGAGTGCGACCATCCAGTCAATTCTTTATCCACTGAGAGGTTCATCCGTCAAATGCATGTCTCTCCAATTTTGAGACAAGGATGCCATGCGAAACAGTGCCAAACACTTTACACAAATCCAGGTAGATGATGTCAATTGCTCTTCTCTTATCTACCAATGCTGTAACCCCATTGTAGAAGACCACCAAATTTGTCAGTAATGATTTGCCCTTAGTGAAGCCATGTTGGCAGTCACCAATCACTTCCTTATTTTCCATGTCCCTTAGAATAGCTTCCAAGAGGATCTGCTCCATGAACATGCTGGGTTCAGATGTGTGACTGTCTGGCCTTGAGTTCCCCAGAGGTCATTAGAGACTCAAAAACAGAAAATTCCTTTACCGGAAGCCTGATTAGGTTCCAGAATTGAATTTCATCTTTATCTGCAACTCTCAGAGAGAAAGCAGAGCAGTTGGTATGATCATTTAAAAGTGCAACACTTGGGACACTGTGTTCGTGGTCACCTGCACCTTTGGTCATCTGGGATGGCACTAGACTCCTGGTTTTAGGCAGCGGGAGCTTGCTTTGCTGTCTGATACAACGTTTTTGGGCGATATAATTCTTGCTTATATAGTTCTTGCTCGATGACCAGGTTCATTTGAAATTCAAACTGAAATCTACAGTTGATATAAGGAGGCATAAGCTCATTGCCTAGTAAGGCAAACCAGTCTGTCCTGTATAACAGTTCTCAAATACCCTTGTGTCCTTTCTCTCTTGGCATCGAAGGCTTGTTTCAAGATTTTAAGTAACTGCTTTGCCACCAAGACTTTCGCTTTGTCTGGCTCTGTTTTGTTTAGGGCATGCTTTCTCATTGTACACTGTAAAACATTTATGCTTTCACTTTATAGTAAGAAAACCTGGTTCATGATTTCAAAGGGTTCATACAAATTAGGAAAGGTATATTCGTTCTGATCTGGCATCCAGATTGTTTCTTATATTCAGTTTCCATGTGGTTCATGCTGTAACTCCTGAACTGGAAAACACAGATGGATCAAATTATTTCCAGATTTTTATGCTGCTGTTGGGCAGCTTGTGGGTATGGTAGAAATAAAAACCTGAAGGATTTGAGTACTTCAGTGGTGTAGTTCATGTGCTGTCATTATACCTAACATTAACCAGACCATCCCCACCAGCTGGTTTCATTCTCCATGAACCTGATGCATTTTTCAGGCAGAACAGTGCAACATAAGCCAAATGTGAACTTGCATACCTATCCGATTGGTGTACTTTAGGGCATGCTATGTTAAAGCAAAGAAACAAACAAGCCAAAGCCTTGAAACACTGCCAAAGCTAGATCAGAGAAATAGTAGCCTCTATCCTACTATAGTAATGATTTAGGATAAAATATTTGTCTTGATTTAAATCAAGGCTGAATTGGGCCATGTGTCTTTGGTTTGGACTTCTCTTCCATTTTTTGAATTTCACTACAGTGCAGTGAATAATAGCAACAAGACTGAAGTGTGAAACTACCTGTAACTACCTGGAAGTACATTCTACAAAAGTAGTTAGATACATTTATTCTACTGGTATTGGGACACCTGTGATGAGTTTTTCAGTGTCAGTTTTCCTCAATAACTTTATTGGTATGAGTTATTTAATTTCATTTTGGAAGTTGTTCCAGTAGAAGAGCCTATTGTGTTAATGGTTCGGGCAAAACTCTTCAAATGTGAACTAGTGGATAACAATTATTATTCATTGGTATTAATAGTGCACCAATATGCTAAACCCTGTAACAACAAATGCAGATCTGCTAGTATGTAGTACTTACCTCAGCAGATCAAGTCTTCAAACAAGACGACCACTTTAAATGCTCCTATTCATCCCTTTCCTATCCATTGCTTTGTATTTCTCACTTAAGGACATGAAACTTTGGCATCCTTATACTGCTACAGAGCTTCATTGTTCTCCCACATCCTGGAAAGCTGAGTCTTAGAGTTCTGCCGTACTGCCAAATTGTCAGCCACCAACATTAACTGTTGTGGTAAACAGCAAAGTACATCAAGTTAGAATAATTCTTGTATCTCTTAAGAACCAAAGAGGCTACCTAACAGGGGAATGATAGGCTGTTTGTTATAAGCAACATTAACAAATGCATCTGATACTTGAAATGTTTGTAATTGACTAAATTAGACATTTAGTACCTGTGGTAATAATTTAAAACTTTTCGATCATTTTTAGATTGGAGCAAAACAGCAACCAATATTATAAAGAAGAGTTCTGATAATCTTGGGAAATCCTTATCCTCTAGTTCCATTGGCTCCAATTCAACCTACTTAACATCCAAATCAAAATCTACAACGAATACATACTGCAAACGGAACAGCCATACAGGTGAGTTCTTGCACAGTAACACAGTGCATCTGTGAGTATGTAGTTTCACGTTAAAGAGACAGTAGGGTTTTCTACCCAAAGGTTAATGTGAGAAAATTTCACCAATTTGTATCGTTTCAGTATTTTTAAAATACGTGTTAATGTTTAATAACAATCTTAACCTAATATACAATCCATTCAATGCATAGTTCTGATCTCCATATGTTCCCATACTAAACAAACTGGGTGTGACGAAGGCAAATCTTCATTTTTCTAAAGCACTTTCACTTTCTTGTCTAAAAGAAGGTAAGTCTCATTATCTCATTGCAAACAGAAGTTAGCCATAGCATAGAGAGATGGTGTTCATCACCCACGGTAACATGAAAGCTAGCAGCGTGGCTGGAAATAGGAATCAGTTCTTCTGAGTACAAGTCCACAACTGATTGATTTGGTCAAACTTCCATTTAACTGTGACACATTTTATGGGTAAAGCAACAATTGGAGGCCACTTGGAAATGGTTATCGAGAATGCGTATGAAGTACACTTGCTTTGAATACAGTAAACATTAGGAGCATCTTAGAAATTCCCCACTGTACCTGAGCTTCCTCAGGACTGCCATTCACACAGGTAGCACACAGCTGATGCCTACCTCACCAGACTACCTGTCCCTGCTGCCACCTCAGGTTTGATGTGCCACATGCCCAGCTGCCCTCAGCAAGCTGTCTTCAGACCTCTCTCCTGTGAAGGGACACTTCTGTTAGCAGCCTTCACAAACAGCATCTGTAACATCCACCAATCACAGTGCTACTATTAATTTAATAATAGAGGAAAGCATCATGCCCTTTCAGCTGCAGACAGAGAATTCCCTTTTGCACAAGTGGCAGGTCAATGTTTAGACCATTAGTACTGGGATTAATTATATAATAATGGTTTAAAGTTTTGTTGGACTCAGGGCCTTTTATCAGTCTGATAGTTAGAGACTTTGTGCTGGAGTTTTTGCGATGCGGGCTTGAAGCAAAACAATAAAACAGTTCCAGATATGAAGTAAATTAAAAGAAACTTGCAGTAAGGAACATGTTCTTGTACTTTCTTCAGAAGTGGTGAGCTTAATCCCCTGAATAAATTATTTCCTAAAAGGGATTGCAGTTGGTAATGTAATCATAATTTGTAATGTGATAGTTTATTGGATATTAAGAGAATACCACAGTGTTCTCTGTATTTTTAAATTTTTAATACATTTTGCTTTGACGTCTGAAAATACACGTTTTATTGTGATATTCCAAAGGAATTTTTGCTAATGTTAACTTTTTAAATACCGACATATCTTCTTACATGTTAAAATAATAGAAAATAACGTTAAGATACTGATTTTTAGTACAACTAAACTTCTGAATTTAGTTTCTTAGCTAAATTGCAGGTAAATAATGTATTAGCTGCATGTCTTGGCAACTATTGTTAATATGGTTATAATGTGCTCCCTGGAATTGACACAAGCATTCATGTGTTTGTGGTATAGATAATGTCTTCTAAGGCGCTTCCCTCATCAGTGGTGGAGCATTACAGGTACAGTGAGAACTGCTTTTGTTGAATGCATGGTTTGAACAGGGTGGAGGGATGCCACTTGCATGATGTCCTCATTGACACGAAGGACTTTGCTAATCAGAAACGCTGCTTGTTTTTCACCATTACATCTTGCACCATTGATGCTGAATCAAAGGATAAGTGCGCTACAAACTCTGCTTCTCTGCAGTCTGCACGGGGCATGAAGCATTTGGAAGATGCCATTTTAGAAAACAGACCATGTCCTGACATTAATGCCTGTGTACAGTAGTCTGGGGAAAGGAGACTAAGTTGAAACATCCACACACAGAGCATACATTAAAAGCAAAACCAATCTGATTGAGTCCTAGATTTCTTTTTAAAATATTTTTAGATGTTATTACAGGAATTTTAATGTACTGTATTTATATTTGGTCTGCGGTCACTATGGAATTGGTCTTCTAGCCATTGTTTTTTAATATCGAGTCACACCCATAATAAGTCTGACTGAAAAACTGTATATGCCTGAAAGCTGTACTGTGAACTGCTGGTTGAATCAGAAGGCACCGATTGAGACATGAATATTGGGTGGACCCTATTGGGTAGACAAAAGAAATCACTTTGGTGTCTTATGGCCCTGCTGTCTACAAGTCTGAAACAAACTTGTTGTACATAGTACTTAAATACCATAAATAACACTTCCATGAATTAGGAGTTAAGATTATTTCTGCCAAGAATTTGATGGTACAACTCCCGTTTATTTCAGTGATATAGGATTTGAAGCCTATTGAGCTAAAAAAAATGGAAGACCCCACTAGTTTTAAAGGCATTACATAATCCCTGTGCCTGCAGATTTCATGAGGAAATAGCTGATATAACAATGTAATGATGCCTTATGAAAAAAAAAAATGTGTATAATTGCAAGAAATTTAAAAACCCTTCCCTGAAGACTAAGAATGAACTTTTCATCTTTGTAATAATGTAGGCAATATGCAGAAAAACTTCAAAATGTAGTACCATTGGCTAATGCATGTATACATTTTAAAGGCACACAGTAGCCAGCAGTTTGCTATTGGACATGGAGTTATTTGCTGCAATTCATGGACATTCTTGCGTGCTTTGAAAAAATCATTCTGATATGCCTGAACATGCCTGTTTCTGTTTTCATGAGTACAACTGTTTTGATTTTTCACTCTGCCATCCATTTCTCCTTCATGCAACACTTTATACTCTTCTATGGCTTGATATCATGACTTCTGCAGGGGCGGGTTACTGTTCTATTTACTTTTAATTAATGATTTATTTCTGTGAGAAACAAGTTTTGTATGAAATCATACTTTAAATAATGTGAGAAAATGAGAAACAATCGTTTACCAAGGAATTGTTGAAGGTGATTTCACCAAGGTCTTGTAAACAGCCATCAAACTTGCCACTTGTAGAAAACATTGCTTCACAGAATAGTCCATCTTAGTGTCAGCTGGCGATGGTCCAAACCTTGCCTGGTTTATGAGAATTAATTCCAGCGTTACGCACTACCGTGGAAGAGATAAGAAAGCAAGCTCATTAGGACAACGTACTTGAGAAAATGAGATACGGGCTCTCTCCTTCTCATTGCTCACTACGTGAGCTCTACCTACTGACCATTCTCCGAACAGCAATACTCCTAGCCGCTAAAGCAGACTTCCCCAGCCAGGCTGGGATTTGCCTTGCTCCTTTTTCTCTTCAGCTCCACCCTTGGCTTATAGTACGTGAACTCTGAAGGATGCCAGTTCTCTGCATCTTCTCTTCCCCACATTTGTTCAGTCTGTATCCTCCACATTACTGAAAAGACAAAGTGATGCTAGGCAAGCGTAGTTTAGGCCAATTTTAGCTCTGGTTATCTGATTTAAGATGCAAGTCATCTTCTGCTACCTTCTGCGCAGAATACATTATTTCTGCACATAACTTAAAACCTCCACTGTAGAAATAATTAAATCCATTTACTGTCATTTTCCACTACTTTATTACATGGAGATATTATTCACCAAATGTTATGGAGGTCACCCCTTTTCCAGTGCTGTTGAAATGTTTTTAGTTTGTAAGATTCGAAGCATCAACAGCAAATTAATATATTAAAGGACCATAGGAGTCAGTTACAGTTTAAGCAAAATAATAGCTGGATAATTTCAAGAGGAACCTGAGAGGTCTGCTCACAAAACCAGGCATCTGAAAAGAATTTAGAAGATGCAATGCTAAGCCAAAAAGTTGTTTGCTGGCTTTTAGGACAGTAATTTTATTCAGCAATAGTGGCTATTGAAGGCACATCTATGTGGGAGTGACACACCTCTGAAACTATGAGTTTGCTCAAGAAGCCCTGACTTCTTGTTGTTGCTTTTTCCTCTTCCTAGAAAATGTTTTTCTTGACAAGGCGTCTTCGAAATTTGTCCAAGAGGATGGAGAACAGACATCAATCATCCCTGTCCACCAGGTTATTGACAAGGTCAAGGGATACTGCAATCCTCACTCCGACAACTTCTATAAAAATATCATCATGTCCGACACATTTAGTCACAGCACAAAGTTCTAAGCGGGCTTCTGAATTTTTTGAACCGAAGGAATACAAAAGGTCTGCCTGGAATTGAGAATACTGGATGTCATAGAATGTGACCTATTTATTTTTTTTTTCCCAGTTTATAATGTGCTTCTCTTAACAGCTTCCACTTGAGGACCAATTTGTCCACCTTTTTACTGTTGTGGGAAAAGACGATTTTCCACCATGGCATTGAGCTGTTTTTAAATGTGTGCCAGCCAACATGATGCCAGGACAGCTAATTGTAATCCTGTGTAAATATTTTTTAAGACTGAAGAGCCACAAGCCTAACACTAAATTATATAGTCCAAACAGAAACGAGTCTTTACTCCTGGAGAAAATAACAGACATGTCACACAGTACAGGCAAGCTCTTACTGAACAGTTTCCTGATGGTCTTTTTCTTTTGAAGATAGAGGTTTTCCTTACAACACTTGTTAGATTTTTGCTTCTTGACTGTCTAGTGTTGTCTGTTCTTTATTCATAAGTTAATAAAACCCTAACACTAGTGTTAAAGGGTTATTTTGAGTAATTTCTGACTAAATAGACCTAATCGTGCAAATCTTGAATACCAAAATGGTGTGTGCTGTAAATTCAGTCTATTTTGTATCCATGTACATGGAAACACACGTAGATGTGCTGGCTGAGAAGGGCATGCAGGTTGCTTGTAACTCTCGTGAATCTTAAGGCCATGGATCTGTATGGAAACAGTCATACGTATCATTTGCATCTGTGCAGAACAAGTACACAGGTAAATTTAAAGTTTACACAAAGTCATGATTTAACATTTATTGATTGGTGTATATAAAATGTGGCATCTCCCATCACAATTTTATGTTTAATGTTCTTTTTCACTAAACAAAATAGAAGACGTTCAACTGTATATAGATCTATAAATATATACGTAGGTCCCTTTCCACACATATTTTTATAATATTGCACACAGTAAATATGATAAAGGAAACCACATATGTGTACCACATAATCTAAAAGCAATGAATGGTGCTAAAACTTAAATTTAAGTATTTGAAAACAAGATGAATACTTTCTAAGCCCATGGTTTTATTTGTCAGTCTCTGTACTCCAGATAAACTGTATGTATAGATACCTCCATCAGATGGCATTGCAACATTAGAATAACGTGGAATACATTTACCAGTAATAAATAAATAACAGTTTTCCGGGCACGTAACGTTATCAGTATCCCTCTCCTGCACCCCTGGTTGATTGACTTGATTGAGGTTGTTGGAGGCAGAGTTTAAACAGTGTTCAGGCAACATTAGGGCATTCTGCATTGCTATTCTGTGTGCATAACAACACTGAGTTGTGTGTGCAGAGAACAGACGAGGATAAAATGCTTACTTGTTTTAACCTCTATAAACTTGTGACATGTTGGCATGCAGCCATGACTGCCAAAAATGCATCTCTCGTCACAAAGCAGTCTCGCCCCATGACAGGTTTTATAAAAATTGTAACCGCACGTGTTGCTGCAAACATGGGCTCAAACATCAAAGGTATTTTCCAATGCTGTTTTCAGTGGAGAATATCTCCTAATGGAAATTTCTTTTTTTTTTTAACCAAAACACTTCTGACCAAGTATTTAAATGAATTGCATTCAGAAGGTGACCGGAAAGTTGTGCTGAGATTTTACAGTAGCCAAGCAGGTTGGATGTTCAGTGATTTGGGATGTGGATTTGTGCCTTTCTCTGCTCTTTGCACACGCTTTTGCGTGCAGAGATCATTTAATGCTGTGACTGCACAAATGGTGTATTGTCCTTGGCTGCAAACACCTGGCGGGAGGAGGATGTCCCAATGGTATTCCCTCCAGAAATACTGCTGTCACTACACGGATCTTAACCAAACCTCAGTCTTGTAACTGCAAATACTTAAAGTGGTGGTATGAATGAAGGTCAACCTGATTCACTTAAAATGTAATTCTTAACAGGGATGAATGCTTTCAGATTGTCTTTAATAAGGGAAATAACTTAGGGAGAGATTGCATACAAGCATTTACTGAATTTATATTTTATCATCCCATTTGCTTAACTACTGTAGATAATAGTGTTCACATAGCAGCTTACTGTGAGATTTCTACCTGCTTAAGGTGTTCAGAAGTGAAGAGAAGGAAAAGCAAACATTCCTGAAAAAATGAGGAATCAATAAAACATGAGATTATTAAAATATAAATAAAGAGCGAACACAGTATCCTGACTGAAGCTGAGCTGTAACCTATCAATGTACAGCTACGTATGTTTTTGCTGAATTAAGATTTTTTTCTCTTTTTTACTACCATGTAGTAATCTTAAACCATCTGTGTCAGTTAGATGCTCTTGAATGCTTGCAATTCTACAATGTAAAGCTTCTACTTTGTAGCTGACATGCTGTAACCTCCCTTGTATATATTTATTTATTTGTGAGGTTAAATATGTCAAATATATTTAGCTACATAATGTCTGTTCTTGTTATGTTAAACTAAGCTTCTGCTTCATCATAGAAGAAGAGGGAAGGGAAATTTCTTATGTATGTTTTTTTTCAAACACCTTGTGAAACAGTTCACTGTAGTTCTTTTACAAGTATGAGGAAACATGTCAGTGTAATTTGTAATACTAGTCAGTGGAATATAGTGTAAAAGGTTTGCAGATGAACGAAAGTGGAAAGAAACGTTTTCAAGTAAACATTCTTGATGTTAGTGTTCCAAATAATTAAAGTTTTTAATAGTGTATGCTTGATTTTATTTTTTTTTCCTCTTTCTTAGCATTAAATGGCAAAAATTATTCAGTGGAATTCCAGAAAATAATCTTATGTTTACTAAGTATGTAAAACAGGTACCTACCTAGCCAAAATATTGGAAATAAACATGCAAGACTAACTCCATCTCATCACAGGAATGCATTTTGCAGAACATGCTTTTCCCTGTTGTGATTAACTCAATGCCACATCCAGCAGATGATCTGAAAGTTATGCAAGTTCATTTATTTATGGTCATGTCATAGCAATAAAGGGAAAATCAAGGCAACAGTCAGTATGCTGGGATGATATTTTAGAAGTAATACAAATGAATAATCTAAAACTCAGGAATTATTTTAATTCATTTAATCTATTTTAACTTGTAATCATACTTTAACTGATCACTGTTGAAATATTTTAGTCAGGAAGTCACTTGATTCAATCTACACACTAATTTACAAACATGAAATGTAACACACTACTGGCCTACCTTTAGATGTTTACCTTTAAGGAACACTGAAGCCTGCTGAAATGTGTTGGATTTGCTCCCCTGTATTGAAATCTCAACAGAGAAAATTCAGAGAATATGAGGGTTTAGCAGTAATATTTTTAGAAAGCAATCAAAAAAACACCATGTGATATTTATAATGAGGATGCTGGGTGGGCCAGTGAACAGTTTGTCCATGTGTGTCTGTGGACCGTGAACGCTACCCTTGAGCTTTATGCCTTGAACAGTGTGGGAGGACCCTCTGAAGGAAGGAACCCAGGCTTTTTTTCCAAGTAGGATCTTGGCAGATGCCAAACTTGTAAGAAACGATTTGCAGCATTTGGGGGTGGATTTATTTTTCTCCTCGTTTCATCACTTTTTAAATATCAAGAACAATTTTATTTTAATCCTCTACTGTTAACAGCTTCCTACTGTAACCCATTGAGTTACATAAAATGCCATTTCGTTTTATTGCTTTTGAAAGGCTGATCTATAATCAGACACATCTATGTAACCACAGGCACAGCTACTGAGTTACAGGGCAGCAGTGTGTTGTTCATGAAGCCATTATAAAAGGTTGTTATTTATTTACTATATATAAGGACATAAAACCATGTATGGGTCAGCAAATTGGGCAAAGGGATTAGAAGTTATTGGGAAACCAATCATGCAAAGCAGTCTCTGGAGCAGCCGTTTCATGCCCACTGCTACAGCTGCTGCTATGCTGAGACTTTCCCCTTTACCCTTCACTTAGCTGGTCTGTAGCTACTTGGTCCATTTAATCTTCAGAGCTCCTGGCCCCATCTTGGGCACTCCCATCCTCGGGACAACCATTTGCTGCAGTGCTAGGGAAAAGGAAAAAGAGAAAGAGAAAAACAAAGCAGAGGAAGGGAAAGAGTTGCTGTCCAGGCCTGCTCTGCATCTCCTGACACTCTTCACATGATTTCTTTCCCCTTCGCCAGGATATGTCACCCTGACCAGCGTTGGAGGCAGACAGTTGGAGTAGGTGGAACAGACCACCATGGTTATTTGTGCATCTGTCAATTCAAACTAATATTTTTGACCCTCCAACTAAGGCTAAGCTACAAATAATGTCTCTGGAGTTCAGGAGGAACCTTTTGCCCATCATGATAAATCAGTCTGATAAGGTTCAAGCACCACACCAGAAGTAGCTAAATAAATCTCCTGGAAAACTTTTCTGGAAAGATGGCCCTTCCTTAGATATGTCTGCTTGGTCAAAGCCAAGGCTGCTATTGTTCTTAGATTAAGAACATGGACATGATATGGACCTGTTGGAGCAAGTCCAAAGGAGGCCACGAAGATGCTCAGAGGGCTGGAGCCCCTCTGCTATGGGGACAGGCTGAGAGAGTTGGGCTTGTTCAGCCTGGAGAAGAGAAGGCTGTGGGGAGACCTTATTGCAGCCTTCCAGTACCTGAAGGGGCCTACAAGGAAGCTGTGTGTGTGGGCTTTTTACAAGGGTCTGTAGTGACAGGACAAGGCGTAATGGGTTTAAACTGAAAGAGGGGAGATTTAGATCAGATGTAAGGAAGAAGTTCTTCCTGGAGAGGGTGGTGAGGCACTGGAGCAGGCTGCCCAGAGAAGCTGCGGGTGCCCCATCCCTGGAAGTATTCAAGGCCAGGCTGGATGAGGCTGTGAGCAACCTGGTCTAGTGGAGGGTGTCCCTGCCCATGGCAGGGGGGTTGGAACTAGATGGTCTGTAAGGTCCCTTCCAACCCAAACCGTTCTGTGATTCTAAGACCAGATTTGGTACTCATGAGGAGTGCATGCTGTGGTAATGTCCATGTGGATTGTATAACCACAACCGTCTGACAGCAGTTCTATGACATGGTTTACTCGAGGAGTGCTGAATGACCTACCTGACAAAGCAAGGGCCAGCTTGAATCGTTATCATGTACTAGATGATAGCCTAAACTGGGCACTTCGTGTCGAGGTGATTCTAGTAAAAGTTCTCAAAAGATATAGCTTTAGAGAGAAAAGAGTTCTCAAAAATCCCTGCGTTGTTCCCTATGGGAAGTGTAGGAGAGAGAGCGAATGCTGGTAGCTCTGGCATGATGCTCCCTTGCTTTTTCCCATCCTGGGAGCCTGCAGAAGCGGGGCAGAAGAGAGCTCCCGCTGCCCCTGTCGTGCTACATTTCCCAGAACTCCCACTCCAAATGCAGTAAATGCAATAATATTACGCATTTACAGAATTCAGCTCAGTTTTCCTTCCCAGTCTCCCGGCACGCCGGCTCGTGCTTTCCCAGCAGAGGGCAGCGGCACATTGCTGGCTGCAAACCTGCTCCCACCCAGCGAAAAATGCCACCAGACTCTTCCACGTGTAAGCACCGGCGCAGAGATAAGTGGGAGAGTTCATATCAGGTTTGTCTGATATTTAGCCATCCGTTACATCACCGGAGGAAGCAAACACTGCGCTCGGGGAAGTGAGGGAGAGAGCTGTCTGCCTGCACTTGGGCACATGTAGTGGAAAGAGGAATAGAGTCTCTCCGTGTTTTCTCTTGCTGGTTGGTACATTTTCTCCTTCTTTGCTCTGAGGGGATGCAATGGAATTAGCAACCACTCCACTGCTGTCAGCTGTGCAAACAGAGCCATCTCACCGCTTCAGGCTTGCACACTAGCTTCTTCCAGTACTGGGCAGATGAGTTGACCTGCTGGGCTGCCAGCCTGTGACTCAGAAATTCACTGTATGCGTAATTGTCCACAGAGGGGGAAAAACACACCAGCAGCCCTCTGTTGACAGTGGCACACAGGTCCATACCTACCTACAGCTTTTTCCCTCAACAGCATAGGGACAGACCTGCACCCTCTTTCTCCACAGCCCATATTACCAGATCAGCACAAGGAAGGTGCAGAACCACTCAGCCCCACGCTCAGCTGTACAGCTACCCCAAGGCTGCCCTGTCAGGGGGCAGGACTGACCAGAAAGCTGGCCAGAAATGGCACCGTGTTGAAATTAAAATGTCATATCTACAATTCTGACAAGATCTTCAAGGGAAAAAACTCCAAAACCATTTGAATCCCCCCCATCTGTGCTTACCCCTGGTAGTCTCACTGGCATGTGCCTCACCCCACACCATCACCAGCACCAAGCTAAGGGGAGAGAGGTGGCCTGGGGCAGGGAAGGACCTGCCTTTCCTACCCTTTTTTGGAGAGAGCCCACAGGCAGGGCTGCCCTGGCCATGGGAAGAAGGAGCAGTGGGAAGGGAGACCCAGGATCAGTCAGGACTTGGTGTAGAGAGCCGGGCACGAGACTCATATGACAGATGTCATGAGACCATCACTGCTCCTAAACACTTGTAGTGTTGGTGATGCACAAGTTCAGAGTCATGGCACAGCACCTCTCGGTGAACTGACACAAGCACAGCTCTGCACGAGGCAGGAGCCAGCGTGAGTTCCCTGCCATTCCTCTGTGCTCCCTACAACCAACGCTCATTTCCCAGGATGTGGACATGCCAGGATACCTCTCAGTCTGGCTGCAAATACCTCGTTGCTCAGACTTGGTCATTTTCTAGAGTTACCCAAGGTACAGCGTGAGCTAAGAATTGTGCAGATGCTGACAGCACTACCCACAGCACGGACATGCAATTGAGAGATTAGCATAGTGAGGGTCCTCAAGAAAGGAGGGCGAGCATGGGAAACCAGCACTTACAAAGCTCTGCAGGGGCTCTGGAAGACAGAGGCTGAAATACATGCAGAGTGCAACTCAAAGATCTCTCAGAGGAGTTTCATGTGTGTTTGAAACAACTTGGTATGCAGGGGCCCAAGCTGAGCTCTGCATGGAGGGCAGCTCCGGGGGATGCAGCTCCAGCCTAGTTGGACCTCGACCCATGGGTGGCTTCTTCACTGTTTCTTTGGTGTAGCCTAGAGATGGTGGAAACTGTGGAGCAAGAGTTGAAGCCAATGCTTCTTGCAGGTTAGCAGGATGTATTTAGGCAGACTGGGCCTTAAAATGGTCATCTAAACCAGCCCCCACTGCCCTGGTCTGGTTAGGTGGCAGCTCTTACTAGACACGAGGAACTTACGTTTGGTTTAGCTACATTAGGTGGAGGAGAAGCTGGGGTCAAGCCTGCCAGTTCCTCATAGGTGACGCTAAAGATTTCACTGTGGAGGTACTGCACTGGGTTTCCAAAAAAAAAAGTGAGCCCATTCAAGCCCCACACCGCACACCTCCAAATCTTTTTACCAGCTCCAGATAGAGGCACGGTGAAGGGATTCTGTCATGGAACCTCTGAGGTGGCTGGGCAGAACCAAGAGCTAAGCTGAATGCACCTTTCATTGCAGAAAAGATCAACTCAAAAAAGATCAGCATAGGCAGAAGCAGCCTGTCCCTGAGAGTGTGGCTGTCAGATACTGTTGCTGGGTAACTGCAAGCTGACTTTAATCTATCCCGTTCTTTTATTCTTACTGATTTTTTAATGCCTCCCAAAGATGGGTCTTTTTCACTTTGCCTGTTGTTTTCACCCAAAACTATGTATGCTCTGACTGCAATCCACTGACTATACTTTATCCTACCAGATGCTGTATGTAATGTTTCCCACATTCAAAAGCAAAGAGATCCTCTCACTGCAATCAGACTGGCATTCAGTTGGAGACTAGTGTAAGGATAGTCTCTATAGCCCCCTGGATAAGTGCTACTGAAGCACCGGAAGAGTTTCAGGACAAAGGAGACCCCCTGTCACTGAAGGTGTCTAAGAACAGGCTGAACCTGGGCTTCCTAAACCCACTCACGTGGGTGCCATCATCGACACCACCAGCAGTATCAGATGACACACAGAGACAACCTCCTGCTCTGTGATCCTCTTTCGTGTCTCGTTACTATTTTTACTAACACAGTACACTGCATGAGGAGGAAGGTGCTCCCACAATAAATTCGTATCAGTACCCTATCTCCAGGACTTAGCTTCTCCTCCCCCCTAATTTCTCAGCTGTAAACCCTTTGCCCATAACAGCTGCCTGATCCACTAAATAGCTTCACCCTTCCAAACAAGTACCCCACCCCCATCACACTGCCACAGTACCATTAATCACCCTGGTCTCCAGCCTCCCCTGCTGAGGCAAGACACCCCATCCTTTCACTTACCAAAGCATCTGCTGTAGATTTAAAGCAGAGATGGCCGCAACAGAACGTCTCCCAGCTTTTGAGTGGCCCTGGTCCCTTTTAGAGAAGGATTGCAAACTTCTGTGTTAGACATATGTATTTCAGGGTTTATTATTATATAGGTAAGTTTGCCTTAAAGCAGGGAGAAAAATTAGTTGCCCTCCTAAGAAAATTTCTGGTTCCATTTTCCTTTTCTATTATTATTTTACTCAAATGAACATCATTGCAGGAGTGTTGACATCTCTCATAGGCTTATATGGGCCATTTAAATTATAAACCAGGGATTCTGACTGGCACCTTTATGGACCAGGTGGAATCTGTGCCTGAGCTTCAGGTATTTGGGGTTTTTTCCTCCTTAGCCTTCGTGCTGAGTTCATGCAGTAGTGAGCTGCTACCGTGAGTGTGGTGACCTGCACCTCCTTTGTCTCCACTAGCTAAAATTGACAGGCCCTTTATTTCCCAGTTACAAGAACTCCATCCATTACCAAAGATATTGCAAAAGACATTTCAGTGTTTTCTTTCAGTGAGGTCAAAAAGAAGAGCACGAGAAAGAAGCTTCAGGGATAATGTTAACATGAAGAAGTTTGAGTCAAAGTGTTGGCATTTGCCAGGGAAGCAAGCATTAGCTTCCCAAACGCTTGGGTGCACAGAGGCTGCTGCCGTGCTCCCAGCCATTGCAGTAGGTACTCGACAGGCAGTGGTATGGGACGGATGTAAATAACAGCACATATCGGTACCACATGTGGAGGGAGAAATATCCTGATGCACACACACACATCCCAGCCAGGTCTGAAAAACAGGCCATGTGTTTCTTCTTTTCTAAACTGCTCTATACACAATCCAGTGCAAAAGGAAAACACAGGATGCAGTTGTCCCGAAGTCCAGGATACAGAAACTAACTGATAGTTTTCCATGGTGTTTGCAAGTAAATGGATCAACCAAGTTCCACATTTAGGCATTTAATTAAATGGCTTGCTTTTTTTTATTTTTCATACCACAGGAAAAAATTCCCCCTTTGGCAGGGAGTCCTTCCTCCCTAGATCTCAATCTCTGCCTGACAGGGCTTCTATGCACACAAACCTTGAATTGTCTTGGCGCATACAAATCACGAGGTTTTGGCTGCCTGATGATAGGAGCTGTGGTGGCTTATTCCCGTAAACCAGACATTTCAGTGTGTGTAGAGCAGCCCTGTGATTGTGATTGGCATATGGCTACTTTCAACCAGCTTGTTTCTCCCATGGCTGGCGTCATGCCAAGAGAAGCATTTTAATATTAAGGTGGTTGTGGAAAAGCAGCAGATGCAATAGCTGAGGAACAAAAAAAAATATTGCTTTATGAAGTGTCTTGGCTCATTCACCCATTCTAAATAATCACTTTGACTAAGAGCCTGCGTTCAGAAAATAAAGGTTGTTTGTCTAGCACAACTTCATTTGTCCAGCTTGGGATGGATAGGGTCCACTGAACCAACACTGACATCTAAGATAGGCAGCTCTTGCAGAAATAGCTTTCTTTATATCATCTAAAATAGCACCAGTTTGCTTTAGCTCTTATGCCACACACTAATTTATTTATTAAGCCCCACTATTGAAGGAGGATGGGGGGCTTCAGCTTCACTCAGGCTGAACAGAGCCCTCCTTCTTTCTCTCCTCAGATGAAGGACTGAGCCTAGTATTGTGCAAAGCCTCCCCATATATTTTTGGGGGTTCTAGCATGGGTGTCCTTTCAGTAGAGTATTAGTGCAGTGGTTCTTCAGGCCTTGCTCACATATTGTAATAAAAGTGCACAAACAACCCCTACAGGTTATTCATTTTTCCATTTTATCAGGATCCATTTAGCAGCACAGCAATAGCTTTTAAATTCCAGTAGTTGTGTGACGTATATTATCACTGCAGAGGTAGCAGAATCTTAAAGCCACGGGGCTGTTGCTTGACTGTGTGTTATGTCCTTGTCTGGCCTCTCACATGGACAGTTTGGCATCTTTTCTCAAGCACTCAGCTTTCCCTTTCCGTAAGTCTTGGGGCCCAGACATACGATCAAGCTATTGCCATTTAAAAAGTTTCCCCAGTCCTCCTGAGTCATCGCAACTGCCAAGGTGAAGGTTCTTCATTCACCTGTTTTTCTCTCTGTGTTTCACCTTGCACTTGCCACAAGTTAAGAATCAAGATAGCTGCTGCCAGTTCTCACTCAGCTGGTGCACATTAAATTGCTGTAACAGAACTGCGTGCCCAAGACCTGAATGCACTGATTTATTGAGTGTGACGTGCTATTGATGTCTTCTTGTTGTGCCTATGAAGCAGGATGTAACTAGCTACATAAAAATGATAAACAATTGCTTGTCTTTGCAATGATTTTGGTCATACAAATAAATAATTTCAGAGTGGATGAATGAGGCAATTCTATTTGTAGCCTTTATAGCTGAATTATTTCTATGTGCAAGTGAAATTATCATTTTTAAAAGTCAGCCACATCAACTTACAAGGCCGTTGGGTAACACATATGTAGTGTTTAAAAATATCCATATTTTTTTAGTAGCATACTTTATAACATGGGGGTGGGGGGGTGGAAGGAAAATTAATTCTCTATCATACTGGATTTACTACACTTTTGTCACTAGAAGGAATGCTGCTTACAAGTTTATGGCAGTGGAATTTTAGGTGAAAACAGATTTCAAAGTCCTATGTAAGGAAAAAGGAATTGCAGCTGGTCAGTCACTGCATGAGAATGAATGAACGGCACATCTTGCAATTCTCCATCTGGGAGGACAAAAAATACTTGCAACCACACAGCAAAATGTAAGTTGACTGTCTCCACTTGCCCTGATAAATCTATCAATTGCAAGAAACTGTCCCATAGCTTAATCCAAAAGCAAATTTATAGTTAGGACTCAGGAATGAGTCAAAGCTAAAAATCAAGGCAAAGGGTAGCCTTAAATTGAGCCAATTGTCTCCTGCAGACCTGAAACTCTGGAACAAAAGCCACCCCGTGTCTGGTCCATGAGTCTGTCCCCAGGATGGGTAGTGGGTGACTCCTGTGACACTGTGCACCAGGCAAACAGCCCTCTGAGCGGCTCTGCTGGAAGAGCACCAGACTATCAATGAGGGGTCCAGCCTTCAGTGTGGTCCTGGTGGGACAATTTGGTTTTTCTGCTCAATGAGGGGATTGGTACATGGCCTGACCCCTGAGGAAGGGACCTGCCAGGGCACCGCCTGATCTGCCCATCCACTGGAAAGCAGGGAGCAAGGGAAGAGAAGATTGTTGAGAAGTCAGCCTGTGACCCAACATATTGACACCATCTGTGTCCTTACTGGGGATCTGGGAGAGCTCCTGCACTCTGCACTGAGACCAAACAGAGCCTGATATGAGACAGGCATCAAAGCATTGCGATGGCTATGGAGCACTAATAAATCCCCAGTCCTGTGAGCCCAGTTCTCTCTGCTCGGTGGGAGTCTTCCTAGGGCACCACAGGATGAGAAGCATTTCCCCCACCAGGAAACTGCATGACAGAGCGTGACACCATCTCGCCTTTCCCTCTCATTCCTGTCCCTTTTCATCTTGCGGTCGCTATGCCGCTGAAATAAGACCTTCCTCCTGACAGCAGTGTTAGGCAAAGCTCGGTTTCTGCTAGTTCATTAACCTGACTGTCATCTTGTCCTCAAACTCCCTGTGGATCTCCTGGTGAGCCCTCTGGCACTTGGAGCACACGGGCGCTCGGAAGCAGAAAGGAGATAGAGCTTCCAAAGCGCCCCGCTGGCACCCGAAGAGCTTTGTGCTCTTTACCTCAGCCCCAGGCTTCCCCCGTGACCCTCAGCCGTGTTGAGCTGTTTGCTATCTGCTTTCCTTCTGCAGCAGTTTGGAGATAACTCCAGCTCATGGGACACTATTCTTAGCTGGCGGCCCCTCAGCAGGTGCAGCCGTGGGCACAAAGCTGCGCGTGGGAAGGCGGCAGAGACGCGGCGATACCATCCCACCCCACAGCCCCGGGGCCTCAGGCAAGTCGGGAGCACTCAGGGATGGGTGGATGACTAAAAATAAGCTAAATCAGGCCCAGGGTACTGAACAACTTGAGAAAATCCTTTAGAAATGCCAAGGAGTAATCAGTGATAAGCAGCCGCTGAGCAAGTCATCATAAGGTGTGTGGAAATCTCTGCCACTAGAATCCATTTTGCTGGTTGTAACCACAGCTGTGCCTCAGCTCCTTGTGCTCCTGTAGCCACAACAGCATCAGAAATGCCAAAGTGGAAGTTTTGCAGTCTTTGAGCTGTTTCCTTGCCATGAAAAGTGCTTGGGTCAATAAACTCATCCCAGTTTCTGTAGGGAGCAGTTCAGGAAAAAGCACAGAGGAGAGGAAGCAGGGAAAGACAAATGTCACTGAGGCTTACCTGTGACACTAAAGAGACACACACGCATGACCGAAGGTGTTCCTCTGCAGTCTGTCACATGCCAAATATTAAACTTCTGTCTGGCGTAAGTGGCTTAAAATTCAGGTAAAGACAGATAAATTGATTCATAACCTATAAAGCAGAGAAGATATCCAAGACGTAAGAGAAAATGTTGGAAAATATTCAAATATTTTTACTGCGATATGTTAACAAATTATTTATTTTTAATTCTTTGGCATCTTTTTTCATTTTTAAAACAAAAACTGTATATACACAAAACCTGTAGATACTGACAGATATTTTCCTTTTATTAGTGTTTTCAAAAAGGAAACCACCATGGCAAATAGTAGTCACAATGCAGTCTTATTTTTTGTCAGAAATCACTTTTCATTCCACATTGGTTTCAACCCTGCACTCCAGTGTGTTCAGAGGAGCCCCTGTCAGGCTGTACAGTGCCACCTGACTGCAAACAGTGCTGAGGACAACACATTTTTCCCATTCTGCAAGACCTTCTAGGAATTTCCCTGCTTAATGCAGGGAAAATCCACTGAAATGAGAATTCCCAGAAGAGGATGTAATAACTCAAGGCACTGGCATAAGTTTTTTCTGAACTCATCCAGTGCAGAGGTCCAACAGCTGAAGACATCGCAGGCTATGGAATATGGCTGAAATAAAAATAGTTTTACTGCCCTTTGAGTGGGCAAGTAAGGCTACACTAGGCAGTCTGAGAGCTGACTCCATCTTTTACCACCCCCTTGGACAGCCTCCTGTATAATTTTATCTATTTTATAGGGTTTCATATGGCTCTCTGCATGCATGAACTTTGTCTCACCTAATATCTACAGAATGGCCAAGTTACACTTTGTACATGCAAAACTTAACTCCCAACATGCCTGCCAAACCTCTGCCTGCATCCGACTTCCCCATGACACTGGCATCCTGGGTACAAGGAGGCACCCAGCTCCTATGGCAGCATGACCTGTAAGCCACTCTTCAAGCCTGTCATTCCCAAAACGCCATCTGGCTTGTAGGACATTCTTTGAGGCACTGCTCTTTGGTCTTGAGGGGGGCATCCTCCTGGATGCTACCAACTGCTGGATAACTGTTGGGCTTAACAAGAGACGTTCTCAGGAAAAAGAAAAAAAAAATCCATGTGGAGAGACTGAGTGATAAATAGCTGCAGCAGCAAACACATGGCACAGTCACACAGAGGTGCAGCACAAAGCTGTTGTGCTCCCCACTTCCCATCTGAGCTCTTCGTTCCTCCAAGCCATTGAGTTGACCTTCTGCCACGTTTGCAACCTTTGAAAAGTACGAGAAAATCATTGCCTCTTCTCTTTCCAGAGCCCAGGAAAAACATCCATAGCAAACAGGTATTCACTATGGGCTGGCTCAGCAACAAAACCATTAACTCAGTGAGCATTGGCAGATTACCACTAAAGGCAAGCCATAAAAATAAGAAAAGGTTTGGTAGATTGTACTTGTTGCTTCTTGTTCTGTATCTGGCTCATGGACAGAGAACTCAGCCTCTAGTATGACACAACCAGCACATTCTGCCATGTTAAACTGATTAGAAAAAAATCTTCCTGAAAAGAATAAGAAGTTTGTAATTGATTTCAGTGTGGTCATAGATTTCAATTCTTTCTTTTTGGTAATCCAGCCAAAGGAGGTTTCAACTATTTCAGTGTGAGATTCTGAGAAAACATATTTGCAAATTCTAACATCAAAAATTTCTAGGAAACTTTGTGCAGGATGCAATTTATCAATTTCTCCAGACAAGCAGGAGGTAATTTATTTACTACATTCTCTACATCTACTACTGTCAAACTTGCTGAATTTTTATGCTAAAGCTTTCTTACCTTAAGTACTGTTTACTGTCTTTTGGCACTGTTTGAAAGATATACACAAATACATGGGAAACTACCACTATACCATCAAATCTAATCCTATCAAATTCCCAAAATAGGCTGAGAAAAATATGAATAATTTTCTTTAAATAGCACAAGATTAAATAATAATACCATTAGGTTCTTTTATAATTGTGTTCTGCTGCTTTGCACAATTAGATGCACTTATGTTTTCAAGCACTCTCTGCAAACATGGGGATTGGAAATGAATACTTTACTTTTTAAATGCAATTAGGACAAGCAAACAAACAACCACAGCTTCAGTTGGCATAAATCATCATAGTCACACTGGTGGAATTACAAACTGTGCCTGATGTTTTTGGTTAATAATGACAGACTCTTGCCGTATATCTTTTTGTCACTCCATTTATCTCACATGCTGCTTCTTTCCCAACCCTGTGACAAATTCTAAACAATTAAGATATAAATGTTTACAAAGCAACATGTTTATTCTGTGACAATCTGAATCCTTTGCTTTTAACCATAACTAATGCAACTAGAAAATTTGGCACTAAAAGAGGTCTTAGCGTTTGTAAGAACTTTTACTAAACTCTCTTAAAGCTCAGACAGTTAACTCAGGGTGTCACTCTGATATTGCAACACACCACAACCAATCACAGCATGACGGAAGTGCCGTATGACATCAGGTGAGGTCAGAATTAGCCCCACGGGCTCCATGACCCAATAGGCACCTGCAAGGGGTAACCAACACAGATGTAGGAGTGCCAACACCTCCCTTTCTACCCCTCTGCTAGGCTTGCCTTGGTGTTGGTTGCCTTACTCTATTCCTCCTTTTCCAGGTGACTCAGGAGAGCAGGTTGCAGGCAAACACTTCTGGACACCAGCCTGGGAAAGCTGCCGTCCTGTTGGTGTTTACCTGTAAAGACCTGGTAGACTCCATGTGCTGTTTTCTCACTGGAAACCAGAGCTGTTCCTTCTTTCCTCAGAAAAAAGTGTGGTGAGTAGCCAAATATCCCACACTGGAAGAACTGAAGGTAAACCAAGAGACACAGATTTCTGCATCTCTGGCACTCAGTCTTTGCCCTTTTTAAGGAGTTTGTTCTGGTTTTCTTTCCTGTATTGCCATTGCTGGGACAGGAGCAAGCCTAAGTAAGTGGTGTAAGAGGACTTCTACAAAGTTCATTTTCTCAGCTTATTTATTCTGTAACTTGAATTTGCTCATAGCCTTTTATAGCCACCAATAATGCAACTGTTCAGCTGTCTCTTGGTGCATAGTTGCCAAGGTAGCAGATCAGTGTTAAGTGAAAGGCCTCTTTTACATTAACTATAATCCCTTTTAAAGTGAGTACTTCAATTCGTAATTTCCTACCTATACTTCTGGTGTTTATTTTTGTTTAACATTGAAGTTGAAAATATCTTATTACAGATACTTCAGCACATTAATGATTCTACATAGATTTAAAAATTCCAATTATAATGTAATTTTAAAAAGTTCAATACTTTTTTATGGGATGGCTCACTGCACCATTTTTATTTTTCTTATTATTTTATTTTTTTATAAAAAGCAAATTCCAGTTGTGAGTTCACGAGCTGTAATAGAAAGGAAATAGATACCAAATCTTTGTTCTGGGCTCAATAAGCTAAAAGTACAATATAGAGTTTATGAAGGGGAATTCTTTCCATAGATGGTTTTTTTCTACTTCGCCAGACAGAAACAATTTTCAGATTGTTTCCAGAGGTTCTCTTTCAGCAATAGACCAGGTTCCACTCACTGACACATAAGGATCACAAAATGCTTGCAACCCTTGAGCTTATGGTATACACAAGATGATAATGCTTTTCAAACATGTGCAGCACATTCCAGTATAGAACTGATGACAGAGTTTAGGGGAACAGCAAGCAGGAGAAACAAAAAATCAAGAAACAGGAACAAAAATGACCCCTCACTTCATGGTATTGGCTGGCCAAGAGGGCACAGCACAGTAAATGGTATCTTTTCCACGACGGCTCTTCAGATGCAGCCAGTGGTCTAGGGAAAAACGAATATTCTCTGTCTCTGAGCGTGGGTATCACTCCTGAATGCCACTTTGCCATCCTACACTGTGCATGGACTACAGCAGAGGGAATGGGACAGCTAGTACATTTTTAGAGGACAGCTCTGAGTGAGGACATGATCCTCAAGCGGACGGTCCCTCCCACACCCCTGCTCCACTGTCAGTGCCAGTGCATAACGGCCACTGCCTGATGGATTTTGGTGACAGCCTCAGACTGAGCAAGCCCTGAACAAGCCACTGATGATGCTGCTTTTCACTTTTGTCCTCCAGAGAACCTTGATCTTTCTGAAAAAGGAACATAAAGGAACTTCTGAAACCACCAGGGGAATATAACGAATGCAAGTGCAATACAATGTCTGTACAGGAACACTTAGGAATACTGGGAGAAAAAACACGGAAGTTAAAAATGTCTATGACATTTACATAAACAGAATATAGTCATCCATGCTAGATTTAGCCAGGCTAGTATTAAAATTAATTTCTTGTTCAAAACATAATATTTTATCTGTGACTCAGGATCAGAAATGAACTATCAAGGGATTTTTAATGTCTTCTCTAAAACAGAAGCATCCAACTGTTTACATATGCTTATATACCTGAATCCTATCACCTTTGCAATGTCATCAGTTTCCTCTGCTTTTCTGATTGCATGGTGAGAATGACACATTTTATATGTATTATCCTGTAAGACTATTCTGTCAATATTATAGTACTGAAGGTTCGAAAATGTTGATAAAATTTGTCGTCACAGAGAGAATAAGAAAGCAAAAAACATTTAAAGTGGGCTCATGAAGTCTGCATCTCTTCTCAATTTTTCAACCTAATTTCTAATCACAACAAAATGCCACATGGATTCAGACTGAAAATTCTTCCAGCTTAGTATGTGGCCTATGGAAGCAATCTGCAGGTACTCTGGGAAAAAGTGTAACAAGCCATGTCTGAAGTGATTTCTGGTAGCTGACTTTGAGTCCATTGACTAGATTTGTCATTTTTCTCCCCGTGCAGCACTTTACATTACTTTTCATTTATCATTTTATTGCCGTGTCACTCAGTACTGTGATATCACACTTCAGCTTCTTCCTGCCATCTTTCCAGCTGAGTATCCCAAATCACCTTCAGACTTTATCACCCCTCTATTTCCCTCACAAATTCTGTATGGGTATATTTAACAGTACAACCCACAGTACTACATCTCTTATAGGGCTACATTAGTAACCTCATTCCATTGCTAAAAGTTTTCATTCTTTATCTTTTAGCAGTTGTTTACCCCACAGGGGCTTCTTTTCTAGTTGGAGCAGGTTTTAAGTGGTTTTAGGTTTTTTAAGATCTGTGGTTAATAATCCTGCTGAAAGCTTGTACAAAGTGCATGTATGCTACATGGATCTACATATATTGCTTACAAAGGCCTTTTAACAGCTCTGTGAAGTATAACTGCCTTTGATAACATGCATATTTCCTGTTTCTTCCTCTAATGTATTATCCAGTATCTGTTTATTCTTCCTTTCATTAGTTTTTTGCTAAATTCTCAGAATGAAAAATTAAACCCACTGGTCTACATTTTCCAAGACCACTATTTCAATGACTGCTTACCTTTGTCAGCTTTCATTTCTTTGGTACTGCGGAAAGTTTAAACTATGTGTTATTGCCACAGGTAACAGTTTAACAATTTTATGTTTGAGGTTTTTCAGAACTCATGGCACCAGCATCATTTAGTCCTGGTGATCTGTAAAGTTTGGCCTACTTCACCTGAAAGCCTGAAATGTAAATATTTGCAAGAAATTCTGTTATGGTTTACACAGTAGCCTGACTTGAAATATATGTGGGGGGTTTTGTGTTTTGACAAAGTCTTTCTCAAGGTTTAGGTGCAAGACAGTACACCCCCTTGCCACCAAAAGGAAAATGCATTGTGTCCTTCTCTGGGATCCTCCATTCCCCCAGGCTGTGCCTCAATACAAGAGATACCATCGCCCAGACGGAAGCTGGTCACAACTGGTGCACAGGGGCAGTTCACCTCTGCGGCCCTTGCTGCATCCTGGCAGCCTTTTCTCAGTGGCTAGCACCTCACGGCATCAGGAGAGGAATAGTTTAATGGCCTTCTCTAGTCATCTCATGGCTTTTTGTCTGGGGCTACAAAGTACACAGGGCAATGCCAGTCACTTGGCATTACACACCTAAAAATCTATATGCAGTCTATACCTGCTGCTGCTCCAGCCACAGTGTTAATCATAATTTCAATAAAGTCTGTGTCCATCAAGCCACCTACTGGCTCTGCTCCATAGGTATCCTGCAGCTAGTTGGATGCTGAAAGAATCTTGTTCTGTAACAGCTAACCAGGAAAAACATAATTTAGGTTATGCTCTATGGACTAAAAGTACAAGGTACAGGACCTCCAAAGTCATGACATTTGAGGAGCAGGTGAGAAAAGCCCTAATTTTGGAATGAGAAATGAGGCATTCTGCTGCACCTGAGCCATGCATCCTGCTGCAATAAATTTCAACTTCTTAACAGTAAAGCCCGTGTTCCTGCTTTCCATGAACATGACTGCTAAAAAGCAAGAGAAAGTAATAACCTCATCGATATGAATTTGAGGCTAGATGAGTCACCAGAAAATATCATGAGGGAGCCCTCCTGGAGTGATAACTCTGAACTAGATAGATTAACAAGATCTTTCCATCCCTAACTTCCATCTCTTAACTAAGATTTTCCATAGTTTACTAAGAGTGCTGATTCACATACACGCTCCTCTTTAGAAAATGTAATATTGGCTATGTCAGGAGAATAGATGTAGGTTTTCCTGTGTCTTCATTCTCATTCAGGTTCATCTGCTTCCTCTTCCTCCAAAGTGTGTAGATCAGCCTGTAGCTTGGCTGTAGATGCCAGCTATGCATAGTTTTGAACAACATGGGAGAGCTCATTCTGGACTTTTCTCAAGTCTTCCCTGTATTTTCCCTAACTTCCTTATCATCCTCAGCCCAAGATTATCTGGCTTCATTTTTAATTGTCCTGCAAAGCCCCTTACTTATGGAGAAGAAGAAGTAATTCACAGCTGGTATGTTCCTTACTGTCTTTGCCAATCAAAACATACAGGTTGCCATTTACTGGCAACATGGTTATCATGATTCAAGACACTTGGCTCTGCCATTAGGTCCCTCTGGCATGTAAAGGAAAATTCATGCCAGTGAAGAAGAAAACCATTGAGCCATTAAATATTTATTTGAATATTTAAATCTTTGGCTGAAGAGAATTGTCTAGGGAGAGTTCCATGTTTAACAAGGGGACAGCACTCTTGCAATTTGCTGATACATTTGCTGAGCACCTCTCTGTGAAAGAAAGGTGGAACTATGTTACACTAACATATAAAAAATTTCTTTCTAATTTGGGACTGCAAGGTGATGCTGGTGGAACAGGAAATCAGATTGCCAATGATACCACATGTGGTGATGAGGAAATTGTTCTCCTCTTAGACAGACACTGGGTAATAAGCTGGAAGTCAAACGTGATGATCCAGAGTTTGACTGGAAGTAGACTGTGACCTGTCTGTCTCACACTGGGCATTTTCAGACCTTGACAATTCATGCTCTTTGGGATCTTTGAGCTCGAGCTGAACCTTGCTTATTTTCTGAGAAGCTGTGTTTGGAGCACGGGCTCAGCAACTGAAAGACTACTTGGCCACAGTGTTGAAAGAGCTACACTACATACTAAGTACATTCTACCCATTACAGGTGCTGCCTGTAACACAGTCCCTCCTCCTTCATGTATCTGCTCTGAGACAAGGCACTATGCACCCTCTTATGATACTGCCTCCTACCATGAAACAGAATAAACCTTATAGGTTTATAAATTAGTTTAAAATGAGAAAGGTAAAATCAAGTGCATCTACTAGATGTGCAGAGCAAAAAAACCATTTTTTTTCCCTTCTTTCAAATGAAAGGTATTGTATCATAAGAATTATTAGAAGGTTAAAAAGAGAACTTAAAGAAAATCAAAACCAAGACAGGAAATACAGTAGAGGAATATTTTTTTCGTCCTTCCAAAAGTTTTCTTTTTGAATGGGATCTTAAACTCACAAGGGCAGGCAAAAACACGTTACTTATACAGTTGTGTTTGTTTAGCAAACCAAATGGACAAAACTAAAAATAATATGTTCCTAAGGCAGGATCAAGTACAGTCTAATGCTTGGAAAAGGTGGCAGTTTATACAGAACTGGGAAGGTCTTCTTAGGAAGAACTCACTAGATGAGAAAGAATAATATTGTGATGACATAAAAGCCTTTCTTTTTTCCTTCTTTACCCATCTGAGTTCTAAGGGAAAGATTTTTTTCTGATATGTCTGAATGTTATAAATTTGTCTATACAAATCTGAACTGACTCAAGTGACAAATAGAGGTCCCTTCCTGTGAAGTTGTTCAAGATTCAAATCCCTTTTCCTAATGAGTGTCTTCTTATTAATGGCAAGGAAACAAGCCTAATAGAAGAGAGCCATTCCCTGAAATAATCAATACCCATTGGTTACAGTGCTCAGTTATTCTTAGAAAATCAATCTGATTTTCTAAGAAAATAGACCAGATGTTGGTTGCTGGCACCAGTGAGTTCTCAGTCTCACAACTGACTTTGCCCACAGGAATTGTCAGTTTTGTGCTAGACTGACTGGTCAAATAAAAAAAAAATGCACTGTAATCAAGGACTCATTACCACACTCTTAATCATATTCATGATGCCAGGCTGGCACAGCTGTGTACCAGTGCAAATAATGCCTTTCAAAAACTAAGTTAAAATTTTTAAAAAATCCCTAACTCAACAGAAGAAATTTTTTTATTTCATTCTTGGCAAAAGTCTATCCTTTAGGAGCCCAACAAATAAGTAAATTTACGTAAGTTAAATAAGCTTTCAGGATCTCCTTAGTTTCTTCATCATTAAGGGCATAAAAAATTAAAATTGGAAACGTTCCCTGCTGCCCTAGAACATCTTATCCATCACAGACTTGTGTTCGTGTTGACATCTTTTTCTTTTCCTTCCAAAGAAAAGAAGTTGGCTAAACAGAGTATCTGCCTAGAGCCAATCTTTTTCCCAAAGTAATCTGGCGCTTATTGGAGTGAAATGAAACTACCAGTTTCCTACAAATATTTGTGAAAGGGGAATAAGAATAAAAAACCACTTCAGCATAAATGCATTTGCTTGATCAATTTAAACACTAGCATAAGCCCTCCTCTTTCTCCAAAATGGCAGTAATAATAATTGTAAGCCTCCTGATAGTAAGTCTTTCTCCTTACTGCCTAACAATTCAGACTAGGGCTATAGATATACTTACTACATGTTCAACATATGTCATAAAAAGCTCCATCCCTGAAAAGAATTTTCAAACACTGAGGGACCTAACTTGCAGAAAATGAGCAAAGTACACAGGAAGGAGACATACTTGTTTCATTCTGGTTATCTATTGTACATGAAAGACAAGTAAACTCAACTGGGGAAGGGAAAGGAAGGCTTAGGATAGAATGTGTAATAGCATCTAGCTGATTTGAAAGAACAAATCCTGCTTTGGGACTTAGGAACTTAAACCTTGCTGCATTCTTCTATAATGTGTTTTTAGAGTTAATAAAAATATAATGCAAAAAATTTAGAAAAGGATGAATCAGGAATATAACACCTTAATCTTTGTGCAGGAAAACAGTATAGAGAGTCAACTTAAAATCTTTTCCAGTTGCCTCTTTTGAGAAAAGAGAGGATGTAACTGCAAGCATCACTGAGCACGGTTGCAAGACATTGAGGGGTAGAGGCTCTGTCTGTCATTTTGCACTTCCTCAGCTTTTGCCAGTTACCACCAGAGCCTCCAAATGTCTGCTCCTGAGCAGCACAAGGCTCCCCAAACCTTGATCATTATCAGCTTCCCAGCACCTGCCCTCATCCCCAGGGCCCACAAATGGGTGATCCTAGCCATAGGGCCCAGCATGCCCCACTCAAGGTATGCCTGCAGGGTAATATAGAGGGATCCTCTCCAGCTTTCACTCAGTTTGGCAGCTAATGCATATGAGAAACATGAGGCTGTGCTTCAAGGTCCTCTTAGCTTGGACAAAGTCAAAATGATTTCACATGAGCTGAATTCAGGCCTGCTGTTGCCCCAGGTTATGAAGTTTTGCAGTGCTATATCTGATCCTGGACCTTCTCCATCCAACCCATCAAAGTCGTTCACATGCCACTGTCTCTCTGCTTTTTCTTTTCTCAAATCTGATCCAAGGGTCCGTTTGCCCTAGCTCAGTCTCTCATGGGTTGCAGACTCCACTCATAGCCATTGGCTTAAATTCAGCACATGGAGTTAAGAATGGAGGGGGATGAGGAGGGACTCTGCTGCTGCTGACAGCATTCTAGTCTGTGCTTTCTTCTCTCTCCAACCCTCCAGGCCTTGTCCTGGAAATCCATCCCAATGGAATGACCATCAAGGAGCTGAGATAACATTCAGGCTTTCACTTATGAACTGAGTGCCCCATAAACATTTTATATTTAAAGCTTTTGCCTGCAGACCTGATAAAGGCTGATGTACAGAGGATTTGGTGAGGTTTTCTTACTGTGTACCTTGAGAGCAACAAGCACTGGCCAGGATTCACTGTCTTTCTGGCCAAACTTTTGAAAACAAATAAATCTCCAGACACTGATAAGCTTGCTGAGAAGTTCTCCTCCACATTTCAACATGTCTTGAGAAAAATCGCACCATTGCTAGGGCCAAGTCTTTGGACAACATTATCTTCCCTGTTTCACTAGCTATCTGAGAAGGGAGCCACCCTGCTGCCCCAGGACCTAAGGATGCACACCATGACATTCTTCAGGATCCAAAGGATGTTAGTCTTGCTGAAGAGAGGTCCATGGTATCGGACAAAAATTGTTTCAGCCACAACTGAACTGTCCTACCCACTAATAGACATCTATAATTTTTGTCTCTTCAAGGCCATATACATTTGTTATACAGGCAGTACTGTCACTTCTTCTGTGGTTTGACCAAGAGGAGATTGACACAGTAAGCATAGCTAGCTGAAGGAAACCTGCAGGGACTCAGCTGTAACCTGAATACTTTGTGCTTGTCTCTCTAGGGCACTCACCACACCGGTTACCCCTGTCTGGGATCACATCCAGACCGCCAAGCCATCAAGGCAAAAGTATGAGTGGGTTAGTGTTCAAATAACTCTTCCACTGTGTAGTTTCATACCCTGTTCATTGATTCTGCATGAGCAAAGGTTTGCTGACCTGTCCATGCAACAGCTGAGATTTCCAACCTTATGATCAGGAGCAGGTGAAAAGTTGCTGCTGTTCTGGCTGTGCTTTAAGCCAGGTTTGCTCTTCTGGCTGGACGTATCCCTCACTTCAAAATTTAACACTGAGCCTGCACATTCGTTCCTTCAGGTAGTACTTCTAACCTCCTAGGATGTGGAGTGTCTTTACTTGATTCAGTCATGCATTTTGAAAGACGTCTTACAACTGCAAATAGTGTTGTCATGTGACTTTTTGGGCACAAGTTAAAGTACAGGAAATTCCAATGAAACATATGAAAATCCTTTTGTTACTGTGTGGCTAACAGAACATGGGAAGATGTTACCCATAGTGGTTGTGGCACCTCCATCCTTGCAGACACTAAAAACCCAACTGGACATGGCCCTGCTCCAGCTGAAACTGCTCTGAGCAGGGACATTGAATGAGATGGTCTGCAGAGGTCCCTTCCCACAGCTGTTCTGGGATTCTGTTTAACCTGAGCCATTTCAGGCACACAGGACACAAGAAAATCTTGTGATAACCTTTCAGTCTATGGTGGTCATTACGAGTCCTACTTAAGGTTCTACTTCTTGCTTGGTATTGGAGTGGAGGCTTCAGCTGCAGTGAGATACCAGAAAAAGCTTCTCAAGGGACAGGAAGGGAGGGCTGTGTGGCAGCACTCTAATAAATACATGAAAAAATTCCGATGTAATGATTTTGAAGTCTCTACTACATCAGAATGCAAAGCATATGTTGAAGAAGTTTTAAATTAAAAAAACTTACGGATATTCTCCACTTCAAAAAAAAGTTGATTTGTTTTTTCCAGACAAAAAATATTTTTCCTGCTGCTGTCAGTGAAGAATGCATTAGTGAAAACAAATTTCCCATGGACCTTTGATGCCATCTGAAAGTAAGGAGAGAAATTGCTGTTCCTATTCAGATTTTGGTTTCCATGACGCAAGCTGTCACTGACAATGATGTTATACCACCACTTCTACAGCATATATTTATCCAGCACTCACATGTCCTCACTGGGTTGTAAAATTTGATTAATTCCTGCTGCATCCCACACAGAAACATCAGGGTCACTTGCATTACGAGAACACAATGACAATTCCTTGCATATTGTTTGTGCTTCTATAAATGAAATGTAATACCCCACCCCTCAAAATGTCCACCAAGGTGTTGAGTAGTAATTTCATCCACTTAATAAAATGTTTACATTCTTCCAAAATATGTTCTGTAATGCTTGTGTTTCAACAAAATGAAATTACTTATAATATATTTTTAATCATAAGCAAAGATGATCACCATTACAATGAATATCAGCAAATTAACCCCATGAACTGCCTTAAGATGAGGAAAATGGTAAACAATGTATTACTGAAGTCAAGTGAAACAGCTTTCAAAAAGACTTTTCCAAGTAATTTGTATAACTTCATGCTCATTAACAATAGCATAAAAGCTGAGAAAATCTGTTAAAATATACTTTGATAAATAATCACCTTCTTTTCCCACAGCTCTATTTTTTGTCCCTTGCCTACTATCTTTAATGGCTTTGGAAAATAATTCCCTTCTATTTATTTGCGTCCTTATCTGTAAACCAGAATTGCTGATGGTATCAGGATAGACTTTGAAACAAAGCTCATTAAATATGGTTAGCCTAACCCAGCAGTCCCTAAATGACTAAAGTTTTGTTGAAAATGAATGGAAGTCACTCTGTGAGAGGTCTTAACATTATTATTATACTGCACTATTCTTCATTGTTCCAGACACCATTAAGCACAGTGAACAAACATACAGTGAAAAAATGCAGAGCATGAGGAGTAAGTCCCTGAAAGCCACAAAAAATACTTAATATTGGTGATACTTCACAACTTTAATATACATTATAATTACAAAACAAACAATTACAAAAACAAATGTGAAAAAAAAAGAATGTTATTATCTTGGCAATAGAGATAAATAGTCTTTGCCTTAGCAGAGTGTGAAAGGTGATATGAATAGGCCAGGCCCAATACAATGTCATTAGAGGTAGAAAATATGGAAGAATGAAAAACAGGTTTATATCTTTACCTGGACCACTCATCGCCTGCTCCATTGGAGAGAAAACAAAACCTTTGGTAGGTTTCTAGAGATAAGATGCAGGCATTTACACAAATAGACCATGCAATTCCTTAGGCAGGATAACCTTTAGGACCTGATAGTCCTAATGTGTCTAATGCAATGGGTGTAATGCAGTCACTGTCTGGGCCAGTAACCTCTCTTCCTGCAGACTGCTTCTCACAAGCAATGAGGTGAGAGGATTCCTGGTGCTAGCGCCTTGACGGTGTCGGATCCAGCGGGGCAGACAGCTGGCAGGGCAGCCCAAGGGAGCCCACACACCCTGATCTGTTCCCGCATCTGGGAATCCTTGCCCCATCCAGCACAGGCCCTTGCAGCCGCTTGGCATTGCGGGGACGGGGCCATAAAGGCACCATACACCCCCCCTGTGCTCCTGGCAAGGTGGGATACCAAAGAGGTGGCTACCCCAAGAGGGAGAGCACAGACACCCTGCCTGAGATTTTCCTGGTAATTTAACACCTCCCTTGGAGCACGCTTAAACACAGTCTAACACAGGAAAAATGTTGATGTCCCTGTGCTGCCTTTTGTCTGCAGCGCCACTGCCATCTTGGGAAGCCCATCTCGGGAAGCCTGGTCTGGGAAGCTCAGCTCAAATTGCAGTGTCACCATCCCTCTAAGAACAGCAGTTTTGTCCTGTCCTTTCCCCTGGGACTGAGGTTTAAATTGTTTGGATGCTATTTAGGCCTAGAGAATCTGGGCCACTTTAGAGACCAGTAAGTTATGTGCTAAGCAGTGGATAATGAGAAACCAGAATTATTTATAGAATCATAGAATCACAGAATGGTTTGGGTTGGAAGGGACCTTAAAGATCATCTAGTCCCAATCCTGCTGCTGTGGGCAAGGACACCCTCCACTAGACCAGGTTGCTCACAGCCTCATCCAGCCTGGCCTTGAACACTGCCAGGGATGGGGCACCCACAGCTTCCCTGGGCAACCTGTGCCAGTGCCTCACCACCCTCTCCAGGAAGAACTTCTTCCTGATAACTCATCTAAATCTCCCTGCTTTCAATTTAAACCCATTAACCCTTGTCTTGTCACTACAGACCCTTGTAAAAAGCCCACACACACAGCTTCCTTGTAGGCCCCTTCAGGTACTGGAAGGCTGCAATAAGGTCTCCCCACAGCCTTCTCTTCTCCAGGCTGAACAAGCCCAACTCTCTCAGCCTGTCCCCATAGCAGAGGGGCTCCAGCCCTCTGAGCTTCTTCATGGCCTCCTCTGGACTCGTTCCAACTGGTCGATATCCTCCTTAAGCTGAGGGCTCCACAGCTGAACACAGTACTGCAGGTGGGGTCTCACGAGAGCAGAGTAGAGGGGAAGCATCACCTCCCTCGACCTGCTGGCCTTATGTGAAGAATGACTTGAAGTTTATTTTATTTGATAACGCTTTTATAAAATGGCATGTTTTGATGTTTTAAATAATGGAATGTATTTTAAATAATGAAACTACAGAGCCTTTTTGTTCAATATACAATCCTACAACTTCTGTTCTAAACTGTGTATGGGTTGAAAATATCTTTTATCTAGAGTGGGCTCTTCAGTCCCAGGCATTGCATTAAAAAGAATTTCTAAACCAAAGGAATTTGTCTGCCTATTCATATACTAAATTTCCATGTACAATTACTTTACATAACTCTGGAATTCCATCATGCCAGATTTCGTGTTTCACAGAAACATTAGTTTCTGAGTCACAATCTTAACTAATTGCAATGTATCATAATGTCACAAAACACCATCTCATAATTTGGCTTGGTTTATGTTAACATTTTCTCTCCAACACAAATGTCTAAAAAATCAATAAATACAGGACTCCGTGCCTTTTGATAAGAAAATATTACATTTCAAGAATAATGGCTGTTTAAATTATTAGTGGTTATGTACATCACTACTACGCCAAGAAATCTTCCAGTGACTTATGGATGAAATTTTGTCTGTCAACCAATGAATTTTCGTCTTCACTGTTCATGTCCTTCATATTCTACTAATTATTTAACACTAATTGGATAATAAGCACAAGGAGCATATTTTTTTCTAGAAATTCTGTTTTCCACAGAACATGGCTGCTTCAATAGGTCTCATGCTCAAACAAAAATGTCAGAAAACAACATTGAATTAATCCTTAAACTAAAGACAGGGAAGATTCAGAAACTTTCTTGTTAATCAGTTGAGCTTCTGCTTAGCTCAGTACTACCACAGATGCTTCTTTACAGTAGATGTTAGGATGGATTTCAGACCCTGTTGAAAAGTAATAAAAGTTTATTCTGAAAATGTCCTACTGACAGAAAAGGTCCATGGTACAAGAGAAGGAATTTAGCATTCAATATTTTTCCAAGTAAAAGCTTTCAGGGATTGACCCAGAGTTGGTGAAAACATTTAATGTCCTTCCACTGACAGCAAAGGAGTTTAGATCAGCTTTCAAGAGTGGCGTAAGGGTCATCAGAGCTAAGATTTCTTTCAACTGAAAGACAAAAGACTGAGGAATTAGAAGCCTACAGTAATTTGTTTCTGCAGGGATTTTCTGATTATTTAAATATGAAAATCTTATTAATAAATGTTGGGTTTTGTATCACACTTTCCCATCATATTACTTTCCTATAATTTTTTTCACTTGAAAATTTCCAACTGCTTGAAAAACATTAATCCAAGTTAATAGAATAAACAATACAGAATCACACTGTCTGAATCAGATCCAAATAACTAATTTGCAAATTGATTGGGAAAAATAGGGAGAAAAAGTTGTAACTGATTTTTTTCAAGGTTCTTGAACTGAAGCCTAACACATTTTGGATGTTGACACTACAGTATTGAACAGTTTTGGGTTTATGGTTATATAAATATGTTTTAAAAAAAAGGAAAATGCACACTCTGCTAAAAATTCTGTACATAGATTGAAAAATGCAATCCAAAGTTGCCAAATAATAAAGTCTTGGAACTTTTCTCCTTGGCAAGCTCACACATAATGTAAATTGATTTTTATCTGTTTGGAACTATTTTAGTTTTAAGTTTTACTTTCAATAGTCACTTTACTATATGGATCAACTTACCAATATCAAAAGTCACTTGTATATTGTTTGTGCATAGAACATTTATTTGGTCTCACTTTTAAAGATCTCCTTCTAACAAAACACTAATAAAAGTCACCTGCAGGTGCTCTACAACTGGGAAACAAAAGTAAATTTTTAGGGTCTGTGGCACTAGGACAGCCAGCAATGCCAGCCCCCCCCTCCCCCCGGCACTCTGCCGTTGAGCCAGGTACTTGCAAGATGACGGACTTCCCTGATAGCTGGAAAATGCACATTTGGAGGAAAAAAACAAAACAAAACAAAAACACATAAAAAAACCCCAAACAAACAAACAAACAAAAAAAAAAAACACAATACAAAACCACAAATTGCTCATTTTGCTTGTTTATTTAAAATAATGGCTCTCCACTAGAGTAAGCTTTCTCGAGGGAATTTCTCTCTAGAGGAATGAAGGTTTAGCAAAAACAGTGAACAGGACCAGGCCTAAAGACCCAGAAAAACACACTCAATCAATCCCTTCAAACTTACAAAATATGACAGTCAATGTTTACCTGTCCACACACTGGGTCAAGTACTTCATAATCTGCGATATGATTTCTGACATGTGCTTTGAGGAAAATGGGTTTGATATGTAATGGCATGTGATTCAGTGGTGGGGTTTTGGTTTGGATTTTGTTTGAGGGTTTTGGGGTTTTTTGCAGTGATTGCCAATGGAAAGATATCAACACCTATTTGGAGGAACTGATTCAAACTTTTGTCAGGAAAATTCTAATACTTCTCCTTATCTCTATCTTTTCTTCACAGTAATTAAATGGGTAGTAAAGAGTGATACCAAAATTATTGATTAGCCAGGTGTCCCTGCCCATGGCAGAGGGGTTGGAACTAGATGATCTTTAAGGTCCCTTCCAACCCAAACCGTTCTGTGATTCTATGATTCTATGAATATCAGAATCAAATGGCCTAGTTGCAGAAGCCATATAGGACATACAAAGGTGATACAATAATGTTTAACAAGAAAGTGACATTACAATTTCCCTTCAAACAACTTTCTGATTGAGCCAGCTCACTGAATGAGAAAGCAAAAGGAATGGAGCATGGGTTTCCCAACAAAAACTGCTATTGACAGTGAAAACCTGGCTGCTGGGAGATACCCCTTGCTGAACATCTCTGGATGTACTTTGTCAAATAGTACTTCTGGCTACCAGGACATGTTGTGTAACTTCAGAGTGTAAATTCGCAGCTGAAATACTGCCAGCTTGCTTGTTTTCAGGCAAAACCTGCTAACTGAGCCTTTTCAGGAAAGCAGAAGGGGGCCCTTAGTGTTTGATACAAAGCATGTATTTCTGGAAGGTCTCTTCTCAATCAACAGCCCATATAATCCAAACCCTCCCCCCATTAACAGTGTATTTGCAGACAACCTTGTTCGTAAAAAAGATAACAAAAAGACTGTATCTTGTAGATGTGTTGCCATGATGGTCTAAAGCTAGCATTCACTGGATTTGATTCTTTCTACATTCACTGAAAAGCACCTCTTCTGAATTCACTGGAGTTACTGCAGACTTTAAAAAATGTAATGAGAAGACAAACCATCTCAGTCTACTGGCACAGTGCTTCAAGAAGATAATTTTGTGTTTTAAGATGTTTATTCCATGAGGGGAATGTGTATGAAAAATTTTTTAGCAATCTAATCTCCTGAGTCATTTCCACGAGATTATTGACAGACGTCTCTGAGCACTGGGCGGGGGGGGAGACCCCAAAAACACCCCAAAAGAAAATGGAAATTGCCCAGAGAAAACATAATGCAGGGCCAATTCTATGCTTAGAGAATACGTTTGGGTTATAATGTCTGTCAAAAGCAAGAGAAACATAAGTAACAGGTGATTCTTCAGTCTTGCTGGAGATGTAAATGTGCAGTGTTGAATCAGAGAAAGGAAAACAGAAATATATTTTCTGTTGTCTCATCAGTAATAAGTTAGACTGGCAGCCTAGAACATCAAATAACTCAACATGACCAGAATTTGTGCAATGGGCAATTAAAGTGGATCTTGAGCCATCAATGCAGTGAGTAATGAGTTTTAAGCTGGAACAAAACAATCTGTTCTCTTGTTCACCTTCCACAATTTCCCATTCCCCTTCCCCTACTCCAGGCAAGCTTTCCAACACATTCTTTGTATAAATGTAGATGCTAGTGGTAGAATTAATGTCCAGCAAATGCAATGAAAGTTATGCCCTTGACTTGAAAGTAAGTGGGATTTTTCCTCTGGAAGTGATGTTCAGATTACTTCTGAAGCTTGCATTCTTGGGTTGATCTAAGCTGATTTTTACTTCTTTTTTATGTCAAGGGGAAATAGTTGCATAACAAAATTATTTCAGTTTTACGGAAAGGGCATCCTGCATTGTTGCTTGCTAAAGTATTTTTTAACTTCTTTGCATATCCAGTTGATGAACTTAAAGTGCACTGGTAAACAGAGCTGCAGAAAACCACAAACAACAGCAATGTAGCATTTTGACCCAACACATGATATACACAGCAGGTCACTATGCAGACGCTCTGACTTGCAGTGCTGAACTGAACGGGACAAGAAAATGCCATGTGCTCACAAAGCAATTATTCGTGCCTGGCTGATTCCAGCTGGCTGCAAAGTGCCTCTCTGAAGCTCTCTGTCAAGGCTGAGTACTGGTGCTGAAAAATACAGTGCAATATGTGGATAATGAAGAGCAGCACGGTTAAGAAGAATAAGCACAAAGGTGGGAGATGAACACTGCTAATTCCCATTTTGCTTTGGATCTTTGTACAGCTTGTGGCAGATTTCTTCAGGCCAGGCCTTGTTTGCTCCATTTGCAATGCAGAGGTTAACAATTTCCATCTATTCTTTTCCCCCAGTTGTCACAAGGAACATTTGATGCTTGTATCACACTTTAGAGGCATACTCACTTGTTTCATTTATGCTTTTCTTTTTTTAATAGAGCTTACACTCAGCCACACTGCACAGTCTAGAATTTTTGAGCACCTTCTTGCCATAACACCAAATATGTAAAGAAATCATCAGTCCTCTGGAAAAGTGCTCAAGTTTGGTCATAACAACAGCTCTTGTGCACCAACTGCACTACATGGGAGGGAGCCTGGAGGGGACAGAGCGTGCAGCACTCCAAAGTTTCACAGGGTGACAGGGCCCTTCTCCCAGGGTCTCCCAGCTTCTGTGGCTAAAAGAATGCCATGAGAACTGCACAAGGAGATTGGTGCCTCTGTCTTGCATTGGTGCCTCTGTCTTGCATAGGCCTTATAAATATGTGGTGATCACAACACGGTTTATAAGAATCTCATAAGTACACTTATCTGTACACATGTGTGACTATGTGCAAATACGTGTGCCAAGAGAGAGGATCAACCAGTCTTTCTGAAGCACTAATTTTCGTAAACAAGCCTAGCAGAAGATCTACCAGGAATTGTATAGTACTGCATTCAGATTGTGTCTTCATGAGCTGTGCACACTACAACAGATGCAGAACAAATTTAGCTGCTCATTAAGTCACCATTTCTGAACACATCCATGGAAAAACCTTATCTGAACATATGACCACCTTGTGACATACCTGTAATGTGACAGGTATTAGGGGACTTGAACTGAAGCTGAACAGTCCGTCTCAGTTCTACCATTTCCTAAATTTTGCATACTTGACTTTCTGGTCTTAGTGTTTCTTTAACGAAGTTCTCTCATTTGAAAGAAGTTATTTGCTTAGATAACATTAGCTAGATGATTCATAGCAACAGACCCATCATCCATATTTGTACTCAACATGTTGCCACAAGTGCTAGTTACAGACAGCACTCATTGCCTTACACTCCTACTTAAAGGTCAAAACAGAAGGAAGAGCATTATAATGGTCTTGCTGGCTGCAGTCAGATTTTATACTTTGCAGCTTCATTAGATGGCATTACATCACAGGATAGAGACAAGCAAAGCCTGAATTGATCCTACTTGACTGAATTCTAAATGAATGGAAAATGACTGCATGGTTTGCCAAGGAGAAGCAATAATGGCATGACAAATCTACGATTTCTGTGAAGATTTATGTCTTCATAGCACTTCTTTTCAGTTTATGTGTTTCAGCTGTGGTTATGGAATTTGAAGAACGAAGACCCTTTTGCAAGATGATTTTTCAAGCAAACTGAAAAAAATATATTGATTTTTTTTGTATGTAACTTTAGAGTTTTTTCATATCACTTAAAGGATCATGCCTTATCCCAAGCACAGAAACCTCATGGCATTGTGAAAGCTTATTTAATTACATTTATAATTACTACTTATCAAAATGCCTCCTCCATCCCTCTCTTGAAAGAGATGGGAGCAGAAAAAACTTGGGCATATATGCTGGAAGAATGTATGAATGAGTTTATATTCAGGACAAAGTGTTAGGAATCTGCTCTTGGGGACTTCCCTTCAGTATGATTTTGAGTACTTCATCTCACTTTTAGTTCTGATTCTGCACTTCCCCAAAAACTCTCATAAGAAGGATAGTCGCACAAAAAATATCTCCAGAAAACTTCAAAAAACAGTTATTCAGAGGATATAGAGAAGAAACAACATCTCAGTTTACTATTGTGATCACCGTAACAATTTGTGTTTCTGAAAAAGTTCTGTGCAATAGTAAATACACTACATTTTTAAAAATTATTTCTTCAGTGTATGATGAACAGATGATTTTATTCTCTGCCATTTTCCTGCGATATTCTTTCAGGCAGACTCTGATCACAGAAAGTAAAAACAGTGTCCTGAAAACAGTTTTATTAAACAGACTAGCTGAGAGGTTCACTTGCAGAACCTCTAAATACACAGGCCTGGCTAGGAAAGGGCAGAATAACCCTCTCTTTTGACAAAACTCCTTCTCAGATAAATTTCCACATTTTTCTCTCAAGATAAAGAGTATCTTATTATAGAATTCAGGAAGCAACACTTCTCAACTGCTTGATGTGATAGAGGATGTTTAAGGAAGAACCAGGCATTAAAGAGCCCTTCCATTGCCAAAATGAATTCACTTGCACATAAAGGGATTTGAAGTTTTCTTTGCTCATCTCTTTTAAAATGTATTTTGACGAAACTGGGTGAAAAGAATGAACAAAATGTCCTCTTGACATGCCCTCTGGGGGTGTTTTGAGTGGTGTGGGATTTGATAATAAAAGGTTACTGCTATCTCTTATGTTAAACATTTCTCCTTTTTCCATCTGAGAGTACTCCATCTCCAAAAGAGATTACTCCACTAGCCAGGCAAGTCTAGCCTTGTTCCATGTTTGTATGATCAAAGCAGAATCTGAGTCCACAAATCTGACTATGACTTACAGACTTTGTGTCCAAGAATAAATGACGGGGTACCATGACTAGACAGAGCAAAGCCTGCTGTGGAAGTGGAGAACAGAGAGCACGCAAGGAGGAAGGTCGCCAAGAATTGTACTGCTCAGCCCTAACAACCCAGCTTTTTCAGGAGAGAGCCTAAAGAGGAGAAAGGAATACATACAGGCCAGTCTAAAAGAAATGAGTGTCCTATAGAAGCAAGAAGGTTTTGAAGTTATTAATAAACAAAAGAAGACAAAGAGCTCTAAACTTTTGAACTGCTATAAAATGTATTGATTTTCTTAAATATGGAAGTTTAATACTAGTAGGGGTTGACACTAGAGTGAAGGAATAGGCTTTGCTTGAAGAGTAATTTTGATTATAAACCAAATTTTAAATTTCAGCCTGATTATAATAATTATTTTGGCCCTTCGTTTCAGCACTCTTCTGGTAGCACAATTGAATCATATCCGTTACCAGAGCCTATTTCTGTGACATTTGGCTGTCTGTTTGTCAATATGCGTTTGCAACAAAGAAACCTTGAAAGGTTTGGGGCTTGGATTTGATTCAAACAACCATCCCAACCTCTGAAAGCTTATCCAATCTTTCTGCATCTTTCATTTCTTGAAAAAGATAAAAAGCCGTTGGAAATTTCACAAAGACAACCCTTCTCTGAGATTTCTGCTACTTCTGATACTGCTCGTGAATGGAAAACTGGAGGAAAAAAATCCATGTGAAATACTTTAGAAATATATAAAAGTTTTTTTCTTTACTTTTTCTGTACTTAATTCAAGTGAATGGACCCATTTTCAGTGTTGAAGACACCAGCAGAAGTGGGCAGAATCATCTGAAAAGACCTTGGATATCTGAAAACTTGAAGAAATAAAATGAAATAAAGAACATTTAGAAAGCATTTAAAAAAAAAAAAAAAGAAGAAGAAGAAGAAGTTTTTTCTGCAATAGCTGTAGTTCGATCATAAAAGAGATCCTGGTTAGTATCTCTAATAGCAGGTCAAAACCACTATGGCCACATGGCATAAATTAGATCTGTTATGAACTCACTTCTCAAAACAGTCTGATTGGTACTTTGGTATAGCTCTTACTTTAGTCTGAGCATCATTTGTCCTTCTGCAAGTAGCCTGAAACTGGTGAAAAAATCCCCAAGGGAACATGCAACCTATATAATTTCATGCAACAGAAATACAGCTGTGTGTCAGTCCCTGACCTGGATCAAAACCCAGTGCTATGGCAATGCACAAAACAGATCAGAAAACGGCCAGACTCAGGGGAAAGATTATTTGGGTATAAAATACAGAGGAGAATGCTAAAACAGAAAAACTAAGAAGTGCTTTAAAGCTCTCTAATCAATTCCTTCAGCAATTCCATTTTCCTCCTATTTCTCCATTAAATAACATACTATCTTGTTAGGAGATGTCAGCAAGTCTGGAAAAGAATTACAAAGCAGTGACACTGCATAGTAACGGTCCATTTTCAAAGGTGATAGAAATTGAGATCAAGAAGAAACTTGCAAATAGTAAGGAAAAGGTTTTTTAAAAGAAATAAGAGGTGATTGATTTCTAACAACTGTTCAGCTTTCAAACAGAGCTGCCTTTTCTGTGTAACAGAAGCAGTAGCATACAGGCTCCTGTACTGGGACTCTGCTAGGACACAAGGATACTGTCTATACATGCAGGATCATCCTACTATTCCCAAGAAATCAGCTAATCAGGTTTCAAGAGGGGAAAGGGGGAAGGATAAGGTCCCAAGACCTAGCAGCTGTGGGATTCCATTTTCTCCACAGAGAATATTTTCCTCCTTTCCTCATATAAAAATGTCAAAATACATATGAGAAAAGTTTAATCTCTTATTATATTAAGTCATGAATATAATATTTTCCCCTTGACTTTGCAAACTGGAACTTCATCAAGCCTTAAAAAAAATATTTGAATGGTAAGGTACCAGTGCATGTCACCAGTAAATTAGCTTTATCATGGATTAAATCCAAGTCATGAAAGCCTTTTTTTTAACTTGGATTAAGGTTTAGTGGCTAACCTAGTGTAGTTCAGTTTCATGATAGGCAAGGTCATTTTTCATGAGAAATCCCTAACATTGCTTTCTTACTATATTTTGGAGATATGTACTTCGCTTTTTCTAACAGTATGGGCAACAGGAGAGATTAGATGATGAATTAGAGAAGCTGGTATTAAAGTATACATTCAAAAGTTCCATCCATAGTAGAACTACACTGCAGCAATCCACAGACAAGCATCTGTGCTGAGTTGTTTCATGTCCTGCTGATGAGAAGATGCTACCAGTGAAGTGAGATGTATTTCAGCATGACTAATGATTACAGGATCAGCCCCATATTGATGAGATCAGACATTCCTCAGTCTTGCTTTGCTGTTCAGGATATACAATATAAGGACTGTCATAATGTTTTTCTGCTAGGATGCTGCAGTACCTATAAGCTCCGCTACATACTGGAAACTTTCTTCTGTGTCAAAGCCTTTTTTGTCACATACTGGAAGTAAAGAGTAGGTTCAACTGTAGTTGAACACACAGAAGAGGTAAGGACTGTATTAGAAAAATAACCTGTCTCCTTAATGGAAAAATCCAGTGTCCTGAAAATACTAAGTCACCTACCTAAGGTTTTCCTGGGAATAGGTGGCCAAGCTCTGCAGACATCTGAGCAAGTGGTGCTCTTTTATAAACCTGGATAACTGAGCCACTGGTGATGGGAGAAAAGGAGTGTGGCAAACCTGATGGTCTCCCACCCAACAGCCATCCCTGGGGAAGACGGGCTTGGAAAAAGCAGCAACAAAAGTGTAATGGACCCTGTAATTTTAGTGTTACTCTGAATACATGCTCATGGCTTCCCTGAAGGCCAAGAGCATCCTGGCCTGCATCAGGAACAGTGTGGCCAGCAGGATGAGGGAAGTGATCATTCCCCTCTACTGGGCTCTGGTGAGACCACACTTCAAATACTGTGTTCATTTTTGGGCCCCTCACTACAAGAAAGATATTGAGATGATGGAGTGTGTCCAAAAAAGCACAACAAAGCTGGTGAAGGGTCTGGAGAACAAGTATTATGAGGAGCAGCTGAGGGATCTGAGGTTGTTTAGGTTGGAGAAAAGGAGACTTAGGGGAGACCTTATCACTGTCTACAACTAACTGAAAGGAGGTTAAGAGAGGTGGGTGTTGGTCTCTTCTCCCAAATAACAGGTGATAGGACAAGAGGAAATGGACTCAAGTCCACCAGGGGAGGTCTAGATTGGATATTGGAAAAAATTTTGTCACCAAAAGGGTTACCAGGCATTGGAACAGACTGCCTAGGGAAGTGGTTGAGTCAGCATCCCTGGAGGTATTTGAGAGATGTGTAGGTGTGGTGCTCAGGGACATGGTTTCCTGGTAGATTTGGCCATGCTAGGTTAACAGTTGGACTCGATGATCTTAAAGGTCTTTCCTAACTTAAATCATTCTATGATTCTAAAATTTTAAAAAAAAACAAGAACAAACAACCAAACACACCAGCCCACAGCAGGAAGGAGGCTGGGCTTTTTGCTGTTTTCTTCCTCCTCCTCTCTCATGGCAGGGACTCTGCATCATGAAGATTACTTTGAGAAACCTTTTTTTGATAGACAAGTGTCTGGCCACCACGTTTTCCCACCCATAAGTGATTCTTCTGTGTTTCCTGTTCCTACACAGAACCCCTTTCCTACTCTCTGAGTATACCTCAAAATCCTGATTACCAGACATCCCCTTTCTCTCTTCTGTATAGATACCAGATGGACCCCTGAATATCACCATGCTGACATCCAGGTATCCTGCTGATCTCCCTTTTCTCTGTCCAACCACTCTATCAGCTACCTCCAGCCCCTTTTTTTCATTTGTTTGCTTTTGTTATTTGTGTAACACATACTTTGTAATGTCTGGGACTGTGAAGAAAAAACCCTCAGCTGCCCATCTGTAAGGAACATTTCTTCTGAGCTTCCCTGTAATGCCCCAGAGGGCATTAACCATGTATCCCTCCAGCGAGTCCCTCCAAAATCATGGCAAAAAAGGGATGAGGTGAATAAAGAGCCTGCACCTCATCCTCTGTTGCTCTGTACTCTGCACCTTCTCATGGAATCATGTCATTTCCCTGGGCAGGATACACTGCTCTTGTCTCTGAACAAAAAGCTGCAGTACAAATCAGCACAAGGCAAGAATCCTTATGAAGTATTAAAATATCTGGCATTACAGTATGAGTCTTTGTGATACCTGAGTTAGTTTTTTTAATGACTTCATTTATGAATCTATAGTGATGTCAAAACTGAGAGGCAGTCTTTTGGTAATTTTAATTGAAAACATCACTTTTTTTGAACATAGTATTTCCCTTGACAGTGACCAGGACTCTTGCCAGCATAAACACAGACTTTTTTTGTCATTTGACCGTCTGTGTATGATTCAGTGAAATGGATTCTGTAGTCCAGCGAGCAGTTTAGAACATCAGCTATTGTGCTTCTGGTGTTTCCTCATCTTTCAAAAGGAGCAATCTTGGGCTTAGACTTTTTTTATATTCTAGACAACAGCGTGATTGCAAATTCTGGGCAGAGAATAATCAGAAATGTCTTGCTGCTTCAAAAGAATTTTTGAAGTTACAATTCCTTCAATTCTACAGGAAGTTAGAAATATTAAGGTCAAACAAATGTCAGCTTCAAAGGTGTATGGCTCAAGGCACTTACAGTTCTGTATACCTCAAAATTTTCTGATTTTCAGTACAATGAAAAGATTCACAGAAGTCAATTCAATAAAAGACTGTTCACATAATATCTGAGGACAGCAAAGTCCATATGGCAATGGTCAATATTCAAAACCTCTACGATATAACTGAACTAACCACATTATCTGGTATGAATACAGTCAGGGACTTTGTTACTGAGCAAAATGCAGAAATACAGACCAAAAGAATTACTAAGGGAATGTGGCTGGAAGATGAAACCAACAGAGGTGCTGGAGGGAGCACTAAAGAAACTTTAGTGTACCATAACCTGTTCCATATAGGGTAAAAACTGGTTTACTCTTCCCAAGCTTTGTAGAGTTTACTGATTCACCAATTTAGGTCAAATAGGACATAGTTAGCTAAAATATTTCTTCTTTCATTTGTATTGCATTAAACAACATGTATGTATTTCTTTTAGCTAGCATTTCTGTTTGATCAAAGGCTTTTTCTGGGTCACGTTAATTTATGAACGAGACTCCCATGATGCTTGAGCACTTATGTTAACTGGCTTAACATAACCTTTGCATGACCTTTGAGGTTGTAAAGTATTTTAGAAAAAAATATAGCAGTCTTTCTTTAGACTTGTCAGAGATGATATATGTAGTTTGCACTTTTACATGTCTGCTTTTAAAATTTGCCAGACAAATACCAGTATGAAGATTTGTGTGTCTGTTACTTTAGTACTTCTTCATATAGGATAAGCAGATGAGATTAGCTCCTTTTTATAGTGTGCTATAAATAAGTATGGATATAAGCCTATATATATACACAGACATATATATGCTGAGCTTGCTCAGTTTCAGTTACTGACAATCCATAAGCCCAGAACAAGACTTGCCAATATATACTTAATGGGTTATGGACTTTAGAAACAATCAATAAGGCAATTGAACAGCATACGGTTAATTTTCTGGGGTCTTCATCATACTAGAAATGACAGCTCATGTTACGGTGATCATCTGACCCCAGCATATCCAGGTTGTAAAAGGTTTTCCCACTGCTGGACCGAGAAGCCTTCCTAAAATAAAAAAATAAAAATATTTTAAAGTTTATTATAATAGACAGCAAATTTATCACCTGCCTTGCTAAACCATCCAAAGGTCTAATCATCTCCACTGATGGGACACATATTTTATTTCAAGACTAAACGTTTCTGTCTTCAAAGCCCTGTCATGGATCTAAGCCTCACGTATGCAGTCTTTTATCACACTGCTATGTATGTTTAACAAAACACTGAAAGCAGCCACCCTCTGACATATATAGTCTTCATGTAAGTAACTAAAAGGCTTTAGGTGTTGTCTAGCTAGACTTTAGTAAAGTCTCTGACACTTTCCCACAGCCTTCTCCTGGAGAAACTGGCTGCTCATGGCTTGGATGGGCGTACTCCTTGCTGGGTAAAAAACTGGCTGGATGGCCAAGCCCAAAGAGCTGTGGTGAATGAAGATAAATCCAGTTGGTGGCCAGTCACAAGTGGTGTTCCCCAGGGCTCAGTACTGGGGCCAGTTGTCTTTAATGTCTTTAGCAGTGATCTGGACAAGGGGATCAAGTGCATCCTCAGTAAGTTTGCAGATGGCCCCAAGCTGGGCAGGGGTGTTGATCAACCTGAGGGTAGGAAGTCTCTTCAGAGGGATCTGGACAGGCTGGATCAATGGGCTGAGGTCAATTGTAAGAGGCTCAACAAGGCCAAGTCCTACACTTTGGTCACAACCCCCTGCAACACTACAGGCTTGGGGAAGAGTGGCTGGAAAGCTGCCTGGTGGAAAAGATCCTGGGGGTGTTCGTCACAGCTGGCTGAACATGAGCCAGCAGTGTGCCCAGGTGGGCAAAAAGGCCAATGGCATCCTGGCCTGCATCAGGAACAGTGTGGCCAGCAAGACCAGGGAAGTGACTGTCCCCCTGTACCTGACTGCTGTCCAAGCATCTAAGAGGGAATCAAAGTGACAGAGCACCCAACAGGAGCAGGACAGAGTGGCATTATAAATGTTTACAAGAAAATATTAGGTTAGATAAGGGGAAGGATATAAAGGTTTAGATAGTAGTACAGTTTTTTGCTCTAAATACTTCTAGTCCTTAATGGGTTTTTTTGGAAGATGTTCTCTGTGTTTCACTGACAGCTAACAGTGACAGTGATTCCCAAAGGAAACTCATCCATCTCCCAAACTCAGATCAGTTTTCCATGCCAATAGGGTTCTAAAACTGCTCAACACTTTGCCATAAAAGTACTTCTATCCCAGTTTCCATGCAGAGACATATGTTGTCACCCATGGCTTCAACTCTGGGATGGAATGAAGTTCAGAACAGGATGGAGATGTACAAACACAGATCTAGAGTCTAGAACTCAGTCACCCTCTTCTGTGCTTCATTATTCTGCCTGTAGAAAAATAATTTTCCAACTCATCATGATTTGTAAAGGTAAGATCCACTATGAAGCATTAGTTATTCAGAACCACCATAAAAAGTTATTTAACTTAAGAGATAAATAGGAGGGAGAAAGGCAGTAGAACAATTAGATTTACTGCTGAGGGTCCATCATTCTGGCACAAAATTTTGTATCATCAGAACCTTGCAAGCTGAAACACTGGACACAAAACAAGTGCATTAGGCAGAAGTCCTTTAATACTGATTCACCCAGCAGTAGGGTAGACCCATATCATCCCACACCTAATGCCTCTTTGACAGATTTGGTACTTGGTTACACAGTGTTAGATGCTTCCAGGTAGATATAGCTCAGGTCTCATATGAATAGCCATAATTTATTTGTGGGTTAATAAATCTACAGGGGATAATATTTTTTTCATTTACTTGAGAAGCTTTGTGAACTGAGGTAAATCACTACATCCTGCTAAACCATTTCACAGAGAATATGTGCAAAAGGGAGTAGAGCCCATTTCAAAGCACTCTGCAGTCAGCCAAAGTGACATCTCTCTGACAGGTGACACATTCCTCCTTGCAAGTTTTGAAAATTTAACACGGTGCATAGATTCTTGTTCGATAGTTATGTAATGTTCACAGCTCCTAAGGGAAAGACTAGGATATCACACAGAAGGCTAAGTTCTTGTACACATAAAATAAGCCAATATTTAGATTCTGCCAATATAAATGAGTTGGTGTGTGTTTCCTACTCTATTGTACAAAATAACAATAATGATCACAGCCTCTTCTCTGTCATTTCTAGCCACCCCCCTTTCAGCCAGTCAGCGAGGCACTACCATACAGAGTGACCTGGACTAATTACTTATTTATAACAATTGTTCTTGTATTAAGCAGTCAGAATGCTTAAACAGTAAGGTTGCTTCCTTCCACAACGTTTACCATCTGAATTAAACGGATCATGAAAGGAAAGGATAAATAAAAGTAGTAAGCTTACATAATTTCCCAATAAAGCTCTGATTCTCAAAGGCATTTAATTATCTAACTCCCAGTGAAACAAGTGCCTTCCACTGTTTACAGCTACAGACCAAAGCTTTGGCACGTGTGGTGCCAGAATCCACACGTACCTTTTCGGTCTATCAGAGTAGCTCTCTAATGATTTAGTCAGTGGCATTAGAGTAAGGAATTCTGAAGAGCAGTTTGAATGAATCAGAGAGATATTGGTTAATATAAGATCAGCAATTCCTGCTGGAGACAAGCAAGTTAAGAATTAATAGATGGAAACACTATGCTCCACAAAAATGCTTTCTCCACATGATAAAATGTTCTCCTGAAGCTTGTTTGCTTCCCATTTCTGACTTCAGCATGGACACTGAGTGAGTCACTTCAGTTCTGCACTAATTTCATCTTCCACCTTTCAATTTACTTAATGTGAATTTCATCTTGGCTGGAGTGTCAAGACAATAAATAAATATCAAGACAGCATTTAGCAACAAATATTGAGAAATAATTATGAAAACCATTCTGTATATGAAGAGAGGAAATACTCTGAAATCTGCAGCATGACAATGACTCCTGAAAACCTTTTTTTTCCTCTTCTTTTCCTGGAGTCAGGGAAACAGAAGGAGCTCAGTCTGTTGTTCGGGCTAGTGAAGTCACATTCAGAATATGGTATAAAACTGATCATTAAAACATAACACTGTAAGAAGAAGAAAACCAGCACTGGGCAATCAGAATTACCCTAAAGCCCTTCTTTGCTCAATAGATTGGTATTTTTTTACTTCCAGAAATCATGTAAATTTCCCAAATAGCTGATAAATTTCCCAAATAGCTGAAAAATTAAGTCAGAAAATGCTGCAACATGGTAAGGACTTTAAGATGCATAGGAAAGTTCCCTACTTCCCACAAGGCTGGCAGCAGGAGTCCCAAGAGGAAGCTCTCTGGGGTTGAGCTGTGGCTGCCAGGTTGCTATTTGACCAAAGCTGTCAGGGAGAGTCTGTTGGCTTCCTGCATTCATCAGCCGGTCATGTTTTTAGTGGATTCATCATCTCTCTGACGGTGTTTGGCTCTGACTGATCTGTGTTTCTTGGGCAGACACATCAGGTCGAAGAGTTGCTCCTTACTGACAGTGCCTGGTTTGGTGCTGCTGAGGAGGAATAGCTAGAGCACAGCCTGGGGTTATTGCAGCTACGGCTCTAAACCTACACTACACTGAACATGAAATGGGGCATAACTGCTCAGAACTTGTGGCTGACCTGCAGAATAAGTCACCAGGCATCAGCTAGACTCTGACAGCAGGCAAGTCAGAGGAGACACCCTGGAAAGGTCTGCAGCCTGCTCCTGGCCCTTGCGCCTTTTCCCAGTCGTGATACGTGTTTTACATACCTATAAGAACCACAGTGACGTCCTCTCCCTGAATGAAATACACAGCAACCCAGCCCAGCCTGAAGATCACTGACCATGACAGTAGGCCAGCTGGTGGCTGGTGGAGGGCTGGGGGGAGGGGGGTCATCCAGGGCTCATCCAGGGCTCCAACTGTGACAAATAAATATACTGAATTCACAATAGTGATTCTCCAGATCAAAATAATGCATTCTTAGGAACAAAGACTGAGCTTTCCAGTGATCAAATTAGGTGGATAAATAAGAGAATCCCAGAAAACAGAGCTGGCTGGGTCACCTGGTTCATCCAACTGACAGCCCAGGACATCCAGGACAGAACTGTTGTTGTCAGTCTTGTCATGAGTTGGAATGCAGGGCAGGCAGATGAGCAGAGAGCCAGACTTGGAAGAGTTAAACCTCAGGAACAGCTAGGGACTCAGAAGATTTACTGTAGGTGGAATTTTATTACGCAGAGAAACTCATGGCTAGAATAAGCTGCCAAAGGAAACAATAGAAGCTACTACCTTAAAGACTTAAGAAAATATTTAAAAGAAATAAATATTTGGTAGTACATCTGCCATCCTAAAGGATACCTAACTTTCTTTCATCCTTATAGCGTTCTCCATTGCAGCTGCAGGGTATTTTTCCTCACTGCACTACTAATTTCTTTTTTCTTTCTTTTCTTTTTTTTTTTTTTTTTAACCCACCTTTTATAGATTAGGGCATAAAAGCAGCATCTGCTACATTTTAAGTTGCTTCTTTATGCTCTCCCAAGCTACCGTTAGTTCCACTCCCAGCAGAATGGGTATAAAAGCAGTTTTACTCTGTCTTTTGGCCTATTCTCAGCTCAAAATGAAAAAAATTGCTGTGTTACCACCCAGGCTATATCCCAGCAGCCTCAGAGCTGTGATAGGGCCCTTCAACATCTGCTCCAGGCTGACACTTTGTCATCCCTCTCTGCTTGCAAGTTGACCTGTAATACTAGAGTTTGGCTTACTTGTTCTGCTGACAGGCAGTGCATAAGGCACTTCATGGAATCATGAAGGAAGACCCTCTAAATTCCTAACCTCAGCTGCAAGAGCAAAAAAGAGTTAAAAAAAAATTAAGTTCTGAATTTGGAAGTTATGATTAATTTGTGTGTGGGGAAGGAGAATTATACATGTATTAGTTTCACCATGTGAGGAACATATTTTTGCCATTACCTAAGTAATGAAGCTCCAAGGACAAGAAAAAGGAACTTGGAAGCCCTATTTTTCCTATTTTGATCCAATAGCAGCGGGGGTCGGTGCCTCCTATGTCAGCTTGTTACAATGAAGAGTTACTAAGAGGTTTTTCTACTTGTCAGTTTTCTGACAACCCTTGAATGTGGTAAAGGTGGGCTAAGAGATGATTAGTCACCACCTGCCTCTAACAAACAAGTTCTCTTGAGTAACTCCTTTGAAATGTTTAACTGTGAATAAACTCACTTAAAGCAGCAGTTCTCCCGAAGGCTATCAGATGGCAATCAGGCCCTGATCCTCTTCCCAGGAGGTGTCTTGAGCACTGTCCCACAGCGCAGCTCTGCAGGCTCATGCTCCAGCCCTGAGTGCCTCTGCATGCCAGCAAGGAGAAAGCCAGGGGAAGAGGCACGCAGAGCAGCATATGCTCAGTGCGCAACAAGCATTTTGCTTCGTGTCCCATTAGGCATATTTGGACAATACAAGGACACGGACTGTATGAACCTGGACACCGTTCCATGGCCCAGAGCTGCTCCTTCCTGCAAGGGAAGTGTGTGCATTCCGACTGCAGTATGACAGCCGCAGCTGGGACAGTGCCTGTGGCCATCCTTCAGTGCTACACAGTGCTTCTTGACCGATGCAAGGAGCTTCAAATGCCCTTCCTGCATGCTTTTGTGCCAGGTGTGTTTCATATATACATATTATGAATAGGAACAACAAAAATATTAATATGTATTACATTATTACTTACTGATTGCCTTTAATTCCTCTTCTCTTCTACCATTTTAATTGAATTCCCAGCATTGTACTTTCTGTCCACTACACTTCTTACCTTCTTACTCGCACCTCCTTTATTTAGGCTCTCCAGTCCCACTGTGTGTGTCAACATCAGCATATATTTTGACCCCAAGGCCTAGCACTGAATTCATAGAGCACGTGCACATGTACACACACACAAAATTATGGGAAGACATAACAAAAAGAAACCTTATATCTGAAGAAGCAATGCATGTCTTTAGACTTCACAGTTTTCCATCAGAAAATGGTCCTCTAAGCCAGCCCACATAAAACACCACAGTCCAGGCTGCTGGTACATAAATTAATTCTTATGCATATTTTGCCTTGGGCTGTGTCCAAAACTGAGTTTGTCAGCATCCTTTTATCATTCAATTTGGAGTGTCTCATTCCTTTTCTCTGCTGGACTTTTCTTCTAACACATTTCATGCATACACTGGGCACCAAGGGAAAGTTCGCAATATTCATTCAAAAGATGTGCTTGAAGAGAGGGAGGAAGATGATAATTGATGCTTATGTAAAATGATGAAGAGAAGGCCTGAAGAGTAAACATGATGATAAACAAAGGGGTAAGCAGAATTAGCTGTAAAACTCAGAGTTCTGTTGCAGCGGTTGAGACATCGAAAGCTCGATGCACCACCCTTCACCGCCATGGCATGACAGCTTCCATACGCATTCATCTGTGGACTGAGGCAAACATTACTCTTCCCCCTTTGCTGGGAGCTGAGCTATGCTCTCTTCTGGGAGGGGACTGTGTTCCCTTCCAAGTCATTCTGAAGCATGATTGCAGGCAGCTTGTTATGCTTCTACTTACCTGCTGAAAAGTAGATTTTATGTAATGTTTTCCTTTTGAAGGAGCTGTGGGATGAGCTAGCAGGCTGCTAGATAAACACCCAGATGCTTACTTGAGAGATCTAAACAGTGCAAGAGACAATATTGTAATTCAGCTGTTAAACCAAAGATCGTACATGTAGCATTAGCTGAGATGTTCCCAGGTGAAAGAAATGACTACCCAAGCATAGGCACCATTAAAGGAATGCACACAGTAAGGCAAAGGCAGCACAATTTTGTGGAGAACACACACACCAGAACGGCCACTGGTATTATAATAGAAACTTGTATCCAGGTGAGTCACAGAGAGTTTTAGATCTTCTGAGAATAAGATATATTTTAGCAAGCCAGATCGACCCACTGAATGTTTGTTCATCTGGCACTGGGAAAGAATGGGCCTGCTCCTTGTCATCCTGAATTCTGGTTCTCTCCCATTCAGTTCTCCTGTATTTCCCTATACAATGCTGAACTGAAAACCACCTTCAAGGTGTTCACTTCACAGTTCCGAAGGATCATATTGTCTCATTGAGATAAAAAGGCTAGGTCATTTACAAGGGACAAACAAGTATCAAAGACGCTCGTTGCACCAATGCCAATTCCTTCTGAAGCACAAAATCCCACAGCTGCAGTTCAAAGTTTCCACATCTGCTGCAGGTTGGAAGAGTGTTTTCATATCATAAAGTAGAGTGAATCAGCAAAAGAAGTGCAACTTGCATCCTTTGGCAAAGACTACAGGTTCATGGTGGGTGGAAGGAGGGGGAAGGGGCAGAAAGCACCATACAAATTTCTCCATCAAGCCTGGGGAGAAGCTTGTTTTTGTGTTAGTCCAGTCCCTGGAGCACTTCCCAGTGAAATACAGTTTGCCATCCATTTTCTAGGGAGCACACTTCGATTCCCACAGAAGTGTATGCTAAAAACTTCACAGTATAATTTTGCCTCCACTTAAAAGATCATCTCTCTCTAAAGAGTATTTTCAGTACTTTCTGTATTCAGTTGTACTATGGAGTGGGGTTTCTGGCTCCTAAACTGGACTTTGGTGTCTGTGTTTATATTCTGCAGGATGATTTATTTGTGAACAACCCACGTTGCATCCGTTATATGACATGTTGGGGCAATTATTCATTTAAAACTCTTTGATTCCAGTTTTCTTCTCCAGATAAGCAGACACTGCTGCCATTGAACGGGAAGGGCACATGAAAATCACATGATCCTGACACCCACTTCCCCATAATCTATCCCCTGTTATCTGATACAGTACAGTCAAAAAATTGAGTCCACTCCGAGATTAATCCACTCTTGCTTTAACAGGCAGAATAGCCTGGGTAGTTTTTTCTGAAACTGGACTTTGTATTTTCTAATACAGAAAAAAAGTTTAAAAATCCATTTGGTTCATAGAAAACTGATCAAAGAGATGAAGAAATCTCCCTTGCACTGATTTAAACCTTTTAACCTGATGATTTGCTGAAAAATTCACACATATGCTGGGTAACATCCAGGGTACATAGTAAGTGTCTACAGAACCATTTTTGAAAAGACGCATTAAAAAAAAAAAAATAACATACCATCAGTGCTGGTGAGGGAGAATAATTTGTGCTTCTACAAACAAGAATAGCTTGCAGAGTGAATGAGGACCCAAAGAGGGGAAGGAAGAAATAAATCAAGAAGATCTCAGCTACACTAAATCTACAAAAGCTGGGCAGTTAACAGGTAAATGATGATTGCTACAACACTGACAATTATAGCTTTCAGCTATAAACTGCTTACCTCAGTCCTGGTGCCAGGTGAGCTTGTTAGGAAAGGAGGCAAAGAATTTGGTCAACAGAAATATAAACTATCACATTGTCCTTCTCTACTAATACTTCCAAGAAAAAGAAAAAAAAAAAAAACCCAAAACCAAAAAAAACCAACACCCACACAACAATCTGCATCACATCTTTGCTCTCCAAAAGCACTCTCCCCCTTTTCTCACTAGGAGTGAAAACTTTGTGGAAGACATAACAAGTCTGCAGGAAACCTTGAAAAAGAAATAAAATTTGGAATTTCTTTATATTCTATACATTAATTGAACTAGCTGAAGAGGTAGAAGAAGAGAGTGGGTTTTGCTGAAGGTAAAGGAAGAAAAATCCTTGCTCTAAAGCAGTTATAGGTTGCAGGTCTGAAGTCATTCACTTTGCTGTTTCTGACCTGAATTGGTACAGCTCAGCTTGTTGACTGATATCAATACTACCTCAAGCACAGCTAAAATCTATTATTATTGTTCTTAATAACTGTTGGTTTAAAAGTACTTAATGTATTTTTCCTGTTCCTTTACCATCAGAATATCCAGAGATTTCATGTTTTTATTAGAAACTTCATTTTCTTCAAATGTTTTTCATGTCTTAAAAAGTACTGCAGGAACTTAAAAGCAGCCACTAGTTAAGTCCAGGTGGCACAGCTGATACCTGTGAGCCTAATCCAAAGCCACAGACTTCAACATTTTTTGCATCAGGCTGTGTGAAATTACAGGTCAGGATACAAGAACTCTAACATAATCTAACAACTAAAGCTCAGTGAATAGACCCGACTCTACACAACCTTGTATGCACACTTGCATCAGCACACTCGAAAATAAAATAATAGTAGTAAATATGCTGGAATTCAAAAATCTCTTTATTTTCCAGCACCCCAATATTATATGATTCCATGTTGTATGCCGTGAACAAAGGTAATGAATTCCTGGTCCTTGATGTTACATGTTTTCAGTCTCAGGGGTTAGAAATAACATGCCTACATTGAAAGTGTGCTGTTCACCCCAGTACTTCTGAAAATCAGCAGAAAACTGCCCAGAGGTGTCAAACATGTAAATGAGCTCGTTTTATTTCTTTTCACACAAAGCCTCTTGGGAAGCTGATTCAAATCAGTGTTCTCCTCCACAGGGCCAGTTTGCACAACAAAGTAATCCAAATTACATATTGTACTATTCCTAAAGTATCCACATTCTCTAAAGAAAGTTAATTTTTGTCTTCATAATTTTTGCAGGTATGTGATTAGGGAAAGATTTCTTGGACTTGTGCTAAAAGTATCTGGACCCAAGAAACACAAGCTGATGTTTCTGTGCTATGATAAGACATTTCCATGGTCTTTCTTTCACTAAAGAAAGAGGATCATGGATGATTTTTCATTAAAAAATCAAAGTCTCCAATCCAAGCCAGGTGAGTAGTGATGGACCAAGAGTTCTCAGCAGCTCTTGGGAGCTTTAAAATCAACTCAGTTCATTATTGTGAATACAGCCTGTGCAACTGTAGCAAGAGAGGCATTGTCAGATCAAGAGCCAGTTTAATGACCAACAGGAGAGACCCTTTTAGAGTGGAGTGGCTGGCTGGAGGGAACTGGGGAAAGGGGATCAGTGGAGAAGTCTGCTCTTCCTCCTTCCTTACTTTAGCTGTTTTGTGGATCAATGGAAAACCTGTTTCCAGTTTTGCCAGTTTGCCATTTGTCAACCTAAGTAAACAGAACATTTAAAGAAACGTCATTGCCACACAGGAGCCCAGCACTCATTCTGTTCTGCTAGCTGTCTCCAGTGCCAAGATTAACACCTGCGGTAGGAAAAGTAACGTAACCACTAACGCTGCGTGTTGGCATTCTCGCCAGCCCAGAACAGGCTCTCACTCGGTATAGCCAAGTGCTCTCTCTTTCCCCCCGCATCTCCTTCTCCCCAGGAAGGAGAGATTTTTAAAGATTCAGAGGTAGATAAAGACCTTCAGCTGGTGCAAACTGGTGTGACTTCTCGGACTTTTTACGCAAGCTACAGAACTGGTGCCAAGTGCAAAGAGTTATTTTCTGTGGGGAAGCAGGAGAGTATAAATTTAATCCTCACACTCTGTTCCACTGAAGCTGGCACGAGCAGCCACTGCTGAGTGACTGCTGTTTACGTGTCCCACTTCCAGCTGGTTTTATAAGCATATGTTATATCTACAGGAGATCTGTGTAGGGAGCGGAAACAAAGACCCTATGAAGCGATCTGCCTTCATCGACTGGAGAAATGCTTTCAAAAAGCACTTTTTACACATGGAATCAGAACTGTGCCAGTGCTGAGGAGTGAGTTTTAGAGGCAAATCTGAGGACCAAGGGGGCACCACCAGCAGTGTAACCACAGCAGTTCTGCTTGGGGTCATGGTGCAGAGCAAGGATGCCCTACCTCTGCCCTGTGAGGAGCCCAGGTCCTTCCATGGAAACCTAATCTCCTCTCCATCACTTCACTGTGGGCAGAAAGAACCATAAGGTGTGGAGGAGACCTTAAAACTGCAGGATCTGCCAAGGTGGGGACCAGTCACACCCTGTGGCTTCCTGTGGGAGCATGCTGCCCCCAAAACCCACGCAAGCCTGGGAGCCCAGACTGTGGCTTTAAGCGAACTCCCCGCAGAGCTACATATAGGCCTGGGAGAAAAAGCATTTTCACAGCCTCTGTGGTTGTGAGCATCCAACAAAGAGAAAGGTATTCTGCCTCTTTCCAAGGTCAAAGCGTGTCTGCAGAAATATCTCAGTCAGACACTCACGAATCATATCAGCCGTTTTTTCTTGCCCAAGCATTTTGTTACACTTTCTAGTAACAAGATCACTTAAGATTTCAAAATGTTTCATGAAGAAAGGAAACCTTTTGTTTTCAATGCTATTCGTCATCTGGCAACCAGTTACTCTCTATCGTGAGCATTTGATTTATATTGTGACAGTATGAAGCACCCGATGGAAAATAGGTAACTCAGGAGTGTTCATTTTAGATACAAGAGATCCTGCATAACTCGGTAAGTCTAGATCAGCAGTTCCCATATTTCTTTGGGTTTTATTCTGCTAAATCTGCTTCACAGGGACACAGAGATAAATCTTAAAGCAGAAAATGCTATTTAGGTTGCTTTCAAACGGTTGAAGACCACCACTGTGAATCTTTACTTGAATAAGGACTAAGTCCTGTTATCTGATATCCAACAGAGTTTAGGAAGGAGCTTAGCTGAACTTACTACCCTAATGACTGGCTTTAACATTTCTGAGCAGGCACATAAAGCACATTTTCACCCCTTCTTCTCCCCCCAGCCCCCGCCAGTGCTAACACTTTCAAGCTTTTCTCACACAGAGGTAGTTAGGGATTTTGAGGAGAGCTAGTTAAATGATTAATTGGGCAAAAACTCAAATGTAAATGCCTTACTTTAGGACAGATTTACAAATGCAGCCAGGGAACAGTATTCAAATTCCCAAATCAGTGCAGGAAAAGAGTGCATGGCAAGGAAAAGAGACAGTTGCTGTTTTCTGACCTTGCTTTCCACTTGGGGGGAAAAAACCCAGTGCTTCCAAAAGACACAGAACTCCCATTCTCTATTCAGACGATTAACATAAGAACAGTTCTGACATATGTAGAAAAAATTTTCGAGATTTATCTTCTGTACCTTCCTAGTAATTGCTTCCAGTTATGTAGCATGGCTGCAGTATCTGGAAAATGAAGCCAAAGGTAGTGGTCAGTTCAACAAAAGTCTTCTCTAGTTAAAATAGTTTGTTACAGAATCCTCTTGCAGGAGGATTCACATGTCCTTTAAAATCAACTCAGATAAATAAACCCCCTGATCCAGGACTTGCTCCAAAGACCTTTGAAATCTAATACTCAGGCCCCTTCAGTCTGAAATGCTTTCCCCTACTCAGCGTCTTTTCATTCTTCTTAGGAACAACTCCAACATTTCTGTCTACACCTGCAATTATCTGAAATAAAGTTCAATGTGGAAAACTCATCTAGAGGGGAAGTATGTATTTAAAATATCTAACTCAGGTCATTCAAACATCAAATCTATATTCTCTAATATAATTATATAGATGCAGGGGACCAGACTTTTATGCTACTTTTAAGCATTTACAGATCAAAAGATCTTTTAGAAAACAAAATTTGGCATCCAAATGCCTCTGAAAAGGAACTCTGGCGTGTACTTTTCAGTGAGCATGGAGGTGACACTTTTGCCAAGCAGGTGGAGTGACCAGTGACCGAGGACTTGATTTTCTAGTGCCTGTAACTCACTTTTTCCAATGAAATGCATCTGAGCCAGAGGTTCGCAGTGTCAGAAACTAGTTATCAACATCTGATACATCACCATTAGACAGTAGTTCAGAAGAGCTTAACTCTGAAAGATGATACATCTGTTAAACATGTTAACATTTCTGAAAAGCTGGCTGAGATTGTATTCCTTGAATCAGCTTCTAGATGCTCATCTTGAGGCTCCTTTAACCCAGTCTGGGCCGCACTCTGCATATAGCTCATCTTCAAGGACATATGTTCAGATATTCAGGAATCTGATGGCAAGATGTGGACCAAAGGAAAATAATACATCCATCATTTCTCAATAATTACTAAGAGGGAAAATTAAATACTTTGGAACTCTGTAGTATTCATGTACTTCTTCCCTTTTCTTCCTTTTTCACATACAACTTACATGTAAAAAATGTGAGCTGACATTCTCTCATGCTTCAGGATATGAATCACCTGTTAATAGGCTTGGAAAGAAAGTTCCTCTAACAACAGTTATATGTAAATATCCTCTGTCGGGTTTCTTGGGCTGGGATCTGATGGTTTTATTAAAAACAGGTGGAGGAGAAATTCAATTGTAACTGCTCAGCAGTGGTAAATTGTGACCAAGGTATGATCTGGCATGCAGAGCAAAAAGGCCCAACTGCAGAATGGGTTAAACTGGCTAGAAGCAGGAATGCCAGAGACAGAATGACTTCACCTAGGGGAGTGGGATTTCCCTTGGTGCTGCGATAAGAAACAGCCACAGCAGTCCTGGAATGCCAGTGCCAAGGGGCCATCTTTAGGCAGCAGAGCTGAGCTGGGCGCTGGACCATACGCTGGGCTGAAGTGCCTGATGCTGACACTTGCAGGAATGGAGCTGGTTCAAGTGTATATAAGTTATTAGCTGGTGACACATCTTTGCAGATTCATTGTAGATCCGCTGATGGTGTCAGGACTCTGTCCAATGCATTGTTCATCAAATCTTTATATTTAAGCACAGACTCGTGATTCATTTTTCTCAAGGGAGACAATACAAATTCCTCAGTAGGTGGACACCAGACATCCCTTTTAATAGCTCACATCTTGCTAGTCAGCAAGGGGCCCTCTGACCCAGCAATGCCCTTCTCAGCACCACCTTGCATACTCCGATGAAAAACTAGTTTTACTTAATCTTTGCATACCTACCTATATTAAAGCCATTCTCTATTAGAAGTATTTTTATGGTGCTTAGTTAAAGCATGTAGCTGGGAAATAACTTACTTGATGAAAAATATGGGGAACTCATTAGGTTATGACCATCAACCCGCTTGATTTTCCACACATAAACCAATATATTGTTCATTCCTCCAGAACAGAACTTGAGTTGAGAGCCCTTACATTGACCACAAGCAACTTGCAGAGGACAGGTGAAATCCTGGTCCTGCAAGCTAAGCAAAAACTTACACTGTGTCAGGGAGGCCAGAATGTTACCTATTATTTCATCTTCCATAGAGCCACCAGCCAACAAATCTTTCTTTTTGCTCTCTACTGGGGATTTTTATTCTGGTTTTCAGGATGTTACCTTTAAAGTTCAGAGCAGAAAATGATACCTAAATACAAGAAAGTAAACCAAGGGGAATTTGCACTACAATAAAGCCTCTGTACTCCTTCCCTATGTCACTGCTCTCAAACACATCCCAGGATGAATTAAATGCCACCTAATTACATATCTCCAGTCTGTGGAAAAGGCCAAGAACCACAGAGGTATGTGCCAAAGAAACTCCACAAGCACTATAAAGAGAGCTACCTAGAATCAGTCAGTAGGGAGCACCAGACAAACCTGCTGGTAGAATTCAGGATATCTGAATGTGGCCTTTAGTAACATTAAGCTACAAACACCATAATGTATTACATTACTGCAAGATTCACATCTTGCTATCAAACTTGTTATCAAAACTAGATGTACACAGATTGCTTTTTTTTTTTTTTTCCTTCTTTACAGGGAGCTGGGAAAGACCAAAATGAGCAAAGTGCTATGTCTTTAGGCAATGTAAGCTAAAGATCACATCTGTGGAAACTCAGTTGCTTGCAGTCATCTATCCAGGCTCTTGGGTATGATGAGACATTTTATTAAGCCAAGGAAACCCATTACAGTACACTGGTCATTAAAATAAGTGTCCAGGATATACATTAATGTAATAAAAGACTTAATAACAACTTCATTTACTTTGCTGTACATAAAATAGTAATTTAAAGAGAGGACACATTACATGTGCTTCTGTAGCTGTGCAGAAGAGCCAGCAGTCAGGTGGGTCTGTTTCCAGTGGGACTACTGCTAGTGTAGTGCACATGCAATTTGGAGACAACAAAAACAGAGGTAGGTTGGTGTGGCGTTAAAGAGATTTTTAAACATAGAGTATAAAACCATAGATGGATGATTCAGAACTTATTCAAGCTAAGTACCTCAAACCTTTGAAGAAGACCATCCCTTCAGCATTTCCTGTATGTGAAAGTATAATTTTGGTTGAAGGTAACATCTTTAGCCTATCACTTGCAACTGTCTGCTGGTGACTCCGTTGCCTGTCTTGCCATGACCATATCTTCACTGAAGAATCAAACCGTTTCCCTTGCAGTTAATGCCTTTTGGGCTAGCCTGGCTGGAGTGAGAGCACACTGTGAAATAACACCTGTACTACACGCAGCCACCGTCTGGCCATGCAGAGAGATTGGATTAGCAGATGGGGAGCTGAGCTAATAAACTGTAGCTAATGTTCCCTGGCGAGCCCACTAATTTGAGTTAAAAATGCCACCCTGCTTGAATTAAGGGGCTTGTGGGCAGAAGAGGTTTGTGATGGTAGCAACACACAGGTTATAACAGCAAAAGTCTCTCTAACAGTTACTATAACTTCTGAAGCTCTGAGAAAAAATACAATTAATAAATTATATAAGCCTATAAAATGATCCAAACTATAGATGATGTGATACACTTCTTTGAGCGTCACTCAGAGCCAAGGAGAAAGAAGGAGGAAGTACCTTTACACTGTTGTTTAGACCTCTCCAGACATGCAGCCAGCTTAAGAAAGAAAGGGGGCTTGGCAACCTCTGCCAGTGAGGCACATCCCCATCTGCACCACTCCCCCGTCCCAAACACCGCAGAGCCATGGTGGCAGCCACTGCCTACTTCTTACGTGCCTCAGACATGAGAAGCCTGAAGATGAGAGCCACAGGATTACCCTTCTGGTATTTTCCTGCCCTAGAAACCCAACACTTACACACAAGCACAAAGAGGCTTTTCCAAAAGCCTGTTTCAACATCTAAGTCTCCTTGTATGCAGCAAAGCCAATTTTTAATACTGTTCTCTACAACTGGGGCCAGAAATACTTCTGTCTTCCAGGACCAGACGTGAATGCCAGAAGATTCTAAAAGTTGCACCTCTGGGATGCATTGACAATCCAAGTTTCGCTTCAAATTAAACCAGCAGACAAAGTCCCATAGGACTATTTGAGTCTACATAGCACAATAACACGCAGTATATAGAGCCCTGAATGGATGCCAGCTGCGTCCACAACAGAAGCAGAGCAGGGTACTTGTCGCAGCCAGCCCCAGTCCCCTGCCGATGCTGCAGTGCTGCGCTAGCACAGGAGTTCCAGACCCAACCCAACCGCTTCAGGCCAGGATCGGAGTTCAGAGGATGCAAAGGATGCAAAGGATGTAGAATCAAGCCCACTCTTTTGGCCACTTTTGTGCTACTATATCTCAAATGTTTTTTAAAATTCCTGAATAGATTGTTTATTCTCAGGATACAATAACTTGCTGACCTGGTATTGATACTGTGTCTGCTTGCAATTAGAGGATATAGTGCAATACTACAGGTTTTATAGAATTAAGCTGTGTGGGGAGTGCATGTATGACCTTGAGTGAGGCCTAATTTGTTTCTAGGTTGTGATTAAAGCATGAAACAGCTTAAGAACAGGGAAAAGGCTAGCTGTGTCTACCCTTCTTTCACTTAAATTTCTATTACACTTTCTTGCTTTTTACCCTATTCCTCATCTCATCTTTTGTCCAGAAATAAACCTAGGTAAGTCTTAAACTTATTTATGTTCCTTTCTTCCATTTCTTTTCTTGGTAACTTATTCCAAATGTCAACTGAAAGTTTTTAGTTTTAACATTCCCAACTTTCTGGAGCAATTTATGAATTTTAGGTGTGGCCACGGTAAAGGAAATCTCACCTGAAGAGGGAAAACTGATCAGATATAAACCCCTCACAGTATGTTTTCCAATTCGACCTGCTTCCCTTTTGTTCTCCAACATATGAAACTTTTTGTAGAAGCTATTGGCTATGTGAGCCTATGGCTTTTTTTAAATCCACATGACTGTTCAGAGATAAAAATACCAATTTGGTAAGCAGAGACATTATGTAGACACAAGCCTCATATTTGTCTACTGCAGGCACAGTCTTGGGATATTGTTCATGTTTCCAAGAGTAAAATGTAGGTGTTGCTAACACTTTCTCATGGAATTGTATATTGTTAAATCAGTGTAATTTAGAGGCAGCTTCCTCTGAAGGGAATGCAAGGTTATGATTTGCAGATCTCTTAACTTTCCATGCCTCTAGGTCTAATCTCTTAAGGTAAGGTTGGCTCTTGAGTTCTCAGTAAAGCTAATCCAAATATTTTCAGTGATATTTTTTATTTCCAGAATTGCCATTCTGCCAAACCTGCAGTGTTTTGTTAATCAAAAAGGTTTCCTATAGCCTATCAGAAAAGAATGCAGAATAGCTGAAAGTATTATTTATAAGGTCCTCACCTTATCAGGAGCAGCTGCTGCTTTCCCATATGCCAGGTTAATGCCAGGTTCATCTTTTGACTGTTTTCTCTCTCCTGATTCTTCTCTGTTTGTTATTGCTAAAAGACTCTGAAATTCCCATTTTCATTCCACCATATGTGGACCAAAACCACATTTCAAAACCTCAGAAATACACACCAAAAAATATGCTGTTTTCTGGGCAGGACTAATCAACAATCTTAAATACAAATACTCTTAGCACACTAACGCAATACAAAGGAAGGGGAAATCTCACGACGAGTGTAAACATTTTGATGCTTACAAACCCGTCCCAAATGTATTTTCAAATACATTCCTTCATCATTTCTCGGGATGCTGCCTAATGAGTTGACAATAAGCCAGTGACAGTCTAGCACAGCAGAAGTTTAGTGCTTCCTTTTTTGGACATTCAAGTATTCCCCATTGTTTTGAAACCATTAGTAATGCTGCTTCTTTGGCTTTACCATCCAACAAGCCCTTTTCTAGCAGTGACTCATGCAGGTTCTGGCATCGTGTAGGATAAAGGAGAAGCACTAATGGAAAATGCCTGGTGACAGAGATAGGAGGAGAAGGGGAGGAAAGATGCAGAGCAGCGTTCTGGCTCTGTCACTTTTTCTCTGATTTGTGGAGTTTTCTACTCTTTTTGGAAACTAGAGATGCTGAGGGTCACCACACTGCACATTTCCTGGTTATGCAGAACGCTGAAGTCCCTAAGACCATAAGTTAGTGAACACCACATTATTTCATGTTTTTCCTACCAAAAAGACCATTTATTTCAGTGGTCTGTGTTACTTTTGTTCTCTGTGATGCATGTTGCATTACTTCACTGTCTCCTAAACCATGAAGCTTCATAGTTATGGAATGCTGAGACTGCTGAGCAACACTGCTCTTCCAAGGATCTACCAGCCAGTTACTAGTCTGTAGTGATTTCAGATGATTGGGATGGGCAAGAACATTACTCTTCAGATGAGACCTGACCCTATAGCATCTCTACTTGGTATAAAATCCTCCCACATGAAAAACAAGAGTGGAACTCCCACTGCCTTTATCTATGGCAGTATTTCACTCTGCAGATTTTATTTTTCTAGGGCTCCACAGGGTAACTGGCGTCCTCGTCCTCTGCAATTTCAGAGCCTTCAGCAAGGTAGATGGGTATGGTTAAGAATGCAACCTGCCTTCAGGAGTTTACCTTCTTTTCATATTTTCATCAATGTAATTAAAGAGTTTAGTCCATCCTCTTCTGTTGCCACTTCTGTTTCACACAGGACTAATGCTTCTGTATTTAAGAGATACCTCTAATCTGCAAGTTGAAAGAGTCCCCAGAATATTGGTAGGACAGAATCTTTCAGATAACGTGGACATGGTTTTCCTTCTTGAGGTAGTGCCGACATTTTAATGTAGTCCTGTAGCTGATGGAGTAATATAACCCTGACATTAACAGTCTAAAATTGATTCAAGAGAAGAGTCAGGTTCTGTATATTTTATTAGCTCATAAAACTAAAACAGTAAAAGTAGTTTTGAAAAGAGACAGAAAGGTGAAGAGGTCTGAATAAAACTGAGAGGAGACTAAGTTCAGTTTATTTCTCATGTATTTCTTGACTATATGTCACCTTGAACTCCTATGGAAAGCATACTTATCCATACTATTGTAGTTTTTCTCATTTCTGCTCTACAGTCTCTTGGGACAGCCACTAAATCATGCCAAAGTGGGGTGGAAGGGAGGGGGCTTAAGTATTTTAAATCTATTAAATAAAATAACACTTTTGAAATACTAAAAAACATATGGAAATGTGTTTCCCCCCATATGGGAATTCAGCTGTTCCCAGGAACAGCCTGGGTGTCAGGAGACCAGAGCAACATATGAGGAATGTATTAAACAAATGATGGAGGGAGGATTGAATAGCTCAGGGAGCTGGAAAAATATTACATAACTTTTCATCTTGAGTCTACCCCAGACTGACAGTGCAAATGAAAATCATTAGACTCTGAAGACGGTTTGGTGGTCCATGTGGAATCACTTGGTGGTTTCTCTGGAGTTACTAATAGACAGCTTTCTACATCACAGAAACTTCCATACATTTATCACCCTTTTCAGCGATCTTAGTGGAAGCCAAGAATAAGGGTTTAAGAGAGAAAAACATTTAAGCATATGCTTAAAATTAAGCACCTGCTCAAGTACTTTGCTGGATGAGAACCTTAAATACTGCACCGCTAATACATGTGGTAAAAATATGAAGAGCAGAAAGGAAAGCTGGACTGTTCATGCAGTACCTGTTCTGGAAAAAATTTTATTTTCATTAAATAGCTTTTAGCAACATCACGTTGTATTTAAAAAAAGAAGGAAAAAAAGAAAAAGAATGAAGGCTATATGCCAAAGGCTATCGGTAATGGACTATCAGAAAGGAGCAAGCGTATAAGTGTCCTGGCTCTCTCACAAGAAGCTGACCATGCCGAGTCCCCTCGTGTGCTGGCATTTCAATGTAGTTTCAATTAACAGATCCCATCATATTTTCCATTTCTCTGCACTGGGCAATGCTACAAATACTGAAGCAACTTCCAGGTAAGTCAGAAGTACATGGGAAAGTGTGGTACCGAAGATCTCACTGGAGTCCTACCAGCCAATACATCTGTGCTAGCACAGTGCAACCACATCTACATTGCTTCCAGTTTTGAAGTCAGCTGAAATATCACAGATTTCTCTGCTAAAAGAGCTGCATTGCATGGGACAGAGATACCTTCTTCTTCCCACAGTGCAGGGAATGGAGCTGTTCAAGGAGTGTCCGTGCAGGGCCTCACCATAAGTGACAGAGGCAGAGTGCTCATCCGTCCTGTTTTGAGACAAGTTTTTCATTTATTCATCACATAAATGCAAGGAAGGGTGAATTCATCAATCCAGCCTCAGAGGGGGAATGCTGAGCAATGTTGGCCAAACTTGCTTCCAGTGCAGAATTTAACCTAACACTAAGCTGGAAAAAAAAATAATTATATACAATAAAATTTTTAAAATACTAACAATAAGTCAGACTAAAAAGGGTTATCCTTCTTATCTCACCCAAAGATTGCACTTAATTACACTCCTGAAATAAAACTGAAGGAAAATAATTCGTTGGTCCATGATTATTTTTTGACTGCACTGAAATTGCATCAGGAGTATTTGAAAAAGTGTAAAAAAGTGTTCTGTAGCGAAAGGGGTTTATCTTTGTCAATAGATGTAAACTTCTTACTAGCAAAGTTAATTGTGACAGACAATCCTTCTGCCTGTACTCTCTACTTTCTACAAATTAACTAGAAAATGAGAAGATGTATTTACTTCCACATGACTACTAAGTTCATGTACTATATGGTACAGCTAAATACACCAGCGATAAGACAATTTTTCATCCCCTTTCCTTACTCTCCCTGACAAAAGTATTTAAGAATCTCAGGAGTTACCACATTTTGTCAGCCTGAAATGCAGGGAAATATTGAATTTCTTGATCAGTTGTTTTCATCTGTGCTAGCTGTTAGAAACTGCATTAACAGAAAAATCTCTGATATAATTTTTGTTATTTAAGCATGATAATAATTGAGAAGATAAAGCAGGAAAACATGTTTATATTTTGTTCATAATGTGCTATATTTTTATGATACTACTCTAAAATTAGTCTACTCCAGTATTTACAGAAATTTATGACGTAATGGATTAATTACATGGCAAAGTAACGAAATGATGACAAATTTTCCAGCCATAAGATGTGATTCTTACTTAGAAATACATTATGAAAAAGCAGAAAAACACCCACGAGGATTTGTTCAGGTGTCTATATCATGGCTCACCTTCCTGACTTCACTTTTCACCCTGCCTAACAAAGTTATCCTATTCCAATTCATCCAAATTCTCAAACATGAAAGAAGCTGAAAGCACAGTCTTGCACCTTGTCTTGAAGAACAGGTCTGAAAGGTACATGCAGACAGCGGTGGGGTCAGCACACAGGCCTCTGGGGTCCCATTCCAGCTCTGGAGGCTGGAGCATACCTCCGCAGCTGAAAATTCTTCTGTCTCTTTTCCATCCCAGCACAATCCAATCAGCCCAATGCCCTTCAACTTTTTCCTCCTGCACTCTGTTTCCTGACCTCTTCCCTGACCAGTGCCATGGTCCACTCACCGGGTTTCTGGACTCTGTCCTGTTCCCAAACCTGAGACAAGCCCAGCCCCAGAATAAGACTTTCTCTCCAGCCCCTGTCTAATCTCAGCCTTTCCACACCCTCCCTTCCTGGCTTCCCCTCCCAGTTTCTTTGCCAAGCTCCTGTGTCCCCACCCCAATGTCCCCAATGACATTCCTCCCTCCTTAGGTCAGCTTCCCACTTCCCCTGACTCCAACTACTCATTTCATTACTCTCCGTGTCCTTATCTGCTCCTTTCCTCTCTACTTAAATCACACGTCTCCCTCCTGTCCTACTGCCCAGGCTGGCCACAGCAGGGGAATACAGGGGCAAAGGGCAAATGCTCGGAGTTCTGCGTCCCACCCCACTTGGCACGGCACAGTGGGAAGCCGCCTTCGCAAGGAAAGCCTAGCTCCTTTGCTCAACGACGGGGGAGACCTTTCCTGGCTGCTCTCTGCAGCTGCGGTGTGATCAGCCACAGGCACTGAGAGGCCCAGACCTGCTCGCTGCTGCCGCAGTTTTCAATGCACTTGCTTGAATTTTAAAGTCTGTGATGAGCAGGTACACAGAAAGACTTTTGACCCCAAATCTTGTAATTTCACTGATTTTCATGGGGGGTTAACTTGACATTGGGCAAAGGGTCATCCCAGCCTTCTACCAAACTTCAGCTTGATGTTTCAAAGCAAAAAAGCATCAAGTAATCCAAAGGTGACCATTAATTTTTAACATAGGCAAAATAGGTTCTATTTCTCATAGTGCAGAAATACTTCAACTACTTTGATAAAGATTTTCCTTCAGATTCATAGGACAGCAGAGCTACTCATGGCCAGTCATGTATCTACAGGTGATGCTACTGATAACCCATGGCCATTCCAGTTTGGCTGGTTATACTTTCTGCTTGAAAAACATTGCCCAAATCTAGGGGAGCTCTACCAACCTGCCTGCTACTACATGGTTTCACGTGCCCAAGTGTCCAAGCACATACATCACCCCAGTCCTCATCGGTTTGCAGTTTACCAAGGAGACACCTAAAATGGAAATTATAAGAGGATGACCATCATCTTCCACAAACACTGCCACACAAGCTTTATAGCTTTAATTATAAAGCCTGAAACCAACCAAATAATGCTAGGCCACTGCAAACTACTGTGGAGGGACAAGCATGATTAGCTGAAGATGGAAAATTGCAAGTCAAGAGTAGCACGATGAAAAGTGTAAGAATGTTAAAAGCCAGCTGGATTATCAATCTTGATTCTCTTGATTCATTGGAATTACTCCCAGTTTACTCCTGTGTAGTGATGGGGGAAATCAGAGCCATGCAGCATGAGCCTTTTCTTGGCAGTTACTATGGAGCGTGTAATTGTGCTACGCGCCTAGTGAGAGATCCAGGAATTTGCAGCACTCCCCTCCGCGCTATGGGTACTCTACGCATATGACCAATAGGTCTTCCCTCTCCAAGACTTAATAGATAACATGCACCATGTTGGTAGCACCCTCATTTTTTGTTGGGATCGTTCAGCACAGGGAGGTAGGTAGGTAAATGCCTGCTTTTTCTGGCCCCTCTCTATTTTATGTTCATCTTTGCTGAGCTGAACCAGCAGAGCTTCTGGAAAATACTTTAATCTAAAGATAGAGGTTAAGAGCACTTCAGCTGACACGGTCAGATGCCTACCCTCTCTTTCCTTCTCCAGGTCTTGCCTAAGGGGACAAAGAGGCAAGGAAAGTCCCAGGTGAATCAGTTATGAAATATCTTCCAGCAACGATACATTTGCTTCAGGGACAACAATCCTGAAGGAGCGAGGAACAGAGGGCAGGAGCTAGTGAGGGAGCACAGACCCTCACCCCCACAGTCCCCCTCAGCAAACCAAAGCCTTGGTAGGCCCCGACAGCAGGGAAAAGACGCATTCACAAAGAGGGAGAAATACAGCCCTTTGGTCTATTTTGTTCCAGTCATGCCTTTCTGGCCTTACAGAAATACAGGATGGATTTTGAGAAATTACAGACCGTTCAGGAAGGCATTAAACACCAAATACGAGTGCCCCTACTTTCACCCAGGATACCATGATTTTATTACATTCTTCCCTGAAAGTGGACAGGCTGCATGCCAAGCACTTTTTAATTTTTTCTTTTTTCTTTTTTTTTACTTTCTCACACACAGAAATTCTCCTCAAAACCTCTTACTTCTAAGCTAAGTGCCAAAAAATGCTCAAGTGCCAGCCAATGACTCATCTTTTAAAGCCTGGCTTTTGGAAGGTGGTTTTCATTTCAGGAACTTGGGATTGCTTCCTGGATACTAAACACTGTGGAATCAATAATTAGACTAGAAAAAATGTCGAAAAAGGAGTTTAAATATTTAAACATCAGTCATCTTTGGGGGTTCTGTTAAGTAGAGATACGTGGGAGTTCCAAGAAAGGAAAAAACAGGAAGACCAAGAGTTTGGCTGATGACTCAAAATGGCCAACATCCACTTTTTTTTCTTTAAATACGGAAACATATTTTAAATCATTTTAATCTCTTTTTAATAATGGAACCAGACACATACATCACATTGCCTTGGAAAGAGTAGAAACACTATCTTTTTTTTTTTTTTTACGTGGGTGCAAATGGAAAGCATATGATGACATTCCATCTCTTCCTCCCCTGTGCTATGCTTCACCCATTTCTCAACAGACAACGCAGACATACGGCCTTTATTAGTGCCGCAGTTACATGCCATCATTTTGCCATCACGCAAGTCAAACTTTTGAAGTGTTTTTTTGCTTCTAGGGATTTCCTTGTTTACGTGCCACACAAAACTTCACTTGCACCACGATAAAGGCATGTGGGAACACGGAAGCCTGTACACAGGTGAGAGCGTCTATCAGCAGGCAGGAAGGAGGAAGGGCACAGATTTGCTTTCAAGGCTGATACAAGCATGGATTGTTCCTGTTTGGAGGCAGTGCTGTTTATTGGCCCCAGCAGGACAGCGGCTGGACAACTCAACAGCAGATTTCTAGAGGGAATAAAGTGGTAGAAGAAAGTTCAGAAAGCAGAAGGAAAAAAATGAGATATTTATTAAGTCAGAAACTAAACATGAATTACCTCTTCCTATGTTTGATGCAGGATCTCCAGAGTAGTATTCAGGGTATTGGGTGTTCAGTTTTTTTTATTTTTTATTTTGCCGAGATCGTTTGTTCTTTATATACCGAGACTAACGCTTGTGTGGTGGTACTTTCAGAAGTTGCTTATAAACACATCTGATGCATAGAACAATCTGACAGTGCGCAGATGCCCTTGTCTATGGGTGTTCTGGGTGAAATATATATATAGCTATCTGGTTATTCTGAGTCTGGTAACATTCTGGACTGACATTGTAATCTGTTAAGTAGCAGTTTTGAACAAGTCTGATGACATGATATAGATTTTCCAGGAGTAAGAAAGGCTATCAGAATTCTCTCCCACCTAATCTGCTCTTCTGTATCAAAGAGAAACTAGCAGCAAATGTTTCACAGTAAGGTCAGGAGTCCTTAGGGAGCTAGTTACAGCACTGCAGTCCCTAGAGAAAATTATTCTCAACCACTCAGCCGCAGCATATGTACGTTTAGCAATTAGACAGCAGATCACAACTTTGGGCCCTTTTTTATCTGTTGCTGCATTTTGGAGCAACTACTTCTGGAACCATAGCTTATTTTTTCTACTCACATAAATTAGCCACAAAACAAAAATTTCTCCTATCCTGTCAAAAGAAACCTCCAACCGACCAGACCATTTCGCCACGATCCAGTTTTAGATCCCAGAAATGAAGACTTTCAGACCATGGTATTGTCATAATGCAAACAACCCATGCTATCTTGGTTTAGGGTTTGTGTTTTTTTCCCCCCAGTGTGTTGACAGCTGCAAGTTAGGTAACTTTATTCTTTTTTCAGTTAAAATATATCAGAACACAGACCTCTAAAACCTCTCAGCGTGCCCCGTTGCAAACATAGCCAGCAGCAAGCATCACCTCCTGCCGTGGTGCTGGGGGCAGGCTCTGGTCTGCACTGATGAAGGCTGGTTCATACCGTGGAGGGCTGCGGACCCTCACTTAATTTCCTGCTTAATGAGCCTTCCTTGCGGGGTGCCGGTCCTGCTCCCGGGAGCAGGAGAGCGGCTCCGCTTCCTACACTAGGTGGCATGGGAGGACTAAGTATCGCCGCCCCCACCGCCGTCCCATGGCAAGCGATGCTGCTGTTCCGTGCCTTCTAGCCTCTTTCGCTCGTGTTCTGCAGAAACACTTATTTTTTTTTATGCAATCACCGGACAGAATTTCATCGGGATAAATGCTGAAGCTCTTCTTTGAGGGGTTCCCTTGCGACTTTTTCATTCCAGCTGAGCGGTGAGCTCTTCAATGTCCCTGGGGACTTTCCCTCTGGACTTCCCAGTGTGGATTTTCAGCAGACAGGTCTTACACACTCTAACTCTGTATCCTACCCACTTAAGTCTCAGGGTTCCCATTAGTCTTCATTTCCCCATTACCCTGCATTCATACACACCAAGAGACAGCACTGACATCTGAACTTTTACAGTTCACAGAGCACGAACTTGGAAGCCCATGTCTGAAAATACTTTCAAATCCTCAGAATCGCAACACTTTAGAGGTTTGAAATACTCAGGCTTCTCAAAGACGTCAATTTGCTTCTTACCTTGCTCAACTACTAAGCTGATTACTGCAAATTATTGACCCTATAAAGCAACCAAGCTGGATTCATCAGTGCTGTCACTGGGAAGGGCGGCATTGCTCAATACTGTGATTGCACTAGCAGCACAGCATGTGCACTGCTCCAGGCCTGCTGCAGCCCTCCTATTCCTTACCTCCACTCCACAGCACATACAGATGTGTAATGAAGATAACCTCAGTTAAGTCAGAATGCCCATCTGGCCCTAAATCATTTGGATGAGGAAACTTAGAGCATGGTCATTACCTTGTCCTACTGCCTCTCCACTGTCATCACAAAGCACCTCATTTCTACCTGGCAGTATCCAATACTGTCTGCATGTAATGCCATTCCCATTACCTCACCATTCTCCCAGCATGCTACTGAACAGCTTTCCAGTACATAAAACCTGCCCTTGCACCCCCTCCACCCAGCCCATATATGTAATCTGCCTTCCTCTGCCTGGGGGAACAACAGGGGTTAGATTACCTCTTGAGGTGCTTTCCATCCCTGTTTTCTGTGATTCCCTGGGGACAGGCTTATCTCTGAGGTAACATCTTGCAGGTCTCCAGGGTTAGACTGATGAGTGTGTTAAGGCCAGAAACAGGGAGGGAGATGTTTAGCATTAATGGCAGAGGCCTGAGTTTTCAAAGTGGAAGATTTTCTCATCATGTGAACTGGGCTGAGTCATTCAGATTTTGTCAGCTGGAGGTTCAGGAGAAGAGATGTCCCAAGACCGCTTACTGTATTTTTTTAATCTGATCCTGCAGTCCCAGCTATTTAACTCCATCTTGCTCTACTTTTTGCTCTCTTGTCCTTACTGAGGTGATTTTCCTTCCCTCTTCCTCCCTGCTCTACTGAGCTGGCACCTTCTCCTTTCCCCTCTGCCTGGCCTGACCCTCCATGGCCCTTGCCAGAGTACAAGGGGAACCAGAGAGACCACCTGTACCAGGATCAGAAAAGAAGAAAACAAAACCACCTGGAAGCAGATTGAAGCCAAGGAAGGTTAGAGTCAGGCACAAAGCTCAAGTGTATGTTTAACCCTAGTTTTGGTTCAAGGAGATGTCTAGTGAATATACTCTACAGCCATTATAAAAGCCTGTATTTCATTGCTTGTTACACAGTGATAAGCACCACTAGTACATTTCCGTTTCCATGGTATCTACAGAAGTATACTTTCTGGAGGAAAAGAGTTCCTGTGAGGAGCTATAGACCACAGCATTGTCACCACGTGGCACAGGGGAGCCCACTGTGCAGCATGAAAAAGAGAAGGCAATGCTACCACTCTGCTCCCTCCTGTGACCACTCTGAGTATCAGAACAGGGTGAAAAAAACTCCAAGAGACATCAGGAAAGACCTGGGAACAAACAAAAAAACCCAAATCATGTCTCTTGGGTGACCATATGGCAACACGTGCTGTCCTTAGTTTCACCAGTGCAGGTTTAAACAAGAGCTAAAAATTACACACAGGGCACAAACAAACACATGACAATGCGAAACACTATAAAGTTCTAATTACTGCTTATTTGGTTAAGCCCTTCACAGCTTTCTGCTGGTGAGTCTTGAGCAATGTGGTCATTCCATCCTCGGGCTCATAAAAATTTACTGCACGCCTTCACGTGTTCTCCCTATATAGCTCCATTTTATTTCACTGGCAAAATAGAGCCAGCTGGAGTTGCAGCTCTGATTAACTGAATGCTTGAGATGCAGAATGCAGTCCCCAGAATACATCATACTCATGGTAATATTCTGACTGTAAAAAAGGCTTGACTTTTTAAGCTGCTCCAAAGATGCCAATAAATGTAATTTGTCAGAAATAGGGACCACCTACACATCGGATCACACTTGCAATGATAATGTATGCAGGTATATAAAACTGCCAAGGAACACAAAGCCACCCAGAAAGGGGTACTTCCCCAGGCTACTGACTGGTTTATTCCACATTTCACTGATTTTATAAGGCAGTCGAGTGACATTTGGTTTCAGCAGAGCCACCTGAAGGGATGAAATTGCACTGGTTTTGGACAGTCAGCACCAGGGACATTATGATTTTAAAATATCTTGCCAAAAGACAAAGCCAAGAGCAAATAGCAATGCATGTCAGAGCCTTCTTACTTCAAAATCATAAACAAAACAGATGAATATAAGCTTCCTAGTAGAGACATTGAAACAGCTCCATTAATTTTTAAGATTCAAGTTCTTAATATTGCCAAAGCATTTTTAGGGGGAGCGTACTGAAACATTTTTCTGATATTTCTTAAAAAAAAAAAAAAGAAAACATGAAGAAAAGAAGGAAGAAGGGCAGTTCTGTGAGTCAGAAGTGTAACTGAAATAAAAATCTAAACGTTGCCATAAGTGGGATCACTGAAGCCCAAAGCAAAACTCTACGTCTTGGAAATTTCCAGACGATCTTGGAAAAATTTGGTGCTTTTAGACAAAGAACAGCAAAATTAAAAGAATGTTAAAAAGAGAACTTGAGGGTGGAACAAAATGGAGTAGTTAAAGCTAAATCTACACTATTTCTACAGTCTGGAGAGGAGTAAGTATTGCTTGATACATAGCTTGGTATTGTAAACGTGTATTTCATGTTTACTGCACTTATTCTACACATCTGAGGAGCAGAAGAGAGGAAGAGTATGGGACTTCCCATCATCAACGCGTTAATGCCTGTTAATCTTTCACCTTTCTCAACAAACATGAACACTGTTCTTGTTCAGTTTCCTAGAGTTCGCTTGAAGAGCTCTCAAACAGAAGTGGCCATCTTCGCTTAATCCAGATACGATCCGGTAGTAAGCCTTTGGAAGAAACAGCAGGAATGAAAAAGGTGTAGTGGCACCCCAGCTCCCACCTCAGATACATGTCTATCACCAGGGATGGTTTTGTCCAGATGGTTGGTGTTGTCAAATCTATACCCCACAGCTATTCTGGAGATAGAAACCTTGGATAGGACAAGGGTATCATGCTTCAGCCCTGCACTTCCCAGGGGAGTACTGCAGGCCCCAGGCATCATTCACACCCTTGCTCCCAGGTCCTGCAAGTGGAGGGCTTGCAAGGAGCTGCTGGAGGCACATGAGTGCCACATGGCTCAGGCACTGTGCTGGGGAGCACTGGGTGCCCACTCAAAGCTCGGGTGCTTCCTTCAGAGGCAGATCTAAATCCAGCTCTTCCACCTTGCAGACTAATGTCCTACAAATCCCTGCCCGCTCACTCTAAACTTAGCTGGGTCTCCTTAGATACTCCATTTGAAGCCAGTCTGCTTGGAATAAAATACTTCTAACGGGCACTGAAGCAGAAGACAAAGGTGCAAATGGTTCACGCGTCTGGGAAGTGGATGTTCGGTTTCTAGAGAGGGTTACAGTGAATGTAAAATGCTGCACGTGGACTGGAAATCTCATCGGGAGAGACCGAGAAGCAGCGCTCCAAACCTCGTGTAGGCACAACCAGCGTGCAGGCGGTTAATGAAAACATTGTCCTGTGTGGCACATGTACTCAGATTTCTTCAGAGATGGAAGCTGAACTAGTTCTCCTAAGGCTTGATGCATGCTCCAGGCTACTGCTTAATATATCCTCCCACAGCAGCTTTTCTGAACCTAGCATTTATTTCTTTGGCCTGCAAGGACCCAAGTAAAAACCTTCTGAAAAAATTAGACGTGCTGAGATTTTGCTTCACCAAGAAACCAATTTTTTTTAATTTTAAAACATTTTTTCCTGTCTTAGAATGAGGGCGTGAGTTGGCACCCCAGCCAAAAAAATCAGTTAAATGCACAGCTCTTTTGGTAGCAGATTGTTCCCTGTAGGAGGTCTCTGGTTGTTCTTCACATCTAATGGGTGTTACAGAAGTAGTTCTCAAGGAACTATAAAAAAGGAGAAAGGAAGGTTGTTTGGCATATTCAGAATAGAGTGTTCATGTAATCAGAAGAAAATATTGCATTGAGTTCTGTGAATGGTACACAGATACTATGGGCCATTGGAGCCTTATACATTTATATAACTCGTAATTACTTAATTCAATTATTCAAAGAAAATTACTTCACACCCCCACAAAACACCCTGTATCTTACAAAGGAGACAGATATGCCTGGTTTTACACTCAAGTAATGTCACCTCCAGCAGAAGCTCATTTATAAAAATACCAGAATACTGCCGTATGATGCCTATCGTAACACCCACCTCCCACACACGCAGGGCAGTGTTCGTCTTATAACAAAGGAGGCATTCATTGCTATTATCTTGAAAGGTAGCTGGGGCGATAAATGCATTAAAGGGACCAGAGAAATGTTCACTTCACCAAAGAAAAGCCGAAATAGCTGAGGGGTGTTTTTACTGGAAGTCGAGGTGCCTCCACGCTCGCTATCCCGGGGCCAACTTCCCTTCACACAATCAAAAACTTTATTGTAGTTCTGAACTTCACCTGAGCTTTACAGCTACCAAGAACTCCGAATCCAAACACTTCACCCTGTGCTCCCAAAAGGTCCAAAACTAAATTTGGATCTCAGCTCTTTGGCTGGGGCCCTTTGTGTAAGTTGCTTTGCAGCTTTGCCTGGACCAGTTACCACCAGGCCATCTGCTGATGGTTCAAGCTTTGATGCAGGAGCAGGGCTCCCAAGAGCCCCTTCAGTTTGGGTGAGATGGTTTTGGTGACTGGATTCACTGCTCCCCTGCAGCAGAGTGCTAGCTGCTACTCATTTTGATTTTATGATCACTGCAACAGCTCTCGGTCTATTAATACGCCTTTTGTGCAAAAAACAGTCTGGCACTTTCAAGAAGGAAAAGGTGGTAATGAAGAGACTCTCAAGCTCCTAAATTCACTCCAAAGTATTAGAAAAAATTATTGAGAGCTATAAATTCTTATGACAGAGTTAAAGAACAAAAATTTAAAAGCAAAACCCAACTTCAGTACTGCCAGGTCACTCTATGCAAAGCAAGTTCTCTGATTTATGCCTGTGCTATTGCTTTTATGGAATATTTTAAAAAGATAACTGATTTCCAGTGAAGCAGCCTGACAAGTGACACTTTAAATTAGAGGTCAGCTCTCCACCTTGGCCACATGAAGTTGGCAACAACCTGTTCACCCAAGTAGTAGCTGAAGGTGTTTAGCAGGTTCAGCTGCAAAGGTGACAGCTTTGATTTCTTAGCTTTGACTGTGTTATTCAGAGCTACCCACCACATCTCTGGCATTGAAACTTGCAAAGCCCCCTGAGACCCAACCTGGGCACAAGCCGCTTCGAATCCAGAATAGCCAGAATTGGGGGTTATTACGTTAGCCACAGGACAGAGATCAGCAGTCATCAGGTTCATGTAGGTTAGACCTTCCCCTTTCCTTTGTTGAGTTTAACTCCTGAAGCACAGCACATGCACGCTTCACCTCAGTGCCGTATCCCGACCGGTGCACACAGGAAGCAGGAAAACTTAATGTGTACTATATAAAGCAGCAGAAACACACAGATTGTGTAACAAATGCCTGTTGAAAGGAGATAAAGAGACAGCCCGATTTCTTTTCCTTTTTTGTTTGCCTGTGTCCTCATTCCCCTCCGCCCGCCCGCCGCACTGTCTGGGGGAGGTTTCACATTGCATTAGTGTTACTGCCCGTGCCTGGGCTGGCCGGCACGAAGGCTTTGCTGCCAAGCCACTGCCGCAGGCTGCCCAGCAGCTGGTGCAGGGACAACCTCCGACAGGCAGGACAGGGACCTCTCTGTGGTGATGGACCCTGAGGCTGAAGGACAGGAACGGGCCTGGAGACAGATCTGCTGGCAAGCCGAGCAGCAGCACGGTGTCACAGCTCTGTCCATCACTAGGCACCACGTCCAGCTGCTGTACATAGGGCAGCTTTAGTAGCTCTCAAAGCCTACTGTTTTAACAGTGATGATCCTCAATTACACCTCGACTCTTAGCAGTGAAAAGGTATCTCTTTCTTTTGGTTGGGTGGGTTTTTGTTGTTTTTTTTCCCCAGGGAACTCCGTGGTACTGCGCAATGCCTCTGGCATCTAACCTCATTAAAGGAGCTCATCTAATTCCACCACCATACTCAGGAAACTCTCACCTCCCTCAAAGGCAATGACTCAAGATACTAATCAGTGCAATGAGGATGTCTGAGGGTTTTTCCATCCACCACTTCAGTTCAAGCTATACTTTTCCTTCCCCCATTACTGCAGCCACAAGCACTGTGCTCGCGTTTCAGAGGAAGGCGTCTAGCCACTTGTTGTGTGGACTGCCTTGGGTATATTAAATCTAATTCAAGTGCCAAATAATTAAAAGTGGCCCTGAGCACACCCAGAATAAGTTACTTTCTGCTTTTCCGTACTCTTCCCTCTTTACTGCTCTCTGTTACTGCTGTCTTTGGTTTCTGTCATCATTTTACCTTTGCAGCCGTTTAGGGTTCAAGCAGAGGAAGACACCCTTTCTGAAAAAGGCCTTTAAAGGAAATATGGCTCCTACATTTGGCCCTGAAACATAAGTCACAGCTGCTGACCATCATAGTTTTATCCCTGGCTGTTGAAGAGATGAAATAGGATCACCCTCAGGATTCAGAAATATGTCTTAATAAGGTCTTACCTAAGAACACATCAGCTAAAGCCGCCCTGTTCACATTTCTGGAGGTAAAGCTGGGAAGTTCTGACCTTCCCGAAGTCATAAGTAGTGAAGGGACTGGTAGCAGACACACAGAGAATATGTTTTTGTTCTGAAAAAACAAGGACAGCCCCACTCACATTTACTTTCCCTGACAGTGCCTGCCCTGGTCCTTGAGACCCGTACAGCAAATCCACATCAGGACTTATTGCTAACAACACTGAGCCACCTCCAAAAGCTTCTTATTAAAAGTCATTCATTACATTAATTTGCAACCCCCATTTAACGTCAGCAGACCTTTATCTTTCAGCCTTGAGGGGGTTATGCTAGCTCCTGCAAGCCAAAGCCCAATCATAACAAGTGTCTCAGGTTGTAATTACAGGGTGATTTCCAATGATACCAACTGCCTATTTTGCCTCCACGCGTTTTCAAGGCCAAAGGTTGCCTCCCTATTTCGATTCCTGTGTGTCTACGCAGGGAAAAAATATCCTTTCATAAACAAATGAATTATTGGAAATAAAGCGTATTATGAATAAATAAACTGGGCCCACCTATGTCTGTGCTCAGTGCAGGAGGAGAGGAGGTGGGGGCTGGCTGAGGCAGGAGAGGGTGCTCTCTGAAGCCGAGGCAAAGCTTGAGCAATTGGTTGCTCTTTCTTCTATTAAGAGGGGAAAGGAGCGATGCAACTTCAGATCTCATTCCTCATTTCTTTGAGGCTGAAAAGTTGAAATCAGTTCAGAGTCCTCCCACATTTCTCCTTCTCCAGCATCACAGTGTGTTAAACCTTCTCAACTCAAAAAGTGGCACCTGCTACTCTCTCAGCTCCATCCTTCAGCTGAGGGAGAAGCTAGCTCAGCAAGACACCTAGGCAGGTGCTTCAGGTTAAATCTGCAGCTAAGTGCTTGGCTGGGTCAGGGCCCTCCTAGTTTGGAAAAACATGCTTTTGCAAAGGGTGTTTTAAGAGATTTCAGGTGCTGTCTTGGCTAAGTTCCTTCATAATTCCCTAGCACGAGCTAGAATCTCTCAAAATACTGCTATTAGGTTATTTTTTTTCCTTCCAAAAATAAATCAAGGTGAAATTATGTTTTAAGAAGCAAGCAAAGGAACTGAGCCATATTTATATTCTGATTTACACATCAATTAATGATAAGCAATATAATGAAATCCTGGATTAATGGAAGGGGAGAGAGTTATGCATATAAGCACTGCTGAAACATTTTTGATGTATGTTTTCTGGTCAGGATGAACAGTTATGTATAACCTGAGCCAAATTTCAGGAATGCAATAATTTCCATTGAAAACAACATAGTGTTTCACATTATTGCTTTGTGGTTATGCAAGTATTTGATAAATACACTGTTGATGGACTACAAGAAAGACAATATTTTATCTAGAGAAGGTGTGCTGAGCTTAAGACACAACAAGGGACAATGAATTATCACATCAGAGAGTAATTAATTTTATTGGCTGTATACTAAGAAGAACTGTTATTTTTTTACAACCTGTCACATATACTGTTGTATCCATATCAATTACAAGATAAATCACTTTGCTTTAAGTTCAAGATGTAAGAAAAAAATTAACGACTGGGGCCTAGAAAGTAGAAATAATTGCAAGAAATTTTTTTAAGTTAACTATAGACATAAGGAATTTGGTCAGATGTTAGAAACACATCCGACAAGACGATCCCAGACTATTTAAAAGTTGTGGAATGCATCTCCCTTCAACAACGCAACTGTTGACTAGCTGCCAAAATTCTGAATTGCAAATCCTCCAACCATGAATAAATCAAAGGAAATTCCAAGATATAACTAAGGCAGCTTAAATGACTTATTTTGCTATAGTAACTGCAAATTCTCCATGAAGATATATGGGATATGCCGCAACAAGTCAAAGGTATTTAAGCCACCCTCGGTGGATGTTAGGACTCTGCTGGTGAAGACACGTTGCACATAATCCAAGCACGTCTGCAAGGACCTGGTCTGATTCCTGCTGAAGACAGTGAATTTTGTAGTAGGCTCAATGAGGTTATCAGAGTGAAATGGCCGTTAGGCTGCACTGTTGATCTGGGAACACCATGTGATTTTATTTCTGGGGGTATTTATGTGGCTGGGGTAATATTTTCCTCTTAGGGAAGTGACCTCAGGGGAGTGTACTCAAGGAAATGTATTACTCCAAGTAGAACACTTACACAGCAGGCTCTAGCAAGTCAACCTGCCTGCCACCATCCCAGGCCCTGGTTTGGCCCAAGCAGGGCCCAGTTTAGGCCATGCAGACTGCATCCATTAGACTGGCTGGCTGGCATGTCAAGTGTTTCTGGGGCATTGACTGCTTTATTTACAAAGAAGGTGCAAAGACATGTTTCCCTTAACAGGGAGAGCCCTGTCACCCATGTGAAGAACTGGGATATGCCCAGTCCCAGAGGCACGGTGCTTCACTGTGAAGACAGCCAAGCCCCAGTGAACTCTTCCCCAATCCTGTAGGATGCTGCGGTGGGCGGACTGCCGATCCCTCGACTCTTGTATACTCACCAAGTAACTTTTGTTTCAAAACCATCTTTGTACATGACTTTATCAGATCTGGTCAAGTATTTCATTGCTCTGAGACTTTCTTGCCTCCTTCCTGGAGAAACTTCCAACCATTTTGTAAAGTAGTTGGCTGCTGACAGCAAATATTGATTGCCTATTTCTGCCTCAAGCAAAGGCTTACACACATCAAAACCAAAGCAAAACAAAGCAAAATCATGATACATTGATGATCCCATGAGATACGGCTGCACAAGGGCTGCTCTTGTCTTACACGGCTTGTTTTCTGTATATCACAAATATCACATTTCATGTGCCAATGCTCTTTAACCTGACTGCATTTTGTGCAGTTCTTTATGTGAAGGGAAATCACTAAGTGACTGCATCGAGTTTGCTGTCATTGGGGGTTTTTTTTAACCAGAATGCTGAGGGACGTTGAAGGATAGGGTGATGTTAGGCCACTTTGTACTTTGAAGGGAGATATTTTCATCTCTTTGAACTTCACAGCTTTCTTATAAATGAAATCATCTGGCTCACTTTTTCTTTCGGGGTTTTCATAGTTCTCTTATAAAATAAGCAAAATGATTGTGTGGATCAGACGTATTGCACAAACAGGTAAGAATCCGTAGCCTGTGAGACCTCTGATAGCTAAATTTAAAAATTCGTCTCTAAACCTGTACTTCAAAACCAGACTGAACTGATGGCTGCTTTTTGATTTTTCCCCTCTTTGCTTGAACACTGTCACAGTGTGCAAGTTATTCTGCCTTCTGCTTTCTGAGGCAGGACCACATTACCACAGCAAACCATTTGCCTACCATTTGCTTGATCTGTTGACTTAGAAGTCCTCTTTCTTGACATTTATGATATAACTCAAGAGCAAAGATATATACTGTCCTAGCTAACCAGAGATTATTGTTCAAACTTTAGAAGTCCATTTTCCAAATTTCCATAATTTCCCCAGAATACAAGGTGCTTTTTTGGGTCCCTTATTCTCTTGCATTGCTCTGCATGACCGGCTTCACTACAGTCATGTCCTGTTTGAGCTGGCACCCATATCCTTGTACAATGCCCAGGTGTTACTGCATTTCAGTACCCAAATTCTCATTCTAGTGTGTCACATGTCTCCCTGCTTTGCCCATGTTTGTACTGCGGTACAGTTCCCTCAACTGACTGAGTGACCTTTCCTAAGCTTTTGGGATGGTCTGTTGCAAACAGATTCAACCTCACAAAAGTCCTTTCAGGACCTTTTTCATTTCTCACTGCACCCAACTGATCCATTCACCTCAAGTTTCTGTATCGTTGACAATTTCCATGGGTTTACCAAACAAATACAGTGTTTTTCAAAAGTCTTCAAAAATATCACAGCCCAGTTTTACATCCTCCTTTTCCTCCTTTATTCAAGAGAAAGTTGTCCTTGCCAAGCTTGTGATGATGGACGGCCATCTGACTGGGGGCTCCTTCCACTTCCACTGGGCTACTGCAGGGATTCATTGGTGCATTGCACATACCCCTGGCACCTCTTCTCACCCTCTTCTCACTGCTTTTGCTCTTAAAGGCAAAATCTAGCTCAATCAACCTCATGGTTGTCCAGAGTCAGTTTATCCTGCAAATCCATGCTAATATGAAAGTGTATTCACTATCATGTGCTCGTGCATGCACTGCAAGGGTTAGATGAGACCTAGTCCCCTGGGAGAGGATTTCCTGGGGTGACAAGGATCTCGCTCCTCAGAGATCAGTAGCTTCTCATAATTGTTTTAAGCCAAGTATATCTAGCATGCACATCAGTCTCACCATCTCTGGAGCTGCTGTTGCCACATCTGGCTCAGTGCACCTGGTCAGCCACACAATAGAGTCAGCCGCAACACCAAATCCTTTCATGTCTTCAGCCTTTGGGGGTGAGCAAGAGTCCAGACACTCTGGTCAGTAAACAAATTCTTGAGTAGATCTTCTACCTTGGACCATTCTAAATTAATGCATCTTCTCACTCAGAACACAGGAAAATAAAGAAAGCATTTTCTAGTTTACTCTTATTCCACATATCTCATTTTATACCTTAAACCTGAATTCTTCATGAGTTAGTCTTAAATGAAATATTCTAAACAAAGGCTTGGATATTTACATGTTGACTTCTCTATCAATCAGGAATGTTCAATAAACCCAAAGCTTCCAAAAAGCAATTCACTCTAAATTAGAAGTTGGTTTCAAATATTTTACCTGGCCCCATTCTCAGCAGCAGCCAGCCCCTCACATACAGCTCTTTCTTAGAATACCTCTTAAAAATTTGGATGTTTGAACTTGGTCTCACACCAGACCTGCTGTAATTTCATTGTTCCTTTGAGGGACTGAGGCCTGAATGGGAGCATCCTAAAAAGATCATGTAATAGGAAATATAACCTGGTATAAGAAGAGATCCTACCTAGATTTATTTTTTTTTTTTTCTGAATTATTATGTCCCCCTCTTTTGGATATCATCTTGCACTTTAGAAAGACCAATGTCCCATCCCTGACTCTTAGTAAACTGTCACTAGGCATGGTTTCAAGGACAACCATAAACAAGAGTACCACTGAGACAACAGGAAATTGTTTAAAAAACTTAAGCTTGGTGTGACACCATGCGTTTGCAGTACTGAGGGTTATGATAGCAAACATCATCACAGTGTTATATTCAGTGAGATGGAAGCAAATAGATTTTAAAATACAACCATGTATGGTTTGTTAAAGCCGTCTATAGTCTACCGATAGATATATTTGGTCCACAAATGTACAGATCTGGTTTTGGTTTCCATCAATGCATTTTATACCCACCTGTAAACCTCAGAAAGTCAAAGCAAAACTCAGCTCCAGGCAGCTTCTTTTCATCCAGCTGCTGATAAAAATCATGCAAAATTAAAAGCCAAATCCTCTTTTGAATCAAATCATAATAGCTCCGTTTTAGGATCTACATCAGCAGAGATGAGGCTCTCTGGATGGCTGCACAGGAGTGGAACACTCCCAAGTCGTCCTTTTGTACTAAGGACAGGCTCATGTCTCCCCCAGGGGCCAGGAAGCATGCTCCTCAAGGAAATTTGGCCTCCAGCATATGGTAAAGGGTTATCTAACCCAGGAGCATGGAAACAACTGCTGAGTTTCCTGTGCTATAGAAATAGGGTTACCCGTTACACTGCCGCAAGTGTTGTGCTTGGAAGGGTGCACTGTCTGAAACAAAATCTTGGCCAAGGAGACAGACAAAATCTGTTGACTAAGAGACCTTACAAGTTAAGGCACAGACCATACGATGATTTTAAGTATGTTTAGTCAATGGGGCCTCTCCGGGTGTGTCAAGTTAAGCACATACCTCCAGCTTTGTAGGACCAACCCCCCCTGAAATTTCTCTCTGTGGGAGTTTGGTACAGACACAGGGTTTTTCCATCCTCTTGGTCTTTTATTCTTACGGAGCCATTTGCACACATAACCTCCCACAGCTCTTCCTTTGGAGGGTATGCTGCAGAACTCAGTTTTTCTTTCTCAGTGAGCAAGGCAAGTACAATTAATGCACGAAAGTAAAGCCTTTCCCCCCAGGAGCTGGAAGCTCCTTTTCTGGCACTTCCAGCTCCTCTTAGCAAGCACCAAGCATTAGTCATGAACATGAACTCTCCAACCCCCAGCCCAACTGGGGTGCGTTTAATGCTACATAGCACAGCCCTTATTCATCTTAATAAACACCCGCTCACTTAAGTAATCCCATTGATGTCGTCAGCGTGAGCAAGAATTGCAAAATCTAGCTGCTTTTAAGTAGCATTGTGTGTTACAGGGTTGGTTTTAGTGCAGGTATAAATTTTTACTCATTCAGCTTACACAATCTGTCTCATCGTCCTGCTGAGCTCTGGGTTACTCAGCAAGAGGGCAGATTCTTGTTCATCCCAGAAGCCATGCAGACTCCTGAGCTTCCCTCTGCCTTCCCAGGGGATTTCTATGGACATAAAGCAGCTTCCTCAATAGCAACTCTCTCCTTAGTTTCAGTCCCTGGTATCACTTTCAAAGTTACTGACAGTCAACTCTCCTCTATCATTAGTATCCCAGATGCCAGCAGAAACCAGGTGCAGAAGAAGGAAATAACATTTCCAACTCCAATATGCAATCTGAATTCCTGAAGTGCAAAGGAGTGCACGTATGCTGCAATGCAAACCCTGGGAGGTGATGTTTCCCTGTAGCTTGACTTTTCACTAAGATAACGAGAGAGTAATCATACCTCTGAGTTATGAGCTGAGCCGGTTTCCCCCCTTCAACTGAGCCAGCCTGCTCCTGTCAGAGTAGCCCATCACTGGGCAGCAGCTTAAACTCCAGTGAGAGAAGCTGGAGCTGATATGACTGTGGCTGGACATTTTGGCCTGGCTACTGCCATGTACGCTGGCTCCAAACGCACGTCCACTGAGAGGCAAGCGACTTACCAAGCTTTGCAGGTCAAACAAGATGACATGACGGGCGATCATATAACCACTTTGTTAGTAACAACAGCCTTTTCCTAAGAAAGAAAAAAGCCTGCCAAGAAAAGGGCAATGGTTCAAGCTGTGGTTAAAGCACTGAGTTCTCCAGGTGGAGGACATGAACAAGGCCCTGGGCAGCTCCTGTACATCCTGCAGGAAGAGGGCCCGGCATAAAGCAGAGGTCTTACAAGTTCTCCCAGGAGCTCGCCCACCACTGAGCAGGGCTTCACCTCTGAGGAGACATGGCAGGGCTGAGCCACATGACAGCTCAGGACTGTGTCAGCAGCCCCACCCTGGAGGAGCCTTGGCAGGGAGAGCCGGGCTGGCAGGACACGCGCAGCAGGGCACCATGTTCCAGTGGGATGTTCACTGCTTGCTCACCATCTGGTGTCCACCAGTGGCTGAAGAAGATTGATTTACAGCCTACCCTGTCAGCTGGTGTTTGTGCCTGCACTGCTTGCGCTGAGTGGATTGTCTCAGTGTTCAAGGGTATGTGACCATTTTCCTCTACAGGACTTGAGTGTGTAAGACATGACTTCCTTTTGGACCAGGGACTCTGGCAAAAAGAAAATGATACCTAGGGCTCAAGAGTCAAACTCTTAGAAACTTATGGGTGTCTGTGCTAAAAGCACACCTGTGCTGTGGATGCACAACACAGCAAAGGGTGGGCAGGCATATAGCTCTTTACGTGGTTCAGGGAGCTCTTGACACACAGCAGTGCCAGCAGCCTGCAGGCAGGGAGCCGGGAGCCCTACCAATGGTGCCGAAATGGCCTCAGCCTGCCCTCCCCTGTTCATCCCTTGCCTCTCTACAGGCAGTTGAAGCTCTTGGCAGAAGCTGGCCCCTGATGGCTCCCCTCCTCACATCGGCTGTCATTTCCTTGGCGCTTGGGTTGTTTCGCGTACGTACAGGCATACGCACACACACCCTCCTCGCAGATCTGCGCAGGGTGCCGTTCCGAAACATCCACAGCGTTTATTCCCAGGCAAGGGCATACTTCTACCAGTCTGTATTTACACAGGACTTGGAGAGCAAACTGAAGGCCGACCCTGCACATGTTAAGAAACACCCTGAAACCAGGGGAGAAACAAGCGGCGCTGGGAATGGTGTTTTAATAAGTCGCAAGAAGAAAGTAGCTTGTGTAAGGTCTGAACTAGCTATAGGAGCAGACCGAGAGGACCTGTGCCATCGAGGGGCTTGGAAACGGACAGTTCTTGTTGGAAAAAACTGTTCACTAATCTGCACATGTAAATTTTTCACAACGAGGTGGAAACATCAGAAATAATATCGGCATCTGCCTGAGGACAGTCGCTACCTTCTCATAACCATTTTCTTTTTTTTTTTTTTTTTGCATCTGGTTCCATTTATGACTCATACTTCCCAAACAAGCCATATGTTGCTACAGAAGGCCTTTAACTTCGCTTGATTCGTATTGAGCTGTATTCCTGGCTGTCAGCCAAGTAAATGTAATAAAACCACTTTTTCCATCAGAAAATAAAAATGAAATCCCATTTGCAGTGAGATTTAATTAGCAGCCAGTAAGTCATTTTGGTGTTGAAAGCATACACACTCATGTTTAGTTATAGCCTGATTTGCACCTTCAAACTCCATTGTAGCATTTCATTCTTTATAATATAGAAAGGTTTTGCCCACCCCACCACCCCCACCCCACCCCAAGCCTTCCTTTTGCTGCAGATTCTGTAGAATTTGAATGATGGTAAATTTTTGGAAAATGTTACACCCTCTGAGCTCTTCTCTTTGGATGTCACATTTTACATCACCTATTTAGAACATTGTGACATTGATGATTTTAACACCCCGAACACTGAGCTGACAGCAGTAATTTCTGCTGAAATAGGCAGTCTATCAAGAAACTTGTGTATAAAATCAGGAGCTGGCATCCCATTAAAGCCCGCAGAATACAGATGACTAAATCATCGTCACTGCTGATGTTTCTGAAACTAACAGGCCAAAGGGGGAGAGAGGGGGGAGGGTAAGGAAGAATCTATCCTACCTAATTAAAACAGCCAGAGACTTTCTCCAACTTTCTTCTTCTCTTCTATCTTTCACTGCCCTTTTTAATTTAATTAAATGCCCAGGTGATGTGCATTGTGACAACACTTTTTTGGCTCCTGTCTCATATTCCCCTGGGGAGGGATAACGTTTGACACTGCTGGCATGATTCTGAATACCTTAATTTTAAGAAAACCAGCAAACCGAACCATTGGAGGGTTTAGCTTGTCCCCTTTCCTGGAAAATCAGACTGCAGGAGCCAGGAAACTTTGCGAGCTCCAGCATACAGAATTTCCAAGCACTTTTCCGGGAGCTGGTGGGGCACTGATGGGCCAGAGCACCCTGGAGGGGTGCGTCCCCCAGGAAAGGAAGTCCTGCATCTCCTCACCAGTCCCTTGCCCTGCCCCATTGGGCTGAGCCCCCCAGCCAGCGCTGCCCCACCGGTGGTTCTCCTGGCACTGTCCAAGGCAGCACACGGCCGGGCAGCGGCAGCTGGAGAGCAAGCCCAGCCAAAGTTTGGAATGCGTAGAGCGGCGTTAACTCTCCCTTGGATTTCTGCGTGGAAATCCAGCGGGTTAGCGCAGGGCAACGCTCTAGACAGCGGCTGATCCTCTGCTCTCTGCAGCCTGGCGGGGATCCTGCTCTGCAGAGAGCCAGCAAAGAGGTTTCACGGGATCCCGTAGAGCAGGGGCAACGCCACAGGGGTGTCATTCCCCTCAGATTCTTCCCGTTGACCGTGTTAATTGATGGAGCAGGCAGCAGGGCTCTGCTTATAATATCACCCAGCCCTCTTCACCCCCCACCCTGAGAGATCAGCTGAATCTGAATCCCTTCTGCTCACAGTAGGAACAGAGGAAATACAGATGGAAAAAACTATTAGACTATTTAGCCCATCTTTTGCCAGAGAAAGACTGCTCCCCGAAGTACACCATGCCTTTGCCTTTTTTATTTTCAAAGTTAAAAGCCCCCCTCTCTACTGAGTGTTCAAAGAAAACTTCTGAAAGATTTAAGATGAATCCAAGATGTCTCTCTGTACCAGTCCCATGCGTTAAAATGTCATCAAGAAATATGAAATGCAGAGGAAAAACTTTGTCACAAAACTGGTCAAAGCCTCCACTTTATCATTTTTCTTTTTTCCTGGCAGTAAAAAGGAACAGGCTATTTCAGCCATGAATGTTTGCTCGTTGTTTCATTTATTTGGGTTTTTTTTTTTTTTCCTTCTTTCTTTCTGGCTAAATATGGATGTTGTGGAGGGAAGATTGTGAAAAATAACAAATAGAACTGAAGTGCCAGACGTCATTAAGTTAGTCATTAAGAAGTTTTTAAGGGCCAGATATTCACATGTGCCCAGAATCCAACAGTTTCTGCCGAGAACAAGTACTCAGCACTTCTGAAAACTATGACCATTTCACCTAAGTGCCTCAGTGAAAGAGCCCAGCTCCCCAGAAAACCTGGCTTTTCAAACAGTCCCTCTTTCAAAGCAACCCTTTGGAGCTTATGAGTATATATCTATTTAGGGAGAATAAGCACACAGGTCCTCCCCAGCGCCTGCATTTCCCTTGCGGACTACACAATGCCGCTGTTCAGAGGACCAAAGTTAATGCGCCCGGAGGATATCAGGGCATTTACACCAGCACTCAGGATATTCGGGGATCAGCTCCTTCCACGGCCTGGAGTTGGCCCCCATGACTCCCCCCAACCCACCCCACCCTGGCAGAGTGCAACTGAACCAGGCAGAGACCTTCGCTTCTCTAGGAGCAGATGGGAACGAATGAAGTTGAAATGGCAAAATGCCAAGTACTCTGACATCCCTGCAACTTTAGCAGCGAGATTTCTCATCCCCGCATGGAAACAAGCCTTCAGAGGCTGCGTCTCCGGCTGTTAAAATGAATGTGGAAACTCCATTAGTTTCTGTGGCATGGTGTCAACCTTTTCTTATATTTTGGCGGGGGAGAGGGAAAGGAAATGCTGTTCTCCAGTCGGTGCCGGATCTGCCTCCACTGGCTTTCTCCACCTTGCTGGGTGTTCGAGGGGCTGTGCGCCCTGCCATGCATATTCATCCCGACTGCTTTGCTTTGCAATACTCCTGTCCGTTGAGAGACATCACTCATGGGAAAAGCATGCAAAAAGGCAGTTTATGCGGTAATATTGGTTTTGTTTTTGATGAAGGCTACTGCTGATCAAGCTCCCCTCATCATGTCAGCTTCAGAATGAATATTCATGCAATGCAGAAAATCAGGGAAACTCACTAGAGCAGAAATTTTACCTGTTTTTCAAAAAAACGTTGTTTTCTTCTACCACTGCTCCCACCAGCCTGCAGTCCAGACTGCAAGAAGCCAGGATTCTGCAGTTTATCTGTACGCTTGCGGAGACCTCAGAGGTGTCCGGTTCTCAGAGCCCCTTGGCTGCTCCGCAGCAGAGGTGCATGGGCACCCCTAGAACTAGCTTGATGCGCGCTGGCTTGCCTGTACCTTTCATGTGACCGGGGATGATTTTACAATGATGTACAGCAATGCACAGAGCAATAAGAGGCAAATCCCTGTTTCTTAAAGCTGCAGGGAAAATGACATCAAGGCATCAGGTGCAGCCAGTTGCCAGCATGGAGAGCCAGCAGTCCTTGAATGCCAGTTCATCCTTTATGGGGAGTCCAGTGGTTCATGGTCCTTGCAGGGGTCTGCTTCCAAGGATGAGTTTAATCCAGCTCTGCCTCCACAGTGGCCCAGCTCAAGATTACCTTGTTGAAACAGATAAGGACATTTTTCTTTTGATTAAATTCAACCCCATGCCTAATAAAGCCCTACACACATGAATGGTATTGTGCTGGTTTTAGTCAGGACAGAGTTAATTTTTTCATGGTAGCTGATATGAGGCTGTGGTTTGGATTTTCACTGAGTGCTGATCACACTAGTGGTTTGACTTGTTGCTAAGGAGTGTTTGTACCAATTCAAGAACACGGCACCTGTGTTCCCATGCTAAAAGAACTGGGGGGGGATGACACACTATTCAGACAGCTAACCCAGACTAACCAAAGGAGTATTTCATTCCATGGGGTGTCATGCTCAGTACATAAGCTGGGGTGGGCCTGGGGGCCATAGCTCATTCGTTCGTGTGTTAGATAGTGACTGGGTGGGTTGGTAGGCTTTCTTGGTTGCTCTCTTACTCATGGGGCTCGCTCGGACTGTGCTGCGCTTGCTCTCAGGCTCACTTGGACTCACTCTCACTACTCAGGACCTGTCTGTGTTTCGGTTGGTGGGTGCTGAGCAATTGTATAATCTGTTTTATATTCCATTATTTTCATTACATATAATTATTAGTATTGTTAATATTATTAGTGTCACTATACTACTAATTTAAATTCAACTATTAAATTCTTCTTATCTCAATCCATGAGCTTCCTTGACTTTTCCTCCAATCCTCCTCCTCCACTGAAGGGTGGGGTGAAAGGTGAGCGTGCGGCTGTGCGGTACTTGATTGCTAGCCAAGGTTAAACCACGACAGATATCTACAGGGCACCTCTCTACTTACAAATTAAAGAAACTCTTTGAAAGAGTTTTCCTCACCAAGCACAATCGTTTGGAAAAGACTAATGTACACACAACACATCAGCTTATTATAGCTCATGTAGGCATCACACGGGGCAAAAGCCAAGTGTGTCACAGTAAAAGCTGTTTCCCACATGCCTGGTGATATCTGTGGCACCGAATCCAGTTAAAAGCAGGCATATTAAAGATAGAGCACACACACGTGACGGATGTAGCATATGCAAAGCCCCCAAGAATAATTGCAGAACAAGTCAAACTATCCAGCACTTTCATCTTAAATTGAGCCTACACTAAGCATATGTTCAAGCTCCGTGTTTAGTGCGTGTAATCTGTATATGAAAAAAGAGCACAGGGACATCGTCACAGTAACAAACTCAATTAGTACTGATTTTTTCATGCAGGCAATTTAACAAAAAAAAACCCCAAAATAGTGGCTAGACTAAAATATATGACATGCTGTGTAGGTTTTGCATTGAATATCCTGGATTTACTTTAAGGATATTCTTTAGAGAATATTGATTGAGATTTTCAGGCGTGGCTAAATGACTTACAAGGCTAACTCCGACTGACTTGTTCCACTGTGCAATGGAATAACTCAATAAGGCTTGCTCTCCCTGAGCTATTTAGGTCAAAACCCAATAAAGGATTCAAGCACTGCAGCACCTAACTTTTGGGACTTGGTCCTCACGCTGAAGCCCAGAACTGTAGGTAAGGAGCTAAGTAGGAAGCCTATCTGAAACTGTACTCTCCAAGCCATTTAGAAGGCTGCAAGCAGGGAACTGCTTGGGCTCACTCCCTGTCCTTCAAAGCCTGTGTCACACCACGCTACTCATTGGTCTTCCAGACGGCTCTGTCCCCACTGAGCAGGGCCCATCCAAACACCTTTCTTCTTGGGGACAATAGGCTACAGTCTTGCTGAGCCAATGAATCCTGAATTTCTTGCCTCACCTCTTGCAGAACCTCAGCAGGAAAGACTTCTACGCCACGGGGGTTTCTTAGGGCACTCTCCTAGGAGACTGGAGATGTTGAGCTAGCCAGTTTCAACACAGATGTGGGGCTTTTTTAGATACCCAGGGAGGGGGACCAAGTCACTAGGCTAAGATGTAAGAGGTGGTGACAGGATTTCTCATAAGTAGAATTCAACAGGGAGGTCCATTTCATCATACGTCAGGTATTTTCCAAGACCTGCTTGATAGGGCAGGTCCCTTGGAGGATCTAGGCCAAGAAATATATATTTTCTGGTGTCCAGGTTAGTTTGGGAGAGGAAGAGGCATGAAGCAGTTCTAAGGAGAGAAGTTCAGCTCATCCCCAAAAGCAGGAAACAACCTCCATCAAGGAGGCACCGTGTAAGCTGAGGCACTGCTGGGGTTAAACGGGAGCTGACCGCAGCATTCTTGGATTGAAATTTTTGTACTAAAGTTGCTTGACTCAATTTGGGCCTGTTATAGCTAACCATGTCCTTTATTGGTGCTAATTCTTATCCACTGCTGGCAGTGTGTCCTGCAGCGGGGAAGTCCACATAAAGGTATTTAACATGCGGCAGAGTTACTACCCTGAGTCAGAATCTGAAACTTCATAAGCGAATTGTGCAGGCAGTTATACGGGACCAATGCGCTCTCTGTTTTGCTGACGCAAATAAATCCTGAAGGGACTCTGGTGACAGTATTCTGCGAGAAGGGAATAAAGAGAGCTTGCCAGAGCATCTGCATTTCCCTTGTGCTTTACAGAAAAGACATATGGATCTTCATAGAAAATTATAACCTCCTTGAACAATATAATAGGTAATTATATTCCTGACTTAGAAATCTCTAGCATACTGCATATAAAAATCCTCATTCAGTTCTACAGTATTTTGGAGTGCCCAGTTGCATCTCTTCATCCCTTTTAAAATGAACTTTTTTACCTCAGAGTTACTCTTCTCGGTCCCATCAGACCTACCTGCACCCAACTCATCAAGTATTTCGGAGGACCCGCCTCCCCCCTCATCACCCTCAGAAGGGCTGTCAGCACACACAGGTGCTGCCAGTCTTGCCCAGACACCAACAGCCCCGGCCGGGAGCCGTGAAGCCACGTTCCCACAGCCCTGATCCCAAGCCGTGGGCTCGAGGTGTGGTGTGTTGGCCTGGCATAGCAGGGCTGAAGCCCAGCCCTACACCTGCGCTACCACCGATGGCTGGGAGCGGGCTGCGCGCTCACAAAATCACCTGCCCCCCTGAGCCCGGTTGCTGTACCCACTACGTCCGTTCTGAGACAGACTACTCGTGCCTGGGCAGATTTTGTCGGAAGTGTTCGCCTTCCTTCTCCACACCCCTTCCAAATCATGAAAAGTGGTCATCATCAATGCCTAGGCCTTGTATGTGTTTTTTTCAGAGCACTGTATAAACAATAACTCATTAAGAAAATACAATTAAGATTATAAATATTATAAACTATCAGGTACCTGTAACCTCTTTAGTGTTGCTCCCTGTAACCCAAAAATATCACACGTCATTTCAGTGATATTTGCCCAATAATTATTTAAAAAAAAAAAAAAGCCCCAAGGCTGAAAAGGTGGATGGTAAATTGCAGCTGCAAATTAATTAAAATAGACAAGCCAGAGGTAACTCCCACAGTAAGGGGGTTTCTTAGAAAGGCAACATTAATAGCGTATTTACCGCCGGGGGTTGCCTGGTTCCCTTTTAATAAGATATCTGTGATTACCTGATTAGCTGATCATTGTGCAGAGCATTTTGTTCTCAATACAGCCATGCAGCCAAGGAGAAGAGAGAGGCCTTTATCAGATAAAGCTTGTTTATTTAAAATGTGTAATTGACTTCTCCTTGTTTTTTATGGAAGCATGATCCAACAAGCTGCTCGCCTCCAACTACATATACTGCTTCTCCTCTCTCCAGTCTAAGATGAGCCAGTTTTCTGGCACGCGCTTATCTTGGCAAGGTCACCGTGATGATCTGGAATAAAGGTAGGAACACTGCAATGGATACCAGAAACTAACCTTTAATGGTTAAAAGCGGTCACCGTCCATTACGCTCATCATATGCCACCATGCTAGAATTACAACAACGTGTCAGCTGTGGTTCTGCCCCCACACGGTATTACTGGAGAAATAAACGGGTTTAATTTGATAATATCTGAGGAGACCAAAAAGATGATCCACACTTTTTGCCGCTACTCAGAGTTTTAAGGGAGCTCCTTGTGCGGGAAAGCAGCGCTGGGAAACAAAAGGTTCTGACAATGCACTGGAACACCAGTAAACTTGACAGATTCAAAGAACACATGAAAACTAGACACCTCATGCATGTAACTGTATATTTATTTCTTTTTGAAGAACACTCCTTAAATGTACTGTAAATCAATATACAAACTTGGTTTCACAGATTTATAATCCACTAAATAGCACAAAATATAATCCAGGTCGTCGGTTTCTTTCATCTGTGCGCCCATGTGCGCACACACGCTGGTGGTGGTGGTGGTAACCCACCACACGTGTTCCAACACAAGCCCAGGCTCCTCCTGACTTTCCTCTGGAGCAAACCTCAACCCGATGGAGACCCTGCTCTGGAAGATTGCAACTCTCTTGCCCGTGAATCCTGCTCCTTGGAGAGGCTGGGGCGGCGGTGCTCTCTGCCTCGCCAGCCAGGTCACACTCCTCCATCTGCGGGATGGGATGGGACGGGACAGGACGGGACGGGATGGGAGCCTCCCCTGAAGCTCACCCGGCTGACCACCAGCCATGGTGTTCAAGTGCAAGAAAATGCCTTTTCTTCCCACCCCAAACCCCACTCTGACACGCTGAGTCACTTCTGTGTGACACCTACGCCCCACGGCCAGCTCTGGCGAGCAGGGGGCTGCCGTGGCTCGGTGGGACGCCGCCTATCCAGCCGGGGCGCCGGCTCCTCACCCAGCCCCATGCGGCCATAGGGGCCTCGCCACGCGGCTGCAGGAGGCAGGGGAGTGGGCCCAGAGCAGCCAAACGCGGCCTGCGGGCAGCCAGCGGTGCCCCGGCTCTGCGCCTGGCAGCACAGCCAACCTCGCCTCTCCCCGTAAGGGGCACGGACGGCACCAGCCATGCACTTGTACATATTTACATGGGGTGGAATGTGTTCCCATAGCTTTGTAAAGGAGTATATAGATCAACATGTTCACATAAGACCAAATACTTTTAATATATTTATAACTGTTTTATAAAGCTTTGAAAAAACTCACAATAGCACATTGTTTTACTTTAATGCTTTACGGTACTATCAGTTTAAAATCACAATCAGCACTTAAGTTATAGTCAATCCGGCAAACAAGACAAAAAAAAATTACAAGAGTTAAGAACTGACTGATACATCCTTTATCTTTTTTTTTTTTTAACTAATGCATAAGTGCAGAATAAGATAAGATACTCTAGTTTAAATATCTTGTTTTACAATATACATTTTGTTCTAATTACGCAACAGTAAATCCCATGCTTCACATAGAAAAGCAATCCACAACATTAAGAAAAAAATTTACAATTTATGAAACAAAGTAAATAAATATTAGTATTACAGAATCAGAGCTGTACATAAAAGCTGTTCAGTTTTAATCATATAAAAATATGTTTTAGTGCAACCTCACATATATTGATGCTGTTTTGCTTTACATCATTTAGATCCAAGTGTCCAAAAAAGGAAAGAAATTACATTTATTACAAAGCAGATACACAAATTCTAAAATATGTACAAATTACTGCTAAAAAAATGCTTATAAGAATATAAGCAAAGTAAAGAAAAGGCACAAACATCTGTACAATTTAAAAGTACCAGACCCAATAAGAATTTCAAATTTAGTTTTGGTCAGGCTCATGATGACTTGTTATTTTTATCTAATTCCTTTGATATAACAAAAGTATATATAATAGCAAACTACTGTAACTTAGAACAGGCATGCTGTAAAGTTGAATACTTCTTCTATCCCTAGAAAAAAAAAAAAAGGTGGGGTAAATGTGTGGGGGAAAGTCTCCATGCATCTCAGATCAATGTGGCTTGCTCTTCTCAGATGACGGATCTTGTCTTTCCTGTGTGCTTGACGGGGGGTCGCTCCTGCCGTGAAAGCCCAACTGCCGGACGTCCACAAAGCTCTTGCTGTAAAAGGTGGGATGGGCTAACGCAGTCTGTGATGTACCAAAACTGTCCTGTTCCCCACCGTGCAAGTCAGGAGGGGTGGCTGAGGCACAGGCCTGGCCCGGCTCAGATCCACTAAAGTGTTTAATGCTAAAATGTGCACTTTCTAAGGGTTTCTGGTGAGGCTCAGAAGGCCTCTGCAGCTGCTCTGCCCCGTGCAGAACGGCTTCTTCTGTGGCGATTCGCAGAGAGGCTATGGCTTTTGTACAAGTCTGTATGTTCTCCTCTTGCTCCCTCTCGGTAGCTACGACACTGTCCTCCGACGTGCTCTGCGCCAGCAGCAGCAACGGAGAGGAGGGCGCGCTGGAGGGAGCGGTGGGGTGCAAGCTGTGCGGAGAGGTACGTTTCTCGTGGTGCTTAGAAATACTATACGATTCTTTTGTAAGGATTTCCGCAGTTCCTCTTTGCTTCTCCTCAGAGCCCTCTCTCTGCAGGGCCAGAGCAGACGGAGGATGTAAACCTGAAAGGGCCACCGGCACTGAATGGACCATCTGGATGCCCCCAATGGGCATCATGGGGATGGGTGCTCGGATCTGTTGCTGGGAGTGTAGTGGAAGATGACTGAAGACGTAGTCGCTCGGACCTTCGGGGAACAGGCTAGGCTCCATACCTCCTTTTTCTCCATATACGTTGAAGTAAGGCCCCTGAGACAATCCCCTTCTCTGTAACCAAAAAACCAAAAGAAATGTCAGTGCTGCTACTTCCAAAATTCTTGTCCAGCTGCCAAACCACCTATCTGCTTTCCTGTCTAGCACAGCCTCCTGTTCACACAGCACCTTTCATCCCAGATGGATCCCAAAGCATTTGGAAAACTCCACTAATTGCTTATCCAAACAACATAGGAGGTTTTGCTTAGCTCAGCCCTACGGGGCTTGTGCCTCTGAGGTGAAAGGCAGCAGCTAGTTAAGAGTGTTCAGCAACGCAATGCAGCAATTTAGGTCAGGAAGTGAAGAGTATTATATTCAACTGAAACTGCAGAGAGAATTTGGGGTAGATAGAGTTTCATTCCGCAGGAGTAATTTGGACAGGAGAACCATCCTACCCTCTCTTTCGGCAAACTGTGCAGGTATTGTCAGTCTGCGCTGGGAATCAAGACTTTGCTGCAGACATACATACCCGAACGCTCCCTGCTCACCACCTCTGCTTGGCAGCACGGGAAATATCTGATGGCATGTAGGGTTTTTCTGCCTGCTGAAAGATCCTGCAGTGAAGCCCGGGAGAAGGCACTTGCTCCTCCTACCCCCCACCGTGAGCTTTACCCAACCCTTGATGAAAGGGGATGGGTATTGCCATGGAACCTCAAGTGCCTCTGTGCAATGAAGACTCAAATTTTTAAGTCATTAAGACAATGGAGCACTACTCTGGCCTATCTGTAGTGTAAACAATAAATAATAACAGAAGCACAGGCATTAGCTGTGAGTGAAAGTGATGATTCTGTGGCAGGGAGACTCACCCACTCATAATGGGATTGAGAAGAATGAGGGATTTTGTAACGGCTAATAAAAACCAATCTCACAATATTGACGTTTTCAGTGCCTTCCCATTACTTCCTGACTTGGAAGAATGAATAGCCTCATCTCCACTCAGTATTAAATATGCCTCAGTATTAAATATGCCCTGGGCTTTTATGTTTCTCTTTTTTTTTCATTCTTAACTTTTAAAACTTGTTTTCCATCTGATGATTAAGTATCATTTATTGCTGACCAGAGGAATAACAATGACAGAAGTGCAGGATGACATTTTCGTAATTGTGTGTGGGATTTGGCCACACAACTCTCGGGGAGTCCCATAGGAAATTAAATGAACGAAAATGTTCATCTCTGCTTTGCAAATTGACCAAACACCTATCAATCACCCCCGAGCTGTGCCCCTACCACAGTCTTGGTGTGGCAGCCCGAGGACTGTGATGCTAAATGCCAATGCATTAAAGTGGCAGCACTTCACTGCTGGGAAATCCTAGCTCCCGAGGCATTAAGCAACCTCTTGATCCCATCTCTGGGAACTGGTTTAGGGTGCAATTAAAGATTCAGTTTCTGTGCTACCCAGGGGCTCAATCTCACTGTGCTCAGATGCTATGTCCTGTTCGATATAAATCAACGTTGAGACAACAAGGGTGACCCATCATCATCAGACTCGAACATAAGAGATGTTATTATTCAGAGACTAATCTATGTTGGGAATTTTCCTATTCAGAAAGTGAGACATTTGAGTCTCATAAGACAGAAATTGTCATAAGAAAGCACAGAGACAGCACGTTATACTGCTGAATGAGGAAAAACTTGTGGAATAGATTGCAGTTGCCAAGCCACAAGGCATAGTTCACCTACCCTGTCAGCCCTTCCTATCGCTAACCTCACCTCTGCACAGCTGCTTGCCCCCCCTTTTTTTTTTCCATCTTTGGTCTGTCAACCCGTTTCTCAGTCATACTGTTCTCTTGGCCGTTTCCTAAGTCATGACATTTATCACTACTGCATCTCATGTGAACTTGCACTAAGGGAAATAGAGCAAAAGCAACCAAAAAGAGGAGTAAAACTCATTGAAGAACAAACCTAGTCACACACAAATCTCTAATGGAGAGAGACACTGGCTTCTTGGTGTACCCTGCCACGGTTTCAAAAGGGAATAGAGCAACAGTCTGTCCTTGTCGGACAGAGGTGGCTAACATGACAGAAACTGCTACACGCTTCAAGATCAGCATCATCATCCAGTGTATGTCTCATAGGTGTCATTTTTACATAGACAGTGACAGTGTGTGCATGTCCACTGGATGCCTTCCAAACCTGGCTGAGCACATATCAGATTATCTTTCTCTAGCTCTGACAGATCAATTTGGAAATGGCCAACAAAGATGGTTACAGGCATTAATAACTGTTCATCCCTCTTACCCTGTTTTTATTTCCTTTCCCAATATCCAGCATTTCCATACCTACAAGCAGACACATGTATACATATTCATGGGGAAAAGACTGAATATTAGAGGAGCTGCCTTCTTCTAACAAACAGCCTCAAAATCCAAAGGCTTGATTCTGTTGACAGGGCAAGTATTACATCTGAGCACTGCGAAGAAAGTCAGTGTCTTTCTGCTGTGCAGTCAGAACGGGTTGCTAGCAGTGCAGTGAGATGAGCTCCTTTCTTTCCCAGGTGATGGGAATCCAGCTCACTTCCTACTGATTCTCATTTGTGGCAGTTTAGCATATTTCCCTCCAGCTGCAGGTGACATAATTTCCCAAGCAACAATATTCTGTGGGAGCTTTTCACTAAACACTCTGACCTGGTCATAAAGCTGGACTACTCTGCCATACCCCTGAGCAAAGCCATATCCAGCTTCACAGGTCCCCCACAATTCTGCAGGGACGAGATAGGGTTTACCCTGTATTTGGTACATCACCCAAAACAGGCTAGGGTGGATTAAGAGGCATATGGCACTTCAAAGCCAAGCACCCTTCACAGACGTCCTCCCAGCAGCCTCAGACCACAGCTCACAGAAGGATGGCGGTTGGAAAACAATCCTTTTGATTACCGTATTGTAATCTACTTGAGGCTTTTTAAAGTTAAAAACGAGAAAATGTTGAACTCTATTGTGAAATTCAGTAACAAAGCGTATTGCCGATGTGCTTTCTAAAAGTGACTATAAATCTGTGTGGACCTCAGTTTCAGGATCAGCTCAGCTTGCAGTCCTACTGAGAATGCACCGCAGCAGCCCACATACACCAGTGCATCTATTTACAGCTCACTTGGGCTTCAGAAGTTTTATGCTGGCTCTCTGTACAGGAATGCATTTCCCTCAAGATGATAAAGTATTGAGTGCTTGGGAAGGGATTTAATATCCCTGCGTCTGGGATGATCCAAGGACCTATCAAATTTCAAGTGGATATTGAGGTGCCTAACTCCCTTCAGGCCTTCTGAATATATTGGGACAGGCTTTGGACTTGAAAAAGAATGAGAGCTGCAACAAAACAGCAACACAAGCAAAATCCACTGCCTCCTAGAAGCTAAAACAGTTTGCACCACTCACAGCAAGATATATTCACGGTCTCATTGTGTCTAGCCCTGGGACTGGAAGAAGAGGCAGAAGCCCTGCCCGACACTAGGAAGCAGTGGGGTGCACTAGGAGCGAGGACAAGCAGGAAGAGTGAAACTGTTGGTGCTGGATCCTGTGTTCACAATACGTGTGTTGTGGGGCTGGAGGGGAAGATTGCTTCAGACTAACCCTGTGTGGTCTCTTCTCGCTCACTTGAGTGCCCACTCACAGTTTAAGTGCGCCTGCTGCACTCCTGGAGCACATTTTTCAGTTCTGTTTCACGTGAAAACAATCCAGGTAACTTCCTCCAAGACCGCTCCGCCATTTGAGTCAAAGCACAATAAATGTGACAACAAAGACAAACTAAAATGTTAACAGACATGCCCTCAAGGTGAACAAAACAGCCTTCCCATCTCTCCTCTTTCTCTCAGGACTGGCATAAAATGGCTGAGGAGGAGAATCAGAGCTCTTCGATAATGGCACAAGGCTCCTCAGAAAAGACAGAAATCTCTGTCATTGACAGAAGATCCTAAATGTATTTAGAGAGCAATGGGGATCTGCCTTTAAATTTAAAGGTAGACATTTAACTTGCCAAAGCCAAATGTACACCAGCATCAACCAGAGGCCTTTGTCTTCCCCCACACTGATATAATAACTGTTTCACCTAAACTCAACGACTGACCGTTTGGCTAAAGTATGCCTTCCAGAAAGGCAGAAAGAGGTGAGGAATCCATCCATCCTTCCTTGCAGTCATTTGCTGAGATGGGCAATCATCCTCACTTGTCATTTCCTCATTTAAATTTGCCTGGGCTCTGGTTCCAGCGATGCCTGCATTCAGGTTCCAGTGGTGGTACTGAGGTCTGGGCTTCTCCCTCAAAATACTCAACGTGCCACTGAGTTACTGATGCTTTCTGTACGACAAATGATCTTTTACACTGGGTTTTCCACTGCCACATGCCTGATCCTACCTCAAAAATAAGGTAAGTGTTAAAAGCCCATCTGGCATGGTGGACTTTCCAATAGAAGGAGCTAAGGGTGCTAAAAGAGTCCTTACAATGTGCTAAACGCCTTGCTGGAAGGTGTGCATAACACACAAGGCAAACATTACAGTGACAACTGTCAGATGGCCAAGGGTGACTGTTGCATACCCTGTTGCCAGCATCATCACACATCCAAAATCTCTGCTACAGGATGCCAGTGGAAGTTTCTCATGCAAGACATGAGGGACAAGGGCTCCCTGCACAATGTCTACTGTAGTGTCTCATATAATCCCTCCCATTTGATACTAAGACATTATGGCTGTTAAACTGGTGGCTCTTCATCCTCTTTTTCTGCTTCCTTCCTTCATCCGCAGGAGTGCTGGCTGGATTTGTAACCTCTCTCAGCTACGCACTGACCACGCCTGTGAGAACGCAGCAGGGTTTCAGCGTGTCAGCCATGCCAGCCACCCTGCTCCGCTGCTCTCCTCAACAACCTGCCAGGCCACGAGGCCATGTCTAAGATGAGGGAGAAGTACCTGCGCTGCTCTCTCCTACACACATGGCCACTTGCATTGCAGCTTTCTCCCTGCAAAGCTAGGAAGCCACTTTTGGATCTGCCAGGCTGGCGGCATCTTGGCCTTGTTCAGTCCATCCCGGCTCCAGCCACCTTTACTCAGGTGCATCCCTTGCTCCATTCCCAGATGCCGGTAACACATCACCCTGGCTCCACACAGAAATTCACCCCAGAGCTCTGGAAGCACTGGTTTTACGAGCTCTGGGTTCAATTCTTCTCCTCTACAGAGAACAACCACAAAGATTACACAAAAAGCCAAGCAGACAGGTAATGAGGAGAGCCTGGCCTGGGGGCAGGCAGACGCCCTTGGGCAGCAGGAGCCTGACACAGCTTGCCCAGGTGGAACCCACACACACGGGCTGGCAGTGCAGGCAGTGAGAGGGCAGCAGCAACATCAAACACGGTGAGGGAGGCGTAATAGGTAAATAAATAAATGCAGACATAGTGAGGCCATTCCTTAACTCTAAAAACCGGATTTATTTGTGGAGAGAGTGCCTTGTGAATACTAGGGCCTGTCAAAAATGCTAAGTCAGCAGTTTCTGAGAGCTGATTTACCAAAAGGGAACAGCAGACAGCAGCTGTGCAAGTTTTGCATATTTCCATTTCCACCCAGACGGTTGTGTCCCTGTTGAAACAGCCAGTCGTGATGGTGCTTTCTGCAGGGCAGACAGCTGCCTGCTCCTGTCACACGATAATGTCCTTTAAACTCCAGCCATAGATCCTGATTTCCATGGGCACCTTGCTTTTCCAAGAGGTTCCATTTATTTTAGTGTTTCTATTGCATTAAACAGTATGTCAGCGATGGGCACCACACTGCAGTATCAGGGCCTTAAGCCCTGACCTGGGCTGAGTCCCAGCTGACAGTTTGGAAGCTAAAAGGTTTTACAGCACTGTAACAAGCCCCACAAGCCATGTAAGCCTCATGGGTCATTTAAAATAAAGACAGAGGCGGTTAATGTAAGCCAGCCTAATTTCAGTGAAGTTAATGGAGCTACTCAGGCTTGTACCAAGTGAAGATTTGACCCTTACGCTGACTCTGTGGCACCTAGCTGAATCAACATCTCAACCTGGCCCCTGTCTATTCCAAATTTCTTGCATTCATTCCAAGACTTCCTGACGAAGTTCAAAGCTTATGCCTTCTTCTTCTACAAAGCTTCAAAGCTATTTAAAATAATAAGCACAGACTAGGTAAGAGCACCGATTTTGACAACAGGAATGAAAATATTCTTTCATACTTACTGAATTCCCCACTGGAACAGATTCAGACTGTAAATATTGACCCATGGACAACGCTGGATTATGGTATAAGCCCCTCCGGGGAGATGCTGCTCTAACTGAGGCTATATATCTCCTCTCTCGCCTAGGAGACAAATCTCTTCGGACAGACGCATCTTTTCCTGGTGACATTGGTCTCCTTGGCGATAGGTGACGTCTTGGTGACATGTCCCGTCTTGGCGATAACTCTCTCCTCAGCACAGCCTCCTTCCGCGGGGAAAGGTGCCTCATGGGTGAAATATCTCTTCGGGGTGACAGATGCCTTCTGGGTGACAAATCCCCTTTTGGCATTAAATACCTCTTTGGTGAATTATCTCTATAGGGTGAAGAATCGTAGCCGGGTGACGACTGTCGACTGGAAGGTGAGAGGTCCCTTGGAGACGAACCGGGGTCTAACGAAAGCACGTAATCCTCATCCATGCAGCCTGGTATGTCTAACCTGTCTTTATCGGGCTCTGAATCCGTACTCTTGCTCTGGAAAAACCTCTGATATTGTGTCATCTGTGAGTCTTCACAGGAGTCGCTTGGTGTTATAAGCTGAGTAACCTGAATGCTAGGTAAGGTGACCAAGTAACTGATGAGGGAGGAGTGTCCCATGGAAAGGGAGCCCTCGGGGGAAGCCCCCTGTGACGCCCCAGCCGAGTTCACCGACAGGGAGGAGAACCGGGGGGGCTGAGGGCTGGTGCTCCTTGATCTGGTTTTTGGCGTCGAGTCTCCCTGAGTATCATCAAAATCATCCTCATCTTCATCATCATCATCATTGTCATCACCATCCTCGCCATCTGACTCCTCCGCATCGGAAAACTGGTGCTCCGCTGACAGGCCAGCCAGGTTGCTGCTCTTCTCTGCCTCCTGCTGCATGTCCTCCATGTTTTCTGAAACAGCCACGGCAAGTCAGAAGGGTGAGCACACACCCCACCTCTTACACTTTCCGCCATATTCATTCCCCACCCAGCACACCCATTGCAACGCTGGATGCCCCTCATCTGGGATGGCTGCATTAAGCCACTCTTCATACTCTCAAACCATCATTTTTTATAATAATACCATAAAACTCTACACTTGAAAGGAAGTATAAAAAGCAAATTCACCCTACCCCAGCTTGAAACTTTGCTAAATGCTGCCATCCCTCACATCTAAATTGAGAATGTGGGGAACTTTGTAAGAGGCAGGTCATACTTTTATTTCTAGCTTCTGCTCATGTATCTTAATAAAAAAGGTAACTCAGCAAAGGGATCGCAATAATTTTTTATACTTCCTGTTTACTAAAAAGATGTCTCTTAATTAAAAAATGCCCCAAATACTCTTAATACATTTTCCCATGCCAAATACTGTGCTAAAGTGCAATGAGTCATTTGCATACTCCAGAGGCCATTCCAACTAAATTAAATCATTCTGACATACCTGCTTCTTCAGTTTCAGCATCATCTACGGATGTCATTGATACTCCAAGCTCCAGGCATTTTTTCATGTGTGCTTTAGACTTCATATGTTTTGTCAGATTTCCTATGGATCAGAGATTAATCTAATTAGCAGACAACAGCAAAGATCACTCTCCAAGTCAGGTTTTGGTGTATCTTAACTATGTCATCCTGCAGACGGGGTTTTTAGTTTAAAAAAAAAAACCCTACAACAGACAGGGCTGACTGATCCAGCCCATTGCCCTCGGAGCCTCTGTTTTAATAAGAGTGGGTTTTTATATCTTCCTAAAAAAACGGAGTCTTTCAAATAAACTTAAACTCAGAGCCTGAGAGGTATATAGGCATCTCTCCAATTTTCCATATGACATTCAGGCATCCCAGCAAGATAAAAATCTCACTTTTGGATGTTTTCTATCCCTGGGCTCAGTGTTCGTGATGTGTAAAGACTGCCCGTACACCAAAGTAAGTCCAATGCACACCAGCTGTTCAGGGCTCACGCTCTGAGTTTCACAGCAGTACTGTCAAGCTAAGGGCTCTCCCATTTACTTCACACGTAGGCTCCAAATGTTTAGTATGTTCAAAGCATTTTGAAGCACAAGTACCCGGCAAAAAGACGTTCATGGGAGACTTTTCTATGCAAGTTTACCATCTAGCTGCAATCTCTGAACTGAGAGGAGCTGTACTTACAGCCTTCACCTGGGATGTGGAAAATCCAGGTTCAGCTCAATGCTTTAGAGTACAGATCTGAACCAGACACAGCAGGGATTTGAAATCAGATCTCCCATTCCCTTGAGTGAGCAATCTAACAGTAGACTATTGACTTTTTGGAGTGCCTGTCTTGGTCTGTTTTTTCACAGATAAGAAAACTGGGTTGAGACTGGCCCCAAGAGACATTTCATGGCAAAGAATCTTGAGCACACAGCACAAGCTGGAGAAAGAAGAATATCGCTCTAATTCATTAGCCACTTCAGTCACATTTGCAACAGCCAACGAGGAAAGCACAGCACAAGCAAACCCCGCCCACTACCAAGACACAGGGCTTCTTAACTCAAGGAAAGCACCTTGTGAATGCACCTATGCTGCTTTTGGGACCCCAACCAGCATCTCTAGATGGTGTGTGTGGCACATGCAACCTGAGCATGGGAACACTGCACCACTCTGTCGGACAGTAGAAGTGTGTGCTTAGAAGCTCACAAGCCAGGATCCTCTCCTCTGACTTTCAGTCCTGGCTAGTTCCAATAATTCCTTTTTCAGTTAAGAGTTTCTTACTGTGCCTGTGCACTGCGTGAAAGTTCTAACTTGGCCCCTGATGCCTCTGGATGGCTAAACGCTCGAGGTATGCAGTGAAAACCTAAGTACCTCTGAAGGTCTGACCCCTACTGCTCTCAGCAAAATAGCAACAATAGTAATGAGGCTGACAGCTGCTCATAAGCAGTTATACACCAGTTAAACACTTCTTGTACTTTGTGGGCTAACTTAGTCTCTTCCTACTCCTGCCCTTCTTGTGCAACAGCACCTCCTCCCTGTTTCTTCTTCTCTGCCAGAAATGCCAGTCTCAGCAAGCAATTTCACATTTCTTTCCATGCCATCTCTTCTGCCTGGAATGTCCTCTCTGAACACAGCTGCAAAACCACAATCTTCCTTCAAGTTCCTCCTCAAGACCCATTCCTCCAGCAGTGTCAAATGTAAACAGCGATCTGAGAACAGCTTGCCAGATGGTCTATTGGGACTACAAACTAGCAGCTCCTTGTCTTTGTCTCTACACCCCCATGAAAGTTCTCATCTTAAATTAGGTTGATGGGTCTACTGCCATCCATCAGCTATTCCCATCTTTGGCAGAGGAAGAAACACTGGAGTCATGGAAACTATTACAACTCTCAATCCTCAAAACAGCCATGAAACTGCACTGGGATCTTGGGAGAAATTTCCTTCAGCTTCCTCTCTTCCGCTTCAAGCAAATTCCCTGCACTGGGACTAAAATCCATTTCCCTTGTCTGCAAAGGGAAGCTAAGAAACCGAGTAGGTAAGGCTCATTTGGGCTGCACTACAAAGAAATGCTACAAAAGAAAAGGATTTTTTTCTTTTAAGGAGATAGTTGCAAGGCAAATCTGAATTCCAAAGAATAACATTATCTGTGGCCTCTGGGTGATAAATGGAAGCTTTTTTCTGTGCTGATAAATACATGTGAACACAAGCTATCAGATCTCTATTCATAATTAATGCCACAGTGGATGGAGTGGCCCATCTGGGAGACATCCATTATTTATAAACTTGAAACTGACCCACTGTAAAGCCCGTGAAGGCATGTATTCCTCAGCAGCTGATGCTCTGCTTCCACATTATGTCATAACAAGTGTACTCTCCTGGTAGCATTTAAGTGTTGCTGCAATTAAAATTTGCACCATGTAACAGTTTTGGCAGAAAGTATTATTTGTAAGGGTGGTTCTTATGCTACTACATTTTCTCTGCAGACAGATGGACCAGCCAAGAGCCTGTAGCTCTTAATAAAGCCATCCAAGGAGTCTTGGAGTCTCACAAAATCCCTGGATCAATTAAACAGAAGAGGAAAACCTCTCTCATGAAGTCCTGTATACATAAACACAATGACTTTAAACTGAAGAAAATTCTCTCCTTGATTGCAAAGGGTGCTTGGATCCCGGATGGCAAAACAAGTCAAGGTTTGTTTGGGAAGTGGCAAGAGTTCAGCAGAAAGTGTCAAGTACCTTTAGTTTTGAAGGCAAAATTGCACAGCTTGCATACGTAAGGCCGGACATCAGTATGAGTGCGGATATGTTTTTTGAGCATGCTTGGCTTTTTGCAGCGAATTCCACATTCTTCACAAATGTACTTTCCTCGGCCACGACCTCTGACATAGACATAATCCTCATTTGATTTGTACCTGTTGGAAGAGAGCAAGCATTTAAATCATACGGACTCTAGGTCACAGACATGCACAAACACCTCTATGCATCTGATCCTCATCCTGGATGTATATCATCACAACAAATCCACAGAAGCCCATGGGGACTATTGAATTTTCAGGCTGAAACTCACATAGCATTTGCCGTTCAGGGAACACACTGGTCCCAGTGTGTTTTAACAATATGAGACCAATGGGTTGCAGTAGGAGAGCAGTATAAACACCTGTCAGGAAAGAGATTAGCAACCGCTCCTGTAGACACAGCAGAGCTCCAAATACGAGTCTGCAGGCTGGATTTATTTCAGCTAACTGCAGTCTTGTACAATGCAGGCATCTTCCACCACTGGAAACAGCGTCATTTTGCAGTACAGTTCATTTAACTATTTTACTGTATTTATCCCTTGGGATCAGATAAATCACATCCTGAAAATGCCCATTTATCCTCATAAAGCATAAAGGGAATGCAGACAACTGGCAAGGATGCACAGGTTTACACTACAGGTGCCTGAACTTCCCGCAGATGGATCCCTCCCTAAGCGACACCAAGTTGAGTTCACTCAGGTACATGCTGCTTTAGAAATAAAATGGGAAACTTCCAATCTGCATACCTAGCAGAAAGCTGTTAAAGGAATTTTTCTTAGCACAGGCGCAAGCATTCCATGCTGTTTTTGCTGACTGCATAGTGTGTAGTTAGAAAATAAATAATATATGCAAATCTATGTAGAGCTGCACATTGCTTTTATGACCATGATAAATTGTTAATACTGATATCTAAAAGGGCCCAGGGGATCTGCACAGGCTGTTCTGAGGTTTGAAGAGTTCTGGGCATTCCCTAGAGGGAGAATTTCATCTTCATTCACTCAAAATAAAATCCAGAAATTGCGAGAACTTAAAAACATTTTTTTTCTGCCCTCTGTCCTCCATTTCCCTCTCCCTAAGCAGCACAAAGTACTTTCAGTCACCCTGTGGATGCGCAGCCCACAAAATACCGTTGGTACTGACAGTCAGCACTTTAAAATAAATAAGGGACCGTGTGAAAGATTCTGTTAATGTGATGATAACTCTACATGAAGCAAGTGACAATTTTTGGGTTACAGAGCTGAAACATTTTTCAAGTGTGCTTTTCTTAGATGAACACTTCTTCCATATGTTCAGCTATATCACTGGCTATGTAAATACTGAAGCTAATATCTTAGGAATACATAAAACACTGTCCCATTCTCATGTCCATCTTGTTATCTGTTAAACACATCAGCTCCTCTTTCAAATGTGGATGTCAGTTTTTTTCATCTCCTTTCTAATAGCGTTGATCTTCTCACTTTTCCCTCATTGTCCCTGGCACCACAGACAAAATCAGCATAGTCTAATGTAATTTAATATTTAGCCATCTCTCTAGCAGGTTTTTTTGTATAACATTTCTGACATTCTGTTTCGCTGTCTGCCTCATTTCCCAGGTTTCCTTCATACACACATGCCAACAACTCCTAGTCATCTCTCTATCCACTGCTTCATCAACTACCTCCAGGCTTTCTCCCACAGACAGAGAAAATGTCCATTATTGTTTGAAAGACTGCCATTTTATCTTCTTTTCATCTCTCCTTACAGTCTGATTTTGCTGGGATGCAGTCCACCATATGACCCCTGATTGATACTGGTAAGACAAATGCTATGTTACAACATGTGCTTTTCTGTTGCCCCATCTTTGCTATTCCTCTGCCTGACCTCATTCCACTGGTTTCTGTCACCTGTCAGATCCCATTGGGCACAAAGTCAATTAGACAAGACCTGTCTCTTCATCGTTCATATGGACGGTTCTTCGCCATAACTGACCTTTACTCTATAAGTATGTTTCACCATAATAACTGTAAGAGAAACGACACACACAAATTTGACATTTAAAGAAGGCCCAGTCCAAAAATTGAAACACCAAAAGACTAAGCCTATGGCGATTATCTTTCTAGCCCACAGGAACATTAGATCTTACTATTAACTCGTGCCTGTCTCAATGCTCTTAGTAATGTCCCTCTTCCCGCTACACAACTTTCATATAAAGACTATGGTCACAGCTGCTCTGAGCTTGACTTGAATGGGACTCTAGAGTTAAAAAGCATTAACAAGCCTCAAAGTCCTGCAATTTCTATGCAAAATGTTAATTTATTGGGGATTTTCAATTAGAGTCTATTACTGATAGATGAAAGAGCAAACACAGGCAAACTGTGAACTCTTGCTGTCAGCTGACAATGCCATTAAGCCAGATGTCAGACGAGCGGGCACGTTAGCCCTGTCCCTCCTATCTTTTCACTTCACGCCGTTAGTAACTACATAACCGTACTGCAGCAAGTACTGAACTTCAAACTGCTGTTTTTCTTTGAGGAACACTGCTTCATATCCCATCAGTGTTTTGCAGTCACAGATGATGGAAAGCAGATTTCGCGATTCAGATAATTTCATTCGAATCAAGCCACTTGCCAGAGGTAACAATATGGTTGTTAGCTTCTTCCTTCAAAACCCCCTCTACCGCGGTGCTTACAAACTGCTCTTGACGGGCTTCGGCGCAGCGAGGTGGTGATGTGCTGTGACATCTGCTTCTCGCCTCAGCTCTATTCATTCTGTTCCTTCAGGTTCTTGCTCATCCCCAGCCTCATCTATCTGCTTTTTGCCCACCTGCCACACGAGTGCTCTGCTCCCCCGGCACAGGACAGCCGCCCTCCCCTGCCCAGGGCACAGGCTTTCCACTGTCCAAAAACTGACAACTCCAGATCTTTCTCAACTAAGGATGCTGAACTGCCTTCTTCACACTTAGAAACCAAAAGCAATCAAGAAGCAAATCCACTCCCCCAGACAAACGAAAAACAAAATGAAAATGCTCTGCTGAAACAAAATATCACCATGCACGCTTGTCTGTCCAGGGGAGAAAATGTGAAACAACGATGACGACAGACAGACATGTGCTGCACTGTTCAGTGCACCGCTTGTGCATGCTGAGACAATACGAACATGAGCCTGATGAGAGTATAGCATGAACAGAGATGAACAGGACAGCTCTACAAACAGCCAAGAGCAAGCCAGCACAGAAACCCACCCATGCTAAAAACCAGCTTTCAGACATCACAAACAAAAACGTGAAGAGGAGGACAAATTCAACAGTCAGGACACAAAACAATGAAAGATGTGGTTATAATATCTAAAGAATATTAGATACATTTAGAAAATAGCGAAACTAATGAAAAGAATTAATCTACCCTTCCACAAATAATTCCTATAAAAAACATATAACCAAATTATGACCTATAAGGAAAGAGTGGACCCATTAAAACTACATCACCTCATTCACTGTAGCTTTGCAGGTTATATGGTCCCACTGAGGAAGTACGAGTCTATTGCAGAGTTTATTTGTGTCCCCCCACTCCAGAAGTTAATGTGCACATCAAGGTTTCTTATGTTGTGTTTTACTCAAAGGATATCTAAACATAGGCAAGTATTACTAGGAGAGTTTTCTAAGTGATGTGTGAATTGTATGACCTTGAACTAAGAGTTTCATAGACCTTATTGGTGTACAGGAAAACTTAAGATGGTGTAAGTAACATCTGAACATTCTTAAAGAAGCTATTCGATGGTGGAGGTGTTTTATAGGGTGATCTGTTGCAGCTCACACTGACCTGAGTCCTCCTTTAAGTTGCTCTTCTTAACATACTTATACTCTTCTGACCTCTCATCACGCAGCTTACATCAGAGCAGACTATCTTCAGCTGCCTGATCCAAGTTCAAAAGTGATACATGGTGGGAAGCAGGCAAATATTTCATACTTCAAAGTGGGTGTGAGCTGAAGTAACAGCTCTTCAAATTCCTCATAAACTTAAGCTCATCCTTGAATTTGGGGCACTCTTGTGTAGCCCGCCTACTGGCTTGGGTACTAGGACAATGTACAACCACAGAACAGCCAGGATCAGGGTCTGGGCCAACATGCCTCTAACAATCTCCACAATAACTATTTCAGTCTTTCAGGCAAGATCTAGGCTATACTCCTTCAGTGCTGAGACTAGAGAGGAACGTCAATGTTCATTTCACGAAGACTATCCAAGCAGAGCCAAACCTCATAATGTTGATGAAGGACAACTGAGATTTTAAAGGGTACAAACCCACAGGAGAAGGAAATGGATGTACGAATTTCTCACATCTCCATCCTGCCCTATTTAGTTACCCCAATAAAACAGTGCTGTGAGACCATCTGAGTTTGGTTAGGACTGAAAAACACATCTTGTTCAGCCACTTGATTATTCACCACTAACAACTGGCAGATTAATTGCATCGTGTCAGAATTCTGAGAAAGAAATTAAATCTTCAGTTTTAAAATATACTGCAGAGGCAAACAAGTGTCCATTTCATTTGCTTTTTATAACAAGCTTCATAAGCCTCAAAACAATGTTAATGGGCTTTCAGGTCTCCTTTTTGCCTCTCTTTGTTATTTGTTTCACTTGAGTGATAGATGGCCATGGTAAAATTAAACATTATTTTATCAACCATACATGACAAATCTATGGATTAGGCTGAGACACTACAGATTTCATTGTCCTTACATTTTGCCTCTAAAATCCAACTTCAGTAAATAAAAAAAACTTACAAGAGTAAGTATAAGCATGCCTAGCTAACCCATTTAAGTGAGTGGAGGTTCACAGAGTCTAAAAATGGAGAAATATCCTCCTGGAAGCCATTAAATACAAAGAAGTGGTATAGAAAATATCAAAATATTAACCGTTTATCCATTTCTTTATGACCTAAGGAATGAAAGTAACAATTTCGAGGGAGTGCTCTCACACAGACAGAAAATACGGTTATCCTAATAGCAAAGTAGAGCCAAGAGTAAGCATACAGGTATCCTGCAGTTTGTTTTAAGACTGACACATACACAAAAAAGAAGAGGCTTGTGAGCTACAGGACACGTCAGGAATACAGGAGACTGTTCACATCCTAATTCATTCACATTCATTTTCAAATCTCCTTAAATGACAGGCTGAGCTTGACATTTCCAGTTGCATTTTCTTACCCTCCTTCAAAGATTTTAATTCGTATCGGCTCAGTTTGTTTGGATGTAATGTCTTTATCTCCATGAATGTCTCCTTTTACTCTTTCTTTTATAATATTCCCCACTACTTTCTTTTCAAGCTTGCTGCCAAACAAGAAGAATGGCTCGTGTTTCATCTGTAGAACAAAGTCAAGGAAGGGTGTTACTGCTGGAGCACACAATATATGCACACTTCATTTCAAGTACTTTAACATTCCAGGTCAAAGCCAAACTCTCATTTTGGTGCAACTCTATAAGATGAATTGATTTGTCCCACTTAATTTGATGGAGAATGAGAGAGGGGGCAGCATGGACAAATTTTTACGAGAGTCTTGACAGAAAAGACAGCACCATATCTTTCCTCAGAAAAAAAAAAATGGAAAATAGAGATGGAAAAGCCTTAGAAGGTAATTTATTGCCATTACAGAATTTTCCCTGACACCATTATCTAATGCTTAGTCCATGAGGAAGAGTCAGTATGTAAAAGACATTAAATTGATTTGAAGATCCTTACTCAACGTTAACTTAATGTTTACTTATGAATGCACCTGGATGCTTGTGTCTGATACTGTTTGAATCAGGACACAGCAAAACCAAAGGACAAAGTAAAAGAAGATAATGTATCAGGCTCTGGAACACACGAAGGGAAGGCTTTAAAAGCCTCACTTTCTACATCTGATTTTGAAAATGGAGACAGAGACAGCAGAAGTAGCAGAGCTTGCAGAAGGGTAAATTGAGCCTCAAAAGTTGTCACGGGAAGATGTCAATGTCTGATTTCCCAACAGGGAATCTTTTTTTTTTTTTTAAATCATTAACATACACTTCATAGTTTACTAATATTTTCTCAAATCAAGACATATGAATTTAATTTCATTAAAACCTCTTACTTACCTGAGCAAACTGCTTCCATGCACTTGACGATGTCAGTTTACCAGCTCCAGGTCTATGCATAGCAGCCAGAGTGTAGATTTCTGTGGTGTTTTTTTGCTTGGACCTTAAAAGTGCTAAAGTGGTCTTTGTACTTAGCCCAGATGGGTTTGGGTTACACGAACTTATACACCATGAAGCATAAACAGAAGATTTGAGGGTTGGTTGCTGAATGTAGTTGGGTTTCGTATAGTTTAAAAAACACCAGCTCACAGTAGTAGTAGTGCGCAGACTTGGGAACTGAAGGATCTGCTGAAAATCTGCTACGTCTGTCAGGAGAATGGTTGAGCCTGTGACTTTCCCACTGGCATTGGATGACATCTGGACTAACATCCCGAGAGGCAATTTTTGATGTTTCAATTGATCTTCTGGCTGAATTTCTCCTGGTGGCAATGAAGACCTCTGTGGACTCATGCTCATATCCGAGGATGTCTCATCCACATCCAGTTCTTCTGGAGAGTCTCTTCCTTCAGAAGGGCCACTGGACTTCTGCCCTGGTGACGTGGAATCAAAACTGGAAAGTTTCTCCCTGCTCAGTGGGAAAGCATCAGTGGTTGACATGCTGACAGGTGGGAAATCTTGAGATGATGAGGATGACAGTGGTGAAGAGGATGACACGGATGGCAGACTTTCTTTTGGCTCGGTAGCACAGCTCTGCCTTACCAGTTGAGGCTTCTGCATTCTTGGAAAATCCTTCTTTATATCTGAGTTAGTTAACTCAACTGCACTTAGCTCCTCAACTATCTGCCCATACATTTTTTCTTCTTTGACTCGTTTCTGCTGCTTGGTCTCCATGAAGAGCTCCAAGCTGCTAGCAGGTGAAAGCATTCGTTTGCTTCCTCCCAGGGTAGAAGCCATGTCAGAACTGGAAGGCAAACACAGAGGAATTGGTGGCTCCAGCCCGAGTGGTAGTGTCTGCGGCACTTTCCACAAAGGATATTTTTCTAGCCCTCCGTGCTGACCCAACATCTGAGCTATGTTAAATCCAATACCTTGCATGGTTGCATTAGTTGCCAGTGTTCTTTGAGAAACCGTCTCGTCAACTTTACAAATTACAATTGCAGGACTGTTGCTCTGACCAAGGATCTGGGAAATGCTTGTGTACATGACACTACCGTAAGATGGCACGTGGGTTTGAATCCTGACTGGAACAACAGTTCCTGGCAAAGACTGTACAGATCCATCGCTTGGGGAGTCAAAATCTGTCTGAGGATGCTGCTCAGAGGAGGTATCTGTTGGTTTAATGCTATGGTCTGACTGATACTTAGCAAGAGTATTTTTTGAATACTGCCCAGATGTTCCTGAGTAATGCTGGTATGCTTGCTCTTTAGCGTGCACATAATCAGCCGGTTTCTTTCCAATAAGCTCTGGCGCGTGTTCCAGGTGATAACTTGGAGGAACGTCTGCTTGGAAAGGCTGTTTGACGTAAGATTTCTGCAGCTGTTGTACAAAATGATGCTGGAAGTGTAGAGGTTCTGTGCATGACTGCCACAAGACGGGTTGCTGAGATGGTGGTAAGTGAACCATGCAGACAGCTGGATAGGGAAACTGAAACAAGGTGCTGTGAATAGGGGGAAACGGGACTTTTTCCTGATGTGCAAATAGCTGCTGTGGCTCTGAAGGATGCGTGTTAGGAATATAAGGTGCTTGTTGGATCAAGGGAGTCCTTAACATTTCCGGGCTGTCTGCAAGAAGAGCCTGTTGCTGGGCAAGCTGGGATGAGCTATTAATAAGCTGAGCACAAGAGCCAATAGCCTGTTTTCCAGAGTCATCTACCTGAATGGGCTGAAGTACAGAGGAAGGGGAGTGATGCCAGGCAAGCTGGGAGGAGCGAAGACCAGCCTGTGCATGTTCCATCTGTTCCTGCTTTATACTTTGTTCTGTGCTCTGATCAGTCTGGGAAATCTCTGGAAAACCACTGAAGGAGGCCTGGCGAACCAAGAAGCATTTCTTCCTTTCTCGGGATGGAGAGAGTGCCGTGGTAGGTGTCCCAGCTGAAGAGGCATGAGACAGGTTCCCATAATCAAAGGATTTACTTCGGATCTCTGGGATTTCAGCAGCGTGAGGACAGGGCATCTGTTCAGATGAGCAGCGTCTCATTTCCCTCTGATGGTGATGCCCGGGGACGGAAAGTGAGTAAGCACCAGCTGGAACTGTTAAAAACTCAGACTGCTTTCCAAACTCATCTTGTTTGGGAGGCGTGATGAACTTCATATTCTCTTCTCTTTCAAAGGACATTGAAAAACTCGAACTGTGGGACAAATTACTTTCTTGGCTAGGGCTGCGAGAGAGGCTTGTACCTGTGGACTCAAAGCTGGATTCTCCAGAAGAGTGCTCCATGTCAGCCAGTCGTAAACGCTTCTTTTTGGGTGGTAGCTTTTCAGCTGGAAGTTGAGAAAGGGTTTCACTTCTCTGAGGCCACTGGAATTCTTCGGTGGGTCTCTCCTGCTCTTTACTCTGCACTTCTTTATCTTTCTCAGGCTTATCTGGCTCCTCTGTGACACGAATTTCAGGTACCTGTATGTTGTGCTGGCGAACCAGTCTGGGCTGCATGTGATACGGCTGGGGCGGCTGGGATGGAGACGGCTTACTGGTGTCAGCATTTTCCGTTTGTGGAGCTCGCTCTGGGCTCATTGGGGACTCACAAATCTCGCTTTCGCATGTTTCAGATGGTGAATAGATCTTTTCCTGCTGGCATGCAATATGTTCTGTAGATTCAGATCTTTCAAATGAGTTTGGCCTGCTCAACGAGTTTGTGTGCTGAATGACAGAGATGACATTTCCAGGGGGCTTTCGAGCCAGTGATTCTGCAGTCTTTTCTTGCTCTGCAGTTAAGGATGAGTCTTCCAGAGAAGCTGCCGGGCTTCCAGACTGCAAGTAAGGCCTGCAGATTTCAAAACGTTCCATATGGCAATGGGCAGCACTGTCCAGGCCTTGAAGGGCAAATCCGCTTCTTGGCACTTCCTGAATTTGTGATTTGGGATCAAAGTCCAAAGGCTGAATTCCCCCAGTGGTGCCAGTCGTACTGCTGCAAAGCATGGGACTGTCCTCCTCATCTCCAACGCTCTCCTCTTTCCTGCGCTTTCTGTTTTCAAAAGTTGTTCCAAGCATGGATGGCACCACCTGAGATTGTCCGAGTGGGTCAACGAAGTACTCTCCCCCCTTGCTCATCCCACCTAAGGATGGTGAGTCCCTGTAGTTCTGCTTCTGAGCTTCAAATTCTTCCCACTTTCTGTAGTGCTTTCCACTGGCATCATAGTCATAAAAGGTCTTGTCTCCTTTCTTCTCTTTCAAGGATGGTCCTTTGTCACCTGCTGTCTGCCTGCTGGAAGCAATAATGATATTTTTCCCTGGTCTTCCATGATAGTCCGAATCTGAGTGCCCCTCCTGCACAGAGGGCAGTTCAAAGGCAGCCTGTCTTCTCAACATCCTTTGGTGGGATATTCCCACTGTCCCGGGGTAAAATACATCATCTGAGCCAGTCATCTTCTCATCAAACGAATGGCTTCCCCTCAGAGATGGGGGAATACTTAGGCTGTTTGCAGAAGAGGTTGGCATGGAGTTACTTCTAATAAGAGGGGAGGAATCTACTGGGGGCTCTAGAAGGACAGGCACATCACCCTGCTGACTGACTTGGTACAGGCTGGATTCACTTTTGATGGGTGATGTGGTGGTCTGGGATTGTCTAGATTCTGTACTGCTGCCTGGATAAACTTGGGTAGATTTAATAGTACTCAAATGACTGGAGTCAATGAGTTCTTCTTTATTTGGAGTCAGCTGAGAAATATGTTCCTCAAGCATCTTGATATCTAATCTGTTATTTAAAAGAGGTAATGGCTCTGCTTTGCCCTTTCTACCCATTAAACTGTGTTCCTGATTCGTTGTGGCTACTGTTAGGGCTGTTCTTTGATTAATCCTATAGAACTTCCCAAAGATGATCTCTTCGTAAGACTTTGCATTAGTATTTGGTGGGCTAATTTGCTGCTCAGCACTTTCTGAGCGAGAAAAATAACCAGAGTCAGTGCTTCCTTTACTGTGTGGGCTCAGGAGGTTTAACGACTGCTCAGAATCTTGACCCTTTTTCTCTGACAGTCTTAGTGCAAGTCGCTGTTTAACTGTATGAGAGTCATCCGACTTGGTACTTAAGGATGGGTTTTGCAACATATCAGAGCCAACATACGGTGAACTCTCACTGGGTAACTGAATTCCACTTTTAGGGATAATCAAGATGGGCACTTTCATTGGCCCCACCAAGGATTCTTCCATGGAGGAGTGAAAACTGCTCCTGCTAGCAATGTCCAGGGGGAGTTGCGGGACGGGGCTCAGTTTGTCAGACCCTTCCACCAGGAGTGGGTTTTCCTCATCAGTGTCTGTGCTCTGCTCGCCATCTGAATGTATTTCAGCTTCCACATCAATGTAACTGGCATCTAGGTCCAATTTAGAGACTGCTGACTCTGTGAAAGGTACCAATCCTGCTTTAATTGCATGGGCGTGTGACTTCCTGTGCTTGTAAAGGTTGCTCTTCGTCTTGAAGGAGAAACCACAAGGAACACAAGGGTACGGTCGCTCCCCAGTATGAGATCTAATATGCTTTTTCAGTACACTAGGTTTGGCACAAGCCCGATTACAGTAAGGACAAATGTACTTGCCAGGCTTTTTGGGTTTGTGTTCCTTTTTGTGAGCATCTTCTGATTGTTCTAAAGATTTCTGTGAATATTGGCTGTATGCAGGGTTCAAACTTGAAATCTTCTTCCTGGAGAAACCTCCACTATGGCTATGCATATGAAAAGGAAACAAGTCCTCTGAGGCAACCGATTGCAAGTGGCTAGGGAACTGCCATGGAGGGCCTTCCAAACTCTGATGTGGCTTTATGTTGTGCAAGAAGCCTTGTGGCAACGAATGCTGTGGGAAAGAAAGTGAATGTTGACATGAGTAAGGACTTGGACGATGCTGTGGATATTGCTTCTCCGTGACTTGCTGTGCAGTTTCATTTGATGATACCAGTTTCCCAGAACTAAAAAGTTGTGCTGATGCTGTGTTTCCTATTTGCTCGTGATCTATTTGTGGTTGCCTCTGTACTTCTTGATTGCCAAAAGTGCTCATCTTAATAACAGCTGAATGTTCTTGCCTCCATCTACTTGGTACTTTAGCGGTTTCTCCAGACCTTGAGGTAGCTTTTTGCCCTATAGCTGTGTCCCCAGAGTCCATCTTGTTACACAAGGTCTTAAGTGCTAGTTCACTTGAAAGCTGTGCAGACACATGGAGTGTGTCCAAAGCTGTGCTTTTTAAAGTTTTGTTGCTCCCATTCTTCCAGGGCTGTTGCAAGTTCACAGACTTTTCTTTCTCTTTGGAACTTTCCACGCAGTAGTCTATAGGCATTAGATTTGTGTCTGTACACTAACGTATTATACAGTTCTGTTCATGGCAGGAACTTTCCTAAACAGTTTATTACACATTTGCAAAGACTTGTTATAGGATTTGGACATTTTCCATTGTTATTAAATACTGAGATGCAGAATGACACAGAGATATTTGTGATCTACTAAAGCGAGGTTCTCTTCATCTCTTCCATGGCGACACAGCTATCTGTACGGAAAAATCAAAAACAAAGAAACCCCACACACCAATTAATACAGCCATGCTAAATAACATTGATGAAGTCAGTTGCACTTTCATTGAGCCTGACATGAAAAGTATCCAGGGACTTAAGCAAAGGTAACTACATTTCACAAACCTCCCTTTTGTAAGCAGACACAGACTGGCTCCAAAGACTGCACACAAGCATATTCACTACTAAATAAAGGCCCTAGGAATAGAAAACTGAAATCTACACTTTCCACATTAAACAGTAGCTTTGGAAGGCTTTCTGGGGACAGTTTAAAGGTGCAATTCTCAGAAAGTCCACCACCTACTTTCAAAGCTCTTTCAGCAAATCAATGCCAAAAATAAGAGTCCTAATACCATGGGTGGGAATTACCTTTTCCAATATTACTCACCTACAGTTCAGGCATGCACTTTAGTCACCCGGCCTTCCTCTGAAGTCAGAGGAGGGTGACCAGCACTTCCAGAGGAAAAATCTTTCCGTATCATGATGGGTGCTTCAGACATAGGGAATGTCTATGCACATGGCCCTCCACTATGGAGATGCCTGTTGCTAACCGTTGGCTAGGCAGAAATCCTAGATGACTACCATGGAGTGTATACCAAATTTTAAGATGGCTGAAGCAATGTACTTCTTACCTTAGGTCATCTAACTGGTTTTACAAGAAGGTGTTGATCACCCTTTTAAACTACTTTTAAACAGTCAAGAAAGAGACATCAAATAAGCATTCCAAACACTGTGCTATTGGTACCTTTCCACACCTCCATCTCCCAATCTCTCTATTCAATTTTACTGAGAATGTCTTGCTAGAGGTCAAACATGTATTAGAGAAAAGAGCTACGACTGTGTCCATGTGACTTTAGCATTTTAGATTTCAATGTCGAAACCTTTCCATCCAGTTATACATGAACGCTTTATGCTTACATGGAGTAGCTTTCCAGAGTCTTGTCATAAAGAAGAAAAGCTCAGGGGTACGATTTTCATAGACAAATACAACATTTGAATTTGAAGAACAATGCAGGCTTCCTGCTTCCGTATTATCCAAACAAAGGACACTTTCTGGATGAAACAGTGAGAATTATAAAGACGATCATGATTTTACAATAGCAAGGAAAAAGGTTAAAAAAGGAGTAGTAGAGATCCAGGAATATTTTTCATTCTTACAGTGGAAAATCTGAATTTGGCTTGAAGAAACATGAGCAAAGTGTACGAAAACACAAAAGTAATGGGAATATATGATTTTTTTCCAGTATAAAACAATTACCTGCATCTTCTAGACATCTAATAGGCATGACTATCTTCAAATTTCCTGTAGGGAAAAAAAACAAACCAAGCCATAAGAAATTCTTGATATTAAGCACAGATGCTGAAAAAAGTTTTGTATTCTTTGCAGTAGAGGCCTGAAAATTTCACTTATCCATCTACTGGAAGAATTTCATGTTGTGCCTTAGAGGACTGAGCAACCACATTTTGAAGAATATGAGCGTGAGGCTTTTTAAAGTACTTAGCTTTCTAGTGTGTAGATTAGTAACTGCAAGTCCAAACTAATGCAGTCTCTCCTTCCTGAATCAGGAAAAAGAGAGCTGCCAATGATGTCCTTCATTACAACGCCTTTGTTAAGCCTGGATTATCCCTGAATCCCATTGCCAAATCCCCTTTCAATGCCTCTCTCCAGCTAATACTTTTAGACCTCTCATTAAATGTTTCAGGGACCAGAACAAGATCCTGGTCAGGGTGTCACCACTCACGTACAAGAAAATGTAGTGAAATGGGAGTAAATTTCCAAATCAGTGAAGACCAGTGGGATACTGCTCAAGAATATGGGGCTGTCTTCTCAAAGAAGAAACCTACAGACCAACACATGGTTAAAAGACTTCTGTGACTGCCACGGTTTTCCACCTGCCTGACCATCACCAGACAACAGGCTACCCTCTGTATTGCTGAAAAGACTGGCAGAGAGAACAGGGAGCCTGAACATCATGTCAGTGCCCTGAAGAGCTTTTCTCCCGTCAAAGGAGGACTCTCCCTTCTAGTTTTCAACAGATCTTATCTTGAAAACAGATTTTGGCTTTTGTTTCATTAAAAAAGATGTTTGTTCAATTGTGACAACAATAGCAACAATTATGGCTTTTCTTTATGGTTTTTATTTAGGACAAAATTCAGAGCATCTCTGGAGAACAGCTGGAGTATTAGCTTCAGAGTACGGGATATAGGCTACTGTCATGATTCTCAATTAGAAACTGTCAGCAAAACAGCTAGAGCACGCATGCTTTCTCCACTGAACAAAGCCAAGAGATGATAAAATAGTAAAGTCTATAAAAGAAAAAAATTGTCAAAAATGGATAAATAATTTTTAATTCTTTGTAACTAATAACACTTTCAAAGAACAAATGGGTGTTAGTAAAGTCCCATGATGGCACAAGGAGCAGAAACAGGAAGAAGAGGAAATCTTCCTTACTGAGTGAGCATAAAGTTATTATCCATCTTCGAAGAAAAATAGGTTTCTCCTTATTAGGCAAATTTTCAAATGGTGAAGAAGAAATTTCTAGAAGATGGGAGTATCCTTTCTGTTCCATACTCCCTCTGCTGAGAGCACCTTCAGAGAAGAAACCTGCCAGTCACAGAAATGTGACAGCAATGGCTTTATTTGAGCAAAAGGTGATGCTAATAGATTTTCAACAATTTTCTGCTGTGGACTGAGACCTCCGTTACAGAGTTCAAGACATTCTGCGGTCCTGCTATTTTCAGAACATTCTATATAATTTTTCAACCTACACTATGAAACAGGTATAGACTAATTACAGGGATTATTGACGGCTTAAGTTTGGCCAGAGCCACTCTCCTGGGGAAAATAAATTCCTTTCCAGAACCAACAATCATTTCTGGTTTAGTTTGAGCTGACATCCATCCTGTGTCAAAGACACCTTTAATATAATTATTTTGGTTTCTTTTATATATATATATGTATGTATGTATGTATGTATGTATATGTGGGTGTTGTGTTGTTTTTTTTTTTCCTAATGGGAGACTGCCTTAGCTGTAGAAATCTAAAACGCTGCAAAGTTAGCTTGCATTCTGTCTGGTTTTTCCAGTCAAGTCTCTCTCATCTGCCTGCACCCACAGCCTGGCTTAAGCTGACAGCAGACTTCCATTTTTCAACTGAATAATGTTTCTCCTTTAGAAAACACTGTAAATATACTTCTCCATACTGCTCTTCATCAAACATATACTATTCAATAGACAGAAACTCCCTATATTTCCAATACTACATATTTCAAACTAAGGAACTAAGGATGATAAAAATGCACATTTTCTTTAATACCTTTGGCATGGTTCAGCTCCGTCGGAGTGACTAAGAGGAGCCCACCTACAGGGATCAGAAGTCGTAGGGGAGTTGCGCTGCGCACATCGTTTCAGGAGCTGCAAAGTCCTGCCTGGCTGGGGGCCAAGCCAGGTTTCCCAGTAGGAATGTGGCCTGGGCGCCAGCTCCCCCAGCCACACTAACTCCACTATCTGCCCGCTTCAAACTGGGACATTTTCCTTCTGTGAAAACTTTGAACATGAGAAGATTACTGGGAAACCAGGAGCTGTATTTCTGTCAGATGCACCTACTAAATCAAGACCTTTAAAACTTTCTAGAAAGGCGCATTATCCTGTCGCTACTTCTCCTAAGGTTCCTTTGTGAGCTGCATGCAGGCGATGTATATCTGGTTGACTGCAGAGCTCCAAGATTATTCCTGCCTTTTTTTTTTTTTTTTTAGGCCATTAAAACGGTTACACTCAACAGCTTTAAAATAAAATTTGGCAAAATACAACTTTTACTACTTCTCAATTTGTAGCTCATATTACAGCTCTTGCAAGTGAACAAATTGGAAGCTTATGTCTTCCAGGCTAAATCCTGAGTGCACCATACAGAATAAATATTGACTCTAGCGTAAGGACTGAGGGTCAGATCCAGCCCTGTTTTAAATCTTTTCTGTCCAGCTCTGCCAGCACAAAGCCAGCCTGAAACCACAGTAACTGGCCCCTGAAGAATTCGTATTCTATAGGGCAAGCGTTAGCATAGACAAGTTGCAGTAGCTCCTATGAAATCCTTACACTCATGCACAGGCCCCTGCCAAGACCCTTATTAGGCAAGTCTAGTTCATGTCTGGGATAAGCCCAGCAGCCAAGCGGCCTTACAAGAAAGAGGGGCCACCTCTGAGCTCTTCGCCACCTGCAGCTGAGAAGAAAATTGCCTTGGTCTTTTGGGAAGAAAGACAGCACACCTTTGGCTTGCTGTCCTACCCCCTGTTTCTCTCTGCCCTGCTCATGATATTTGCCAAAGAGCTGTTTGGTGTTGACATCCCAGTGAAAAAACACCCAACAACCTAGACTGGGGACCCTAATAAGACATGAATTTACAGCTTTTTCTACCTAGGCAAAGACATAGGTGGGCTAATTCTGAAGAAGAGTTCTCGACCGGCATTCAGTGTGCATCTCTGAACTGAAGGACTTCACTGGCATGAAGACAGACAAGCATTTGTTCATCCTTCTTTGCAATATTCTATATTCATTCATGGGCTGAGGATGTTAAGTAGCAACATAACAAAAGGAATGCAGTCCTTGGGGTGTACAGTTTTGCCATTTTACAGAAATGAAAAGATGACCAACTGCAGGCTTTTCTTATACTACTTGACACCACACTTGTGGCCTCTGAACTGTATTTACTAAAAAGATAAGGAAGAAACACTTCTTAAATCTCCCAGTTTTGTAAAAAGGCTTCCTGTTCTTGACCAGAGCCATTTTCTTTGCCTTTCCAACAGCCCCTGGTTAAGGGTCCCATCTGACTGTGGTTTAGTAGCTGGCCTTCTACTTGTCTATTTGAACACCTCGAGGAATGACTGTAAATTCCTACGTCAACCACTGGCACTTGGCGAAGTCTTGAATTACTGGGGAATGCAAGGATGCCTGTGCTTTTGCTGCAGTTTGGCAGGAGTTGTAAGACATCCTTTTACACACGCAATTCCAAGAAGGCAGCCCTTTAAAACAGGTTGGGTGTATGTATTTTATTCTACCACTTTCTATATTGCAATTGCTGTTGTTACCTCTTCACATTTGAAGACACTACTCTAATTCGTTCATTTAATTCCACCCCAGATGTTCTGCCTGCCCTCCGGATTTCAGTGCTTTATTGAACATATTGCCATTCTCCAAAGCCAGCCAGAGACTCACTGTTTTGAAAGTACCCTGAAACGTTTAGAAAACACACAAGTTTTTTAAGTTTGGGTAGCTGAACTAACCATTACAATGTATTTTTTAAAATGTCATTTAAAAGTATTAGACAATACGAAACTAAATACTGCCCAGCGAGTACACGTAGCACACTGTGAATTCACTATTAACTGATCAACCAAACTGTGCTGAGCTTACTTGAGAAGTTACAGGGCAGGATCTGTTCTCCATTGCTACGCTGGGTAAACACTTGTGCTCAGAGGTATTGCCCAAGAAGCCAGGAACTAGGGGACTAACTGGGAGGATCCAGTTACAGACGCACCAAGGGTAGGCTGCAAGCGCACCACGACCAACCGCCAACTTCAGGCTTTTACTCTCTCTCAGGTTTCTATGAACGCACATTTGTGTCCCTGGTAGTTGCTGGTTTCAAGGGACTGAATTTGTGCACGTGAAAAACTAGAAGCGGTAGAAAACCTGGCATCCTGACTTGTGCAATTATTATTTCAGTGCTTGCACTAAATCTGGCTCGTATTTTGAGAACTATTCTAGAATCTCAGCCATTGAGAGATGGCATATAACAGCACATTTTAGTTCACTGTAGCATTATTATTTCATTCATTTTAAGGCTTTACCAAACTCACCTTAATCTTGTTAATTCAGGTAATTCAAACTATTATCTGAGACCATTACCTGAGTACGTTGAAGAAAATAACTGGAAACTGCTTAAAAGCACGCTGAAGCCAACTAACGAAACAATCAAATTTTCTGTACTCTTAACACCTGTTAACTTTAACTGTAGGAACTTATACATGTCTCAGACTTTTCATATAAATGTCAAGGAGTACATGCTGTGAAGAACAAGACTCTCCTTCCCTCCTGTGAATGGGATCTACCAAATCAGCGGTCAAGCGCACTCTGTCCCTTCCACAGTGACCTTACTGATAAAACAGGTACGAAACAAGGGTCTCTCTTCTGACTTCAAGGAGCTTTGAACAGATACGAGGTTGCCTCAGAGCAACCAAAAAGATACAAATTATTCCAACAGCACATAAAAGTAAGACCCAAATTCTGCCCTGCATTATCCAGCTCTGAATCCAAAGCAACCCAAGGACATAGCTCCAGATTTATTTCTCATAAACAGAATCAGACATGACTTAGGTTTAGGCTCTTACATCCAACATACTAAATATCTGAGTTTATTTGTTACAAGGTGAAAATAAATGAATTCAACACCTCTAAGATGTCTAAAGAGAAATTTATAACATATATTGCAATAAATGTTCAATTACACAGTAGTAATAAAACATGGGTGATTTTCTTTGAGAGATGCTGGCTTGCATCATAAATGCTTTGTGCACAGCTGCAACAAAACACTCAGTTTTTGCTATGTTAAGTATCTCAAATATAATTTTAAATTGGCACTCTCTATAGAAAAATAGCACCCCCCAAAAAGATTACATTCAAGTCAAGTGTATTTTAAGAAGCCATAGAAGAAGCCTGCAGCAGAAATGCTTTAACACTGACCTTTTCACTATAATGACAAGGATTGCTCACTTAAAGTACATCACTATTTCCTGTTTCAGCATCATACACAATGTACACATTACTACCGGATGGAAAAAATGTATAAAAAAAGCTTTCACGTTGCCAAAGTCCAACTGCACACAGACTTATTTCCACAGGATGACTATAAAAACGAAAAAAACAAGAGAGAGAAAAAGCTCCACAGGAGCCAAAATAATCTTAAACACTTCCTTTATAGGTAGAACTTTGCAAACAAATCACAGTTCTTCTTGGATTGAACACAAACCTGCTGTCAAAGAGATGCCAAAACAGCCAACAGGACAAACAATCCTGTCAGTCAGTTAGCAGCTAATTGATCTCTCTGATCCCACTGCTTTTAACAGATCAGAGAAATATTTTATTTCTGGTTGCCTAACCTTGCTGTGCATGTAAGAGCCTGTCAGAGGTGCTTAAGCCTGTCAGCTAATACAAAATCTACCTGTTCTGGCTGACCATCTTCTGATGTGGACATCCCGAATCTCTCTCTATACAAAAGCAAAGGATTGGGATTATTCAGATATGAAACGAAATAAGAGAACTACATAAACTGCTAATCTTCTTACACTGCTGCTTATTTCCTTAGGAAACAAGTTAAAAAACGAAAACGGATGAGTAAAATACCAATCATTTCCCACGTGGACCTTAAAATGTTACAGCAGAGCAATGGCAGATCTGACAGACAGCAGTTCCAGCGATACGAAGATTTCAGATTGCAACAAAAATATCACAGCCCTTTTGCCTCTCCACTCCCCCCTCAATTTTCTTCTATACACAGTGAATTACTAATGAGAGTGACACCAGCTCCCATGCAGAAAACAGCCAGGAACAGATGCCCACCACTAAGGTCCTCTTTAACCACTATTTCGATGGCTGGAGTTAGGTTGATATGATGTCTAATCCCATTGGTCCTAACCTGCAGAAAAATGAGTTTCTCTCAAGTGTGAGTTAGGTAGTAAGGAAACTGTATCTACTAAGTACACATTAACAATGGATAGTGGTATCCACAGCGGTGCTGAGAATGAGCTCCTAATTGTTGGGTTGTTCTCTTCATCAGCACAAACTCAGCTCTATCTCACTTTCTTCAGAGCCACAGCAACTGAACATAAGGATATTGTGCCAAACCATAGACATGTGAAACAGTTTCTCATCTATTTGTTAGTGGGTTAACTTAGGGTTTTCTTTTCATGCCTGCAGTGTAGAAAAGAAATGGAGTTTGGCCCTGTTGTTGGCCCCAAACTATTATAAACGAACAGGCATTATGTGGCACTCAAAGGGCTAAATATCTAAAATTTGTGAAAAACAAAGGCTCAGACACTAACCAATGATCCTACGCGATGCCATTGGGATTGCAACGAAAGCTTTGCATTTGCAAGAACTGGTGAAAATTACGGAGATTAAAGGATTTTTTCTCAATTCAACACAAAGAAACGTGTTAAACAGAAAGGGAAATTTCACACCTTATAAAGCACAGATTAACTGAACTATGAATTTAGCAGCACTTGTAAAAGCTAAAGTGTATGCATAAAGCGAGATTCCCACATGGACGCGATTTTTAGTCATTTCTAGATTTCTAAAACATCCTCTACAGGAAGAGCGGTAAGAACAATGTGACTGGAGAGTTCAAACTGCTAAAGCAGTCAGATATAACGATTTTCCTAACTGAAATGACATGCAAAGGCTGAAATGCCTCTTCATTTTCACACAAGAACTGCAGCCTTGGGTAGCTGCTGGGGAGGGCAGTCCTGTGCTGGGAAGTCCCCGGTAAGATACCATACAGCTTTTCCCCACATTTTCCCAGGGGAAAAAAGGAAAAATCAAAATTTGTGTAAATATTGCATAATCTTTAGGTGCAAAGTAATTATTATTCTATTGCAAAAGAGAAATATTAGGAAAATATCAGGCCTTTGCCTCACATTTTCATCTTAGAGGGAAAATATCGTTGAATTTTCTGGGAAGTGAGGCTTTTTTAGTTTAAAAGTTATGCAATCCTCATTATGCAACCACGGCAGATTTTTGCAAACCGCTATGCCTCCCTTCACACCGTGTCAGAAGAAGCCACTTGCATTTCACATGAAAATATCAGTGTCTTTCAAACCCTTTCTTGAATGAGCAAATGCACTGCCTCTGACAGACGCCCTCACCCCGGGAAGAGTTACATAGGAAGACATTTATAGTATCTGAGCTTGCGTTTGTTTTTCACTCACACCAATTATTATACAAGCTTATTTTAAAACCTGTCATTGTTTACTAAGCCCTGTGGTCACCACATGTCAAAACAAAAACAGACGCATGCTAAACATCAGTAGCATGTACTTACCAGGTTTATTCCATTCTTCGCACCCGAAGTAGAACGGGCCTTGGCGGCAGTTTTATTTCAATACATTCTGAGTGCTTCCTTAAAGTTCAGCTGAGATCAGCTGTTAAGCCCCAAATCCTATGTATCGCACAGATGTCACTACTTTGCAACTGAAATGTTTCATTCTGACTAGTGACTCCATACAGGCATTTTGCTGTAGCCAATCTAGTCGCTTCGCGTTGCCTAAAGACTCCATCCACTGCAGTGGTAGTATAAGATACATTAATTAGACTGCACATTTAAGGATGCTGCGTTCTTTACAAACCTCGGGACGCATAATATCCAACTGCATCAGAGCACCTCTTAAGAATTTCAGTAAAATACGCATTCGCTTTCTGCTGTGCTCTGTAGGTATACATGAAATTTCGCTCTTTGTAGTTAGGTTTCTTTCTACAAAACACAAGTCAACGTTGCTTATTAATGTGAGAATCACTCTCCTGAGCTCTGAAAAGAGGAAGGTCTACCAAGATGCCTGAATCCACATATAAAACCTCTGATATTCCAGAGGGCTGTGTTGGTATTTGAGGTACAGGCCAAGCTGACAGCTCAGTTACAGATTCTCAACACAATTAAATCCAAAACATTTATTGGGAAAGACACTGCTCAGGTTTCATGATGACTGTCTATCAGACAACGTTAGATCAGGGTGCAGTATTACAGGGCATTCCTCAGGCAAGCAGCACCTTAAACTTTCACGCATGTATCCCTCATCACACCAACTTTTGAAACTACTCCAAGGAAACCTGCAATATGAAACCATTATCTTGTACTTCTGAAGTGGCACAACTGGACGCCAAATCACTCCTACCCAGGAAAAGTCGAAATAAGGACAGCAAAAAACTTAATTTCAGCCACCAGGCAAGAGCTCAGCAGACTTTAAGAGGGCATTTTCAGGGCTGATGGTGTATCAAACGGGAAAGGCAACAGCTACTCAGATCTAGAAACCTCCACACAGCTTTGGACAGAGCTCTCCTCCTCCTGCATCATGTTAGGGACATTCCACCATATTTAGTGTTCTTTCCATTGTCAGAAGTGGAAGTGGAATCAGATAACAATCTGGCCCAAAAGTCTCTTTGGTGCTTGTGACACGCCAATAACCCTTGTACACTACAAAAAAAAAGAAAGCAGTACCAACATAAAATCATAGAATGGTTTGGGTTGGAAGAGACCTTTGAAGATCATAAAGTCCAGCCCAACATCCCCTTTACAGACTGGGAAACAAACACAGAGTATACGTACAAGCAGACAGGGCTCCATGTTTGGTAAGCTACAGTTGAGCAAATTAATTAACAAATATTCCTTGCAATAACTCCTAACAATCTGAAAAACTGAGTTGCTAACCAAAAGCACGTAGGCTGACTTCCTTAAGACTAAAGTGCAATGCTTTAGCACTCGGACCACCTAAGACAATTAATCAACTTGCTTATTCAATTGAACTCTTCCCCCTACTTCTGTCCTCCTACCCCCCTCACAGGATTTGAGGACACCCTGTTCGCCTGGGGATGGTGAATCACTACAAGCCAGCAGGCCCACTCGGTTCCTCAAAAGACACAAAAGGTGTAAAAATAGCTCGTACTAATGAAGCAAGTACAGCGTCAGCAGCCAGATGAGCGTGGGTGATCAGATAAGGGTCTGTTGTTGCAAAGGGCAAATTATTAAGAGAATGCTTCTCCCTCTCTCTCCCTTTTTATTAAGCTTTGTTCCTCCTTCGTTGAAACCAGCCCTCTGCAACACCTGATAAATGACACCTGACAAGATCGGCTCCTCCTGTAATTGCAAGTTTCATACCGGTGCAGGAAGCGGTGCCTCACTACGAGCTGAAGGTACAGTGGAGGTGTCAGTGAAAAAAAAATAAATAAAGAGAGGCAAAAATAAAGCCTAAAAATAGCCAGGACTACCCACTGAGTATGACTGTGTGGGTATATTTAGCCGGTCTAACACCAACTTTTCTTGTTAAAAACACAATCTTACTTTTATGCATAGCAGTTTCCTGTTTCTAAACATAACTTGAAATACCCGAGAATGTGAGGGGGGAAAATTCAGATTTAAAATTGTCACCTTTTCCCTGATATTACGAGAAGATTAAACATGAAAAGACCAAGTAGATCTTCCACATGGGTTTTGCATCCTGACATCCCGTAACGAAGAGACAAGAGTTTGTTGTTAAGACACCCTAACGCAGCCCATCGGACGAGGAAATTGATTCAGGAGCAAAAACAGAGCTGTACTAGCAAACTTCTCCGGGAACCAGAAACAAGACTCAGAGAGTTGATGGAAGGGGGACACATCCTGTGCCAGCTCCGCTGCCTGAGCCAGCACGACCCTTGAGAGAAGTCTGTGCCTCACCAGAAGCAGACACATTGGCCTAAGGACCAGTGAGATGCAGTCTATTCTGCAAATCACATCTGATCTAAGGCCAGTTTACATCACTTTACCAGTATAAAGCAGCTTTTAGGAAAGGTGTAAATATAATTCACTCCCATTCAAGGCACTCCTATGCTGCCCGGTAAAGCAGCATGAGTATAAACGACCGTCTGGCCAAGTGATACAGCTTAGTGTCTCACAAGCAATGTCAAGAAGTGCTTCCAACCGCACATTTGAATTCCTGATTCCCAAATACCTGTACGTACAGGAAGCAGTGAACGTGCCCTTAAAGTGCTGGCACTGTCCTGGCATCCGTCAGCTGGCACGCACACCGCGCGCGGCGAGGGGAACTCAGACACCACACGCTACCTATCTGCCCCACTCGGCTCCAGCCAAGGGCTGGCCTCACGCCCAGGAACAGGAGGACTTGCGCTGCATCCCGGCCCACCTCTTCACCGCCGACACTCGCTAGCCCCGCTCACGGTGCTACGCCGACCACGTGCTGAGCCCGCTGCTCGCCCCACCTTACTGTGTCAGTAGCCCTGAAACCTTCACGGGTTGAACTGCAACAGGAGGAGCCACAACGGTGCTCAGCTCAGATGTCCAGAGATGTCCGGAAACCTCTCTTTCCAAGGTGACTTTGTGTTTCTGCACGATCTGAAGTTTGCTTCCCCTAACCAAAGGGAAGGCAAGCCTGGTCCCAAGGACTCTCGTCTGAATGTCTGCAACTGTTTAAAGTACACTACTGCAATATTAATACTGGAAGTAATGCACGTGCCAACTTTCTAGTGCTCCAAATGAGCTGTGCAAGGAAATGGTCTTTTCTACAATTATGGTTTTTCTATTTAATATCATGACTCCTTTGGCTGACGCTTACATGAGGGTTTTGTTTCATTATTATGCAGCCTTCCTGTGTGCCTCCAAATACCTCACATCAATCGTTCTGGGGCCAGGGTTAAACAAAAACGCACAGGTTTATACCAGACCTTTTATCTTCCTTACAACAAGAAAAAAAGCTCACTGTAAGACATTGCCAACTTCACATGCAAGATTCCAGAAAATGATTGTTCTGACATTACGGTGTTTATTTTGTTCTGATTTTAAAATAGAATAATTGAAGTTAATAAGATTGTGTTTTCAACATTATATCCAGTGGGAAATTGAGAGCATGCTCCTTTCTTGATATGCTGTGATTAATTCCCATTGATACAACCATTCTTTGTTCAGCATTGGTTTTGTCTTTTCATCCTATGCCTTAGCAGTAAACCTAATTGTCACCGATTTTTTTCACTAGAATACATAAACATTGCAATGCAACACAAATCAGCTGATAATATTATTCCTCAGACAATTACATTTTCATCTGAAATGAAGAGTAAATGTTATTATGTTAGAGGAAATATGAATGTAAAAATAGTTATTAGTAGGTTTAAGTACTGAAGACCATAATCTGACAGTACATTTACATAAAGTGAACAGGAGACAGGACCACATACCTTCAACCGCTGTGGGGTTCTTAAGTTATAAAGCATAGTGATGAGAACCTCGGCCTATCCCCCCACTCAGATTGAGATTCTGTTTAAGTAACAGTAATATATTACCTATCATTTTAAGACTTCACCTATTTTTTAAAAAAAGTACAAAGGGAAAGATTAAATTAAAAAGAAAAGAGCAGAAAAGTGTGTTAGAAAAATGAAGAACTACCTTCACCATACACACCAGAAAATACTTGTTATTACACAGTAATTACAGTGCCTCCACAAGAGACGGCTTTAAACGTGCGCAGATTCAGTTTAAAACCAAGAAACAGGCTGGCTTGAGAAGAATTTGAGGGAAGGAAACATTCATTTCTCAGTCAGGCCCGCTCCCTGACGGGTTTGCTGTGGAGTGACACAGCCAGCAGACGCAGCACGAGGCGGGCAGCCACGGATCAAGGCAGAGCAGGGTGAGGGGCTGCCCGTGACCACATCCAGCCCAGCCCTGTCCAGTGCCACCTCCCTCCTTCCCCAGGGGCTCCGGAGCTGCCAGCTCGCCTTCTCCTGGCCGTCCCTGCTCCCCAAATCATGATGAGGATCTGCTGGACCAGTACAAAACCCACCCATGAGGGGCTCAAGGGTACAAAAACTTTTGGTTTTCAGTGTCACATACAACATTCGGTCATGATACAGGCAAGACAACAGGCAGAAGTAAAACAAAACAGGGTGGTAGTTCTTTTCAGTAAGTTCCTGCCATGGGCTATCTCCCTCAGCCAGTGTTTAAGCTGTGGGTGTTGGGCAGTTATTGTTTCAATCTAACTCAGGCCGTAACTTGCACCTCCGCAAGCATGTGGCACTGTGGAGTAGGAGGCTGATGTGGTTGGCCACTTGTGCCTCAGGTGGGACACCAGTTCTACGATGGCACTGTCCACAAAATGAAAGGCTACAGTCGGCGACGGCATGGCTGGTTTCACACCCCGGGGAGGGGGACCCCGCCACAGGCACGTGGAAGCAGCGGGCACCAGCACGGGATAGCAGGGGAGCCTGCACTGGGAGCCATGGGAGGAGGTAAGAAGACAGGGCGTTGAGTAATGAGGGGTTGCGCTACATCACGTCTTCCTACATCCTGCCGCAGGTCGCTTTTCCCGCCCCAGCCTTCTCTCTCCCACCCCTGCCCGGTGTCACTTTCACCTTCGTGCGTTCCCTCCCACTCACCAACCGGTAAGGCACACCATGATTTATGTCACCTCTCCAATCTGGCCCGGCACCTCTGAGGTGCGAGCGGTAGATGCAGCGTACGAAAGGTTAGGATTAATGCTTTATTGGTAATTACAGTGGGCAAGCAGCTCAGCTCATAATGCAGATTCTCCCTCACGAAGACCAGTAGGAGGTGGGAGCAGGTTGCCACGGGCTTGGCGCCTGCTGCGTGCTGACATACGTCCTCGCTGCTGGGCGAAAGGGCAGGTCCAATTAGGTGTCTTGTATTATTAACGTTCTGCTGCTTCGTCTGTTGATCATATATCCTTCTCTCGGCCCCTCTGCACCCCAGCTTGTGTAACACACTGACATCTGCAGAGGCACTGCTCTACCCGGGAAAGCTGGAGTGGAAAATCTGGTGGGAGAGACGGGACGCCTTCCTTTTGCAGACCCGAGCAAAGGGCGGAATGGCCGAGAAGTTGAACGGATCACTGTAACTAGGATCCTCAAGCAAAAAGATGAGAAATATGAGATATCTGCCCTGCCCGCAGTAATTATTACAATGTATTATTAACAAAACTCAGGTTTCATCATTAACTTGACTCGGGTATCTCACCCTAATCAACCTCCAAATTACATCCAGCGTTTGTCTCAGAGCTGAACCAGTACCAGTAAGTAAGGCTGCTGGTAGCTATTACGCCGAACGGAAAGCACAGGTAAAAATGAGCTATAAATACCACAATCAAACAGGTGCAAAAAATTACAGGCGGATTTTAAGTTGCCTGAACCCAGGGCGATCTCACCACTCGGACCTGATCCTGACAGAAAGACAGAGCCTGTAACTTCAAAGCGACTGAGAGGAAAGGGCTTCGCTGTCAGCGTGTGCTGCAAATGGCACAGCTGACGTGACCCTGCTGCTCCAGAGGATTGACTCCACTCCCCTCAAAGATGTCAGTAAAGTCACAGCTCCTCTCTTGGATCTCAAAACACGAGGAAGGCCACCTACATGTTTGCTGTAATGAAGTAGCCAACTGCCTCAGCCGCGACCCAACTGCTGCAACAAAAGACCCTTGTTTGATTCTGTTCCTCTACCAAGCTCATCATCAGAGCAACTAAGATCTTCAAAAGCTTTTCTTCAGCCTCTCAGTGCGAGATGAAAATGCCATTTTAATTGTGGATCAGTTAGGTCTGCCTGAGTAAAATAACCCCAATCACTCGGATGCAACCGCGTAACAAACACCGCTCTTCTAGCAGGGAGCCTAATTGCTCAGCTCAACAAAGAGCTGCCGGTTCATTAGAGCAAGCTGGAGGAGCTGCTGTTTGCATCTCCACAAGACGGGAGTATTTGATTGCAAAACCGCTATGGATGTTTGATCCAAAATTCAGCCTCTTCAACTTAAAAGCAAAGAAGCTATCAGTCTGAAATTTTTCTTCATAGCTTTCTTCAGGGATAACAATTTATTTTTCTCCTTGATCTATTCAAGGATGTCAAATCTAATCTTGGACTGTTGTATTCTATATAAACCTGCTTAGCAAAAAAAGCAGCAAGAACAGAACTGATGTAAACCAAACTGCAGTTTCACCTGACACCTGGAAGATGCTGGCAGTTACATTGCTATCCTGCAGCCTGACTGCACCAGGACCTTGCCAGCAAGTGCAAGGGGCAGAGGAAGGCCAGGAAAAGGGCAGCAGAGGTCAAAGGCAGCCATGCTTTCTGCTGGCTGCTCAGCGCAGATTTGGACTGCAGGCGACCAGGCAGGTGACAGAGGAAGCATTCTTTCCCCTCTTGTCCAATGGGAAAACGATTTGCTGAATCACACTAAAGGGGAATGTGGCAGCTAGTCCCGCTGAGATGTCCAGGAGCTCCCTTTGCCTGCCGCAGTGGCACCCTGGTGTGGTTCTGAGCCCCTTCTGGCAGCCCACGCTGCTGTGCTCAGGTTTGTCTGTCCTCTCCGTTCTTCCCTCACCATACAGCTCAGATAAACCACTGCCTTGCTTTACGCTTTAAGAACATGTATGTCTGTTTCCATTTCCTTCACAGCCATCTGTAGCCTGAACATTTTCTGAATGGAAAACATGAATCCAATTTCAGGCAGGTACCTGCCTCAGCAAGTCTACCAAAAGCAGCTTATTTTCTCCAACTCAAACTCCACACGTGAATACATCCACACACGGGCTCAGATGGGTCTGCATGAAGGGGTCCATTTGCCTGAGTGCTTGCTAATGAGTGCTTGCCAGTCAGAGGGACACCACAAATGCACCCACTTGTTTTTCCTTTTTTAAAGAAAAGGTTACCTGCACCTCTAGGAACAAAGGGTTGCTGAGGCTGCTTATAAAATGTACCACATTTTACAATAATCTTAACATTGACATGAAAACTAAAGGTGCAAAGAAGGGTAAACCCCCTCCCCCCCCCCCTTTTTTATACAGTTTGAATCAGCTTGTCGGAAAGTTAATAGAAATATTCCACCAGTGAAACGGAAAGTGGATCAAACCAGTACAACATAAGCCTCCAAGACAGCAGAAAACTCCACATGGGATGCTCTCTCAGGAAAATCACTCAAATGCAGTGCTACCCACTGCCGAGGGCTCAGGCAGGTCACATCTTTGCACAGCCATGACCATGCTCTGCTTTTCACCCAAAGTGCTCCTCAGGATTGGAAACTAAAACCTGCTTTTCTGACAGGTCATGAATTTCACTGATTCACAGAGTGTTAGGGGTTGGAAGGGACCTCTAGAGATCATCTAGTCCAACCCCCCTGCCAGAGCAGGAGCCCCTGGAGCAGATCACACAGGGACAAGCCCAGGTGGCTTTGGAAAGTCTCCAGGGAAGGAGACTCCCCCACTGCTCTGGGCAGCTTGTCCCAGCGCTCTGGCACCCTCACAGGGAAGAAGGGTTTCCTCACGTTCAGGCTGAACCTTCTGTTTCCCAGTTTGTGCCCATTGCCCCCAGTCCTGTCACTGGACACCACTGAGAAGAGCCTGGCCCCATCCTCCTGACGCCCACCCTTCAGATATTGATAAGCATTGATAAGATCCCCCCTCAGCCTTCTCCTCTCCAAGCTAAACAGACCCAGCGCTCTCAGCCTTTCCTCATATGGAAGGTGCTCACGGCCCTTCACCATCTCAGTGGCCCTGCGCTGGACCCTCTCCAGTAGCTCCTTGTCCTTCTTGAGCTGAGGAGCCCAGAACTGGACACAGCACTCCAGGTGAGGCCTCACCAGCATAGAGTAGACGGGCAGGATAACTTCCCTCGACCTGCTGGCCACGTTCTTGTTAATGCATCCCAGGATGCCATTAAAATAACTACAGCTGGTTTCCAGGATCTCTTTCCTTCTGCTAGCAATCTCACACAGAAACAATAAAAGTACTGCCACTATAGTTCTACAGGTATCTTCTTAATTACAAAGCTGCTGCAACACATCTTCTCCAGTAGCAGCAGCAGTGAGTTGAGGAAGAACAGAGCACCTGCCAGCATTAAAAGAAGAGCACATCTAAAACCACAGGTCCCAGTTGTTAAAATGCTGCTTGTACCAGGAATTTCATCTATGTTAACATTCTGCTAGAGCAGTCCAGGTGATAACAGCAATAACAAACGGGGAAGAGTTAAAGAAGCACTGATATAAATGGGACAGCATTGCTCACTGATATTTGTAAGTCTTGGTAGCGCTGATCCACCCATAAGCAGGCATGGATTCATGGCAAAGGAAAAAGTGCATGGCTACCCCACAGAAAGTTTCTATTTTTAAATGTCTGCATTGCCTGAAGATTGAGAACACACTGCTGAAATTCCCACCCATCCAATACTTCTGTTTCCTCCTTGGCTGTCTTTTTCTCTCGAACTGAGCTGCTCTAAGATTATTTTTCTGTGATTTTCAGCAAAAGCAGATACAGAAGGAACTGTTGGACAAGCACTGAGGGCATCAAGTCCACAAGAGACTTAGCCTTTGTCCCCCTTGAAAAATGGATACACTGCCAGCTTGAGTGGACTCTGAATCCTAGTTTTAATGAGAGAGAAGGTGAAATCAGGCAAACCTACCTCTTGCTCAAATACTATTTTTTCGTCGGTATCCCTCTGTTCTCCAGAAAAACGGTCTTTTCCCTGTTGGTGACCATTTATACAGGCACAGGATCCAAACATTTTCCCACTGTGTCCTCACCATCTGCATGTTGTCTACCTCTCTATTGACAGCTTCCAATAAAAGCTTCCTTTAATAGACTTGCCCTGACTCACAGGTGTTGGGGGGGGGGCGGGGAGGAGGGAACCTGACCTCGCTGCAGCATCAAGAGTCTCTGACGCATCTTGGGAGGCTGTGGTTTCGGGTCCGAAAGAACTCAGCCTTGTTTTCAGCTAACTTTTACACTTTTAACTTCCAAAATACCACCCTATAGCTCCATGTCCGTTTGGAACCTGGTGGTGTTCAGTGGTTTGACTTAGCACTATCCAGGGCTTTAGCCGTACGCTTGGCAAATTAGCAGTACTCACCAGCAGAAGAGAGTTTCTCAGAAACGCAACCACCCAGACTCCTGGCTGGCTCCACCTCTTGTCCGCCCACTCCCAGTTTCAGACATTTCGCATTCCAAAACTGGAAGTGTCTATGCAACATAAGGTCACGTTATTGCACAACGCGCTCTGCTCCTTCTAAGAGCCACTGCATCCTCAAAAGTACATCAGCTCTAACAGCAAGAGAGCTGTTTACAGTGAATTTCTATCTGAGTGGGAGTATTTTCTCCAAGAGTCTTATAACAAGGACATGAAGTGTATGACTCTTCCCTACATTTGGTAAAATTGTTACTGAGATGGCATTTATTTCCTGCTTCCACATCAGCATTCCTTCCCCTTTAAGCTGCCTTTTGAAAAATTGAGAATTAATTTTTACACTTCCCCAAAGTATTTCTGGGCTGGATAATTTTAGGACACACTAAACAGAACAGTTTCTGCCTATCTTAAATTTAGAACTGAGGCCATTCGTAGCTTTTGCAATGCAACTGCGAAATACAATGGATTGTCAGCAGTGTAGGTTTTACCAATCCTTTTTTCTTGCCAGATGGTCTGAATAATTGCAATGATCCCTCCTGCACTTAGTCTTTCCTAACAGGTGAATGAAAACTCCAGTTTCAATTATAATTGAGGATCACCTTCTCTTTTAGTACAGGGGATTGAAAGTGAGGTGGGCTTTATTATTTTTCTCCCAAAGGACAGGACACAGGTGGAAATGGTGGTGTCACACTGTTATCTTCGAAACTGTGTTCAGCTTTTCAGGTACAATTAAGTCTTTGCTGTTAGCATGGAAAGCCTATTTGGTGCTCCCTTGAACACCAGTGAGTTATGTTGGTATCTCCTAGAGGCAATTTCCAACATATTCAAATAAAGAATAATGACCAGTCCCTATGTGCCACCTCTTCTTTCGATTCAGATCTGTCACCTTTGTCCCCAGCATGGCTGGGGCAGCTGAGCGGTGAGTAAGCAGGAGGGTTCGGGGCTGGGAGGGCTCCCAGGGCACCCTCTGGTGAGGATGGGGATGTTGGTGGGGCTAATGGCTAAGGCAGCTCTCAAAAAGCCCTCCTGATTTCACAGTCGAGAGAGTTCTTCATAAGCTTCCCCTCAGAAGGTTCATATCCAGCAGTCAGCGTTCAGAAACCTGATTCAGGCTACCCAGTGAAAACTGTGGTGGCCAAAACAAACCAGTGACAGAGTAAGAGGAGTGGGAAGTTGGGAGAATCCTATAAGAGGGGCAGAATGAGGGACAGAGGACTTTCGCACTTATCTGCTTCGATAGATGCACTAGCACCGTGCCTCGCTGTAGGTAAGGGTACCCCAGGATTTTCACTGCGAATCGTTCATGTGGAAGATGCAGCAGGATTGAAAGTCAGCTGCCCTTCGTCCCGTAGAAGAGACTTAAAATCGGACTAATGGTTACTGAGGAGCTGAGTTACTCAGCTCCTGCTCAGTCTGTGAGCAAGTAAAAGGTTAGACTGTAATATTTAACCACAACTCCCATGCTGTTCTGAGAAGCCCAGAGGAGGCTGCCTGAGGAGAGTCAGACATCTGCCATGCCGCTTCCGGCGCGCACGAGGTGAAGAAACGGGCACCAGCGTTCAGACTGACGCAGAGAGCGAGCTTCCTCCGGTGCAGCGGCTGTCACGGGGTGTGATCTCTGCTACAGCCCATTTCCTTCTGGGGGATGTTTCCCTCGGGGACATCAGGGGCTAGCGCTCTGTGCGTGCCACCAGCCACGATCATCACAGCTGCCAGCTGGGCACTGTGCCATACAGCCAAGGGTTTAGCGCTTTAAGTAGAACTGGCTGCATGGCCAAATGAGAACAGGATGGGACAGCAAGACCAAGATTCACAGAAGTATGGAGACATGAAGAACACAGCATCTACAGCAAATCTTGGTCAACCATTCCAACTGTTAGTTTAAAAAGTAAAAGTGGTATGTGCATTCGTTCTGGTTTTAACGTTCATCTGTAAGAGGTCACCGTGTGATACAATGAACACCTTGGTGTCAGCAGCATTCCTCTCCCTTGCCATATGCTCATCACCAGGTGTCCAGTCACCTGCAGTGATGTCGCAGCCATGACCCAGTTGCCTTCCACAGGGACAGTCAGGGCAGCCATAAAGCACAGGACGTGCGGGAGTCCTTCACTTTGATCGTGTATCCTTAGCCAATTTCACAATCACTTGAAGGCACTTACTTTTTATTCTCCATTAACCTCAAATGGAATCGCCGAGTTCCACGCCCCTTCAGACATCTTAAATAACCAGCAAAAAAATACACAAAAATTTGGGAAACTGAGTTTGAACAGCATAGAAAAAAGCTCACAAATGACCAAGGCTCCTCTGGTTTCCCAGGGTTTGGGGCCTCTGCTATACAATCTGTTGCGCTATGACATTGCTTTCTTCAGTAGTTACTAGACTTTTTCACAAGGGTGACTACAATCCAGTGTGGGACGTAGGGTACTTCTCAAGGTGACCAGCCAACAGAAACTTGTTGAGCAGAGTTTTTCTAGTGCCATTTGCCATGAGATGAGAAGGAATAACAGGCAGATGCAACTTAAAGGCAACTGAAACTGTTTTAGCTCAGTTCAGCTAATCGACTAAGGTGACTTACAGGGAAGTATTTCATTCAGAGATTTCCATGGGAAAACAAAAACAAAAAAATAAAAATAGCAATATGGAGATTTTCCAGTGGAAAACTTGTTCTTGTGGAAATTCCGCTTTCAATCGACAAATTGTTTTTATGGGAAATTCCTAAGCAGCTGTAGGCACAGCCCTCATGCTGAGAAGTTTAAAAGCAGCTCATGTCTGACCCAGTGCCCTCAGATTTCCCACATCAGATAAACTGCAAGGGCAGAGCCCTCATCTTTCCCTTACTCCCATGCACACCCTGCAGCACCCCAGCGGTCCCTCTGTGGGCACGACAGCATACAGACTGCAGCGGCAGTTCACATGGGGTTACAGACGGGATGCTTGAAGGATTAACCTTTTAATGTCCCAAATCAAGATTAATTACAAGCTCAAATATAAGCTGTCCCTAATGCTCTGATACTGGCAACGCTGTCATTGACTTCAGCAATAGCTTTACCTGCACTGGGCTTGGGAGAGTCTTAAATGAAGCTCCTGAGAGTAGACTGCACCAGGGAGAAAAAACTGGGGCTGACTTCTATGTGATTATGTGAATGGTCATAAATCATGGATGTAACTAGATTGTTATTGTTTTCCTCTCGCTTAAACCCGTCGATAGGAACTACACACCCCACAACTAACATTAGAGAGTAAGAAAGACATTTTAGTGAGCTTGCTAAGGGTCTTCTAAATTTGCAGGAGCACTGAGTAAGCGTCTCCTTTATAGAGTGATATTATAAAAGCATAAACCATTCATCGTAACACATATTCTCTCTATCAACCAATTTAGCATGAATCATCATACTGTGTAAACAGGCTACAAATCATATTTATGGCAGGGCTCAAACTATTTCAGAAAGTCAAAGGAAGAAAAAAGCTATTAGAGTAGGCAGGCTTGTACAACCCCTCACAGTCTAGAAAGGTATTGAGCACCTAAAAGTCTTCAGTGATTTACAGTATTTCTGCACCAGCCCTGTATTTTTACACTAATGTGTTTTTAAACACAAAATAAAATGTAGATCCCTGTGAGTAAAAAAGTAAACTCTACCGACTGCACGGGACTGGTCTTCACAACTTACTCTCAAGAGCAGATGCTGTCTCCTTCCTGACTCCCTTCTGTCCCATGGAGCCTATCCAACAGTAGAGTGGACCCCAATCCGAGCCAAGCTGGAGGAGCTCAAGCACAGCAGAGCTGTGGCAGGAGCGGGAGCCCCAAGGTGCCACTGAGGAGACTGTTGGCAGCTGGATGATGGCCAGGTGCTGCAGGCTACGAGGTGAAGGAGTGGACAAAGGCGGCTGCTCAGCTGCTACAGTGACCTTCAGCTACGCCACGATGGGAATGCACCCCCAGTCACGCTCGTGTTTCCAAACCGCGTGCCTCCTTGGCTGCCCGCGACACTGTGTACACACGTATGGCAGTGCGTGCGCACACACACACAGCCCATGTCCGTACTGCACCTGAGGCCAACGAGTTCCCTCCTGCCCCCAAACCACAAAGTGGCTAGCCAGGTAGAGCAGGGCTACGGCTGCTCCGCACCCAGGGAGCCCAGCAACCACGTGCTCACCAAGGCGGGCTGCGCGACTGTGAGAATGTACGCGCCAAGATCAAACAACAAGCAACGTGAATTTCAGAGATCAGCTAAAAAAATCCTGTGTCTCTCCACCTAAAGACATTATTCCTTTTGGGACATCACAGTAAAAATATGATCGCAACAAAAACCTCGTTGATACAAGCTTTGCTACTGAAGCGATGAGAAGGGCAATTATTTTCAGAGTCGGACACTCGAGGGAATACCCCATGCAGTAGATAGTGTAAGCTGTCTTTTCCAGTGTATCACAGAGCTAGCTCTACTACACTGAAACACACGTGATAAGAGAAGAAGGCCCAGGCTCTTCTCCATATCCTTTGCATACCTGTTACTATCACACAGCTGCTCTCAAGTCTACAGTTTCCTGTGCAGTACAAACTGCATACCACTTCCCCTACGGAAAAAAAAGCTTTGCTTGTTCTTAATTGACGATGGAAATACTGTCATATTTTCCACTAGCCAAGCTTGAAACCATTACTGAACCAACCTTCATTAATTTTTCCACAACATTTTGCAGAAATGTCAGGAAACAGCTGCACCAGAAATGATTAACTGTCCTTATCACTAGGGCTTCATTGGCCAACTTCAAATTATATAGGTTTTCTTCTTTCAAAACTCTACATTCAATGATGGGTTTTGTTATTCTTTAGTTAACTATCTCAGTACACTACTTTCCCTTCAGAAGTATCCCATTACACAGGTTCAGTGGTACATGGACATTTTACAACCAGTGGAAGAATTTGTACCGTTTGGAGCTGCATACTTCTAGGAAAAGATTGCTTCCTGCAGATTGCTCCGCTGTGTCCTTCTTGGATCAAATTCAATGAAATTCACAACTTGCAGTCAAACTGTATTTGCCAGTCAGACTGAATTCATTACACTGACATAAACTCTTCCTGCTAGTTTTTCTTACTCCTTTCCTTTCCTGTCCTACTCCTTTCCTTTCCCCTTTTCTCTCCCCACTCTCTCTCACCTCTTCTTTGAGCTATACCATGTGTCAAAACTTATCATACAATGCCCTGTACATTTTCTGGCAAAAACAAGTGGAACAGTATACATCATCATTCCAAACATGCAAACGCTGAGATGCTAGAAGGCTTGGTACATAATAATGGTGCAGCCATCTGGAGATAACTGCTAGCATGGATCTGAGACTCCCAGCTGGCTGAAACTTTGCAGTCTCAGAACTTCTTAGCAAAGCGTCAGTGAGCAAGAGACTCCGCTCACACGGATTTGGACAGGGCACTGGTCATTATGTAATTTTTGAAAAATGTAAATACTTCACATTTCGGATAAGACCACAGCAACAAAAATCCAGGTTCACAGGATAACTTTTAAAGACCGACATAATACTATAGTGTCTGGTTTATATTTTGAAATGTTTAATTTAGCGTTATTACAGCATGGCATGTTACAATAATTCTGCATATATGTCACTGGCAGATTTAAAATTGCAATTGTTCGTTCTATGTCTTCACTGAAGCTGTTAAGCCTTGATTCTGTAACCTTAGGATATTTTTAGACAGAGGGAAATAAAGATGCGAATATGTATATACATGTATTGGAAGTTGCATATAATTAATCCTATCGAGTGTGGTTGGGTATCACAACTGTTATGAGCCCCTGCCCCTGACAAAAGATGGGTTACTTGCAGAAACGATGCAGCCACATAAATAGAGACTTATCTAGGCATTATAGAGAAAGAATCCTTCCTGCTGCCTGGAATTCAAACCGACCTGCGTTTCTTGCTTTTTAAAGGGGCCCCTTGTGCCGCAGCATGCGTTGCAGCACACAGTCCACACACAGCTCTGCTCAGACAGAGACGGACCGCGATGGCCCGTGCTAGGCCGACCCTGCCCGCCTTCGCTGCCTGCAGCAGGTACACGCACCGCGGGCAGGTCCTGGCCCAGAGCGCCTAATGCAGGACAGCACGGCTGTTCAACCGGTGCACTGCTGGCTACACAAAAAAATCTGTTTTTAAATTACCAAGATATTTGCTTAGATAGCAGAAATTGCAGTACACTATATTCTACTTAAAATACGCATGAATATATATGGGTTCTATTTACAAGATAGGAAATACTGCCAAAAGCATCCGTTTTTTTAAGGACTCAGTTTTATAATGTGCAATGCCGAATTTCTCCTTCACGATACCCTTATCTGTCTCTGTTCTAGTTTGAGAGCAGCAGCTTGCGATGCCAGAGGATTTCAAGGACCATGTCCATCCACTATATGGCATGTAAATGCACTGCCAGCTATCCTACAGCCACCGGTGCCTGCGCGGGAGATGCACCAAGCTCATACTGTGCGTGGGACAAGGAATGAACCTACGCCGTTAGGTGTCACTATGCAAATCCTGATTTGGGGGTTTTTTTTGAGAGGGAGGGCTCTGAAATAAAGCTAATTGGAAGACAAGCCGTCGCCTCTGCGCACCCTCAGCAGTGAGCAGCGGGATCCAGGGGCAATGTCAGAGCAAAAAGAGAGACCTTGAACTTGCTTCACCCTTTGCACAGTCATTTATATTTGGGCAAAGTGGATAACGGCTCCCTCAGCACTAAGGCAGTGGCATTTGATGCTCGCCCGGCATTCACTTTACCCAGGTATAAATAGCAAAAGGTTTCAGGCAGTAGAGAATCGGGACCAGTGTCTTCAAAGGATCCTCAGCCAAAATAAAGCAGCTAGCCCTCCACGCCACAGCTTGTGCAATCGCTCTGCCGCAAGAACCATCCCCTGCAGCGTGCCTGGGCCTGCTGGTTTGGCAGCATCGCGTGCCCGGTGCGCAGAGAAAACATGCCTTCCTATCACCCCGTATCTAGCCCAGGAATCAGACGGCAAGCTTTCACCTGTAAAGCATGCAGTAATCGGGTTCAATTTCTTAATGGGAGCCTTTTATTAGCTCACACAGCGTATTTACTACCCTACCAGTATTAAGTGCTTGCCTTAATATCCTTCACACACAAGGTAGCGGTACATATTAGCATAGTTACAATAACATTGGTCTGAACCACATTAATTGAGAGCATCTATCCTAAAATCCAATTGTTCCGAACGAAAATGCAAAGCTTGCCATTACTCGGCTGACACATTATCGGGGAGAGTTCTCGGCATACGAGACAGCCACAGCAATAAGGGCCCAATGCACAGAAGTATCATTAAGTTACACGCTAATGAAACCTGAAAAATTTATGCTAAAGCCCATTTCAGAGCATGTCTGCCATGCTCTTGTGTACCAAAGTTCTCAGTTTTCCACTTAAATCCTGCCTGGGGAGTCAGGACGTGGCTGGGTTTCTGTACTGCAAGAGTATTCCATTACTCCTGCTTACAAATTTCACACGCTGTTAATGCTTCCCAAACTGGCAACAGAGCTCAGGGGTGCATGAGGACAGTTTGTTTTCCTGCTGAACTTTCAACATAAATTCCAGAGGACCTCTGGCAGGGATGATGCCTTGTTTTTTGACGACATGCTCGTTGGTAACAGCCCTGCTGACAGCCATCGGTTTGTACCCTTCTCACCCACGCAGCTCCGACCCCAGGCTGCACGGCAAGATCTCGCTTAGCTCTCAGAGACTGCAGAAGGGAAAGAGTGCCACGCAGATTGACACGGCTTCCATTGCAGGGACTTGCAGAGCAATTCATAAGAAGAGATATCCCATATAGCACTGCCCTGGACTGCAGAACATTTGGGACCAGTTCCAGGTTTGAGCAAAGGTTCAAGGGATAGCCCATTTCAATTTAACCCCCTCCATTCCTTCCTTCAATCCATACAGAGAATGAAACACAGGTCCAACACCATTTACATAGTTCTGAAAAAACTGGGGGGCAGGGTTATCTCATAATATGTTCTGCGTTTTCTTTGAACACCTTCTCCTGTGGTCATGATATCACATGAGGATCTCCGGTGCCTTCCTTATTTGCCTAACTTCTATGGTTGCAGATAAATATTGCTTCTATGGTTGCAGAGAGGTAGTGGATGCCCCTTCCCTGGCTGTTTTCAAGGCCAGACCAGGTGAGGCTTTGAGCAACCTGGTCTAGCAGAGGGTGTCCCTGCCCACAGCAGGGGGGTTGGAACTAGATGGGCTTTAAGGCCCCTTCCAACCCAAACTGTTCTGTGATTCTATGATACTGAATAATTAAAAAAAAACCAAAAAAAACAAACAAAAAAAAAAACCCAAAAACCAACAAAACACAGAAGGCCAGTGGGAAGGGTCAAGTGTTTTCTGAATGTTCCACACCTTCCAGCCAGCCTCATTAAAATCTGAGGGCTAACATAATTCTCTGACCATCAAGAATGTGCCTGTACAGGGAAGATTAGAGGAGTTTCTCAATCCCTCAGGTCTCCTACAGCAACAAAACTAACTGTCTGTGCTGCACACAGGCGCAGGTTTTGAGACAAAGTCAACATGAAACGTGTCCAACCTGTGCCTACCAATCCAAATAAACAGGAAGCTGCAATGAGTAGCTGAAAACAGACCTATCTTCACAAAATAAACTACTTCTGAACTATCAGATGACACAGTGAGTGCTGTTGGGGATTGACTAACTTTAAGCTAGCTTGATGACACTACAGCATCATCACTTTCATCACAGCAGTTTATACGTGCTCAAGTGTTCAGGAACCAGAGGAAAAAAAAAGAACTATGGCCAAAGGTGGACTTAAAATGGCAGGATGGTTGAGCAGAAATCACCAACCTATCCTTTAGGAAGATTTAAAAATGAAAAAAAAAAACCCAACTGTTTCAGATATCAACCCCCCCCACCACCATTTTTTCTGGCATTTTTACAAGTGCCTTTTTCTGCTTATTTGGTTCAAAAAGTGTGCTCCCTGGATGCTTGATGTAAGAACTGCACAGAGAAAGGAAAGTGGCAAACCAAATATGTGGACAAAAGCATAACCTGCCCCAAAAGAGAAATGCCTCTGATTTCAGCAAGAGACGCCTTCAAGTGTAACAGAAGGACGTGTAATCAGTATTTAAATGTGAGTGGCTTCCATATGAAGCCTTCTGAGAATGATAAAATATTGACCCAGGCCCGCTCCCTCAGTTCACTCAAACCCATCCTTTCTTTGCTCTCCTACCTGGCTGCTGCCATCAAAGGTGCATGTGAGTAATGGTTCCAGTCAAGGCAATTTGGTTCACTGCTCCAGCGAATATAGCTGCTGACTCTCTCCTCCACCTATTCAGAAAACAAATATGAAAGATTTTTAAGGACTGTGGTCAATTCAGCCTGCAGTTTGTTTTTATAACCTAACTGACGTTACGATGTTGGCTACATCAATACGTGTAAGAACTTCAGAGATTCAGTCACAGTCCTTCTTGCTACTCATGTCTTTTTTCCTCAGAGCAATGTGGCACCAGCAGTCAGTAGCTGTCCTGTGGTTTCCAACTTGCTGTGAGCTAGAATACACGTCAACTAATGTATCCCAAGGTGAAAACAATAGGCATACAAGACCAAAAGGTACATACGATGATGTGTTTTCAAACATGTATACATGTATACATGATACTTGATGTATACAACAAGCAGTGTAAACACACAAAGCATGGAAGTTCCTTTGTAGGTTGTTTTTCCTTTACGGCTTGCGGTTCCAGGTTTTCTGGCTAATTTTGAAAAGATCATGCCCAAATCAGAATTGAAGAGCACATATTTTTTAATTAAACACAAATACTTTTCTGGTATTAAATCAGAGCAGTTCGATTGCCTTTCCCTTTCCATATGGCGCTAGTCTGTTTTAGAAAAAAAGTTATTAATGTACACTGTGGAAATCACTCTGGTACTCTGGGAAAGACCACATAAAGGCACCGTCTGTATACAAAATACCTGCTGTACTTGTGCATGCAGAAGTGTATGTACATGTGTCTGCGTCCAAGGCACAGAGCACCAGGAGACATGTTTGTTAATGTGTTAGACAGCTACAGGCTGCCCTACTTACACCTGCAGGGATGGGGTTATTGAATACATGGAGGTTGCCCATAATCAGGGCATACAGGCAATGCATGAGGAACTGGAGACTCATGTAATTTGCACATAACAGAGCTGAGTGAAATGCCCGCCTCATTAACACAGCGACAACAAACATTCAGTGATCTTCTAGTGACTACATACTCCAACAGGCCTGGCTATTCTCATTTCACTGAAGACTAGCGTGAACACGCAGAAAACCACAGTGTGCATTTTGTCCAGAGTGCTTTCTTCCAGTCTTCCTTCTGTCCTTGAATGCCCAAATGTGAGATGCCACTCCAGGTGATGTGACAGGGATGGGTCGTGAGTGTGGGTGTCCCAGGGTGATGCTCCTGGACAGGGCAGCACCCCAGGTGAGCACAGGGTCCCAGTGAGAAGAGCAGCTCCTGTCACCCCTTGCCATGGTTTAACCCCAGCCAACAACTAAGCACCCCACAGCCCCTCACTCACTTGCCCTCAGTGGGATGGGGGAGAGAATAGGAAGGGTGAAAGTGAGAAAACTCATGGGTTGAGATAAAGACAGTTTAATAGGTAAAGCAAAAGCCACACACACAAGGAAAGGAAACCAAGGAATTCGTTCCCCACTTCCCACCAGCAGGCAGGTGTTCAGCCATCTCCAGGAAAGCGGGGCTCCATCACATGTAACGGTTATTTGGGAAGACAAACGCCATCGCTCTGAACATCCCCCTCTTCCTTCTTCTTCCCCCAGCTTCATATGCTGAGCATGATGCCACATGGTATGGAATATCCCTTTGGTCAGTTGGGGTCAGCTGTCCCAGCTGTGTCCCCTCCCAACTCCTTGTGCACCCCCAGCCTACTCACTGGTGGGGTGGGGTGAGAGGCAGAAAAGGCCTTGACTCTGTGCAAGCACTGCTCAGCAGTAACTAAAACAGCCCTGTGTTATCAACACTGTTTCCAGCACAAATCCAAAACACAGCCCCATGCCAGCTACTGTGAAGAAAATTAACTCTACCCCAGCCAAAACCAGCACACCCCTTCTCCTGCTCTTTGCGCTGTCCGTGATGCTGAGCTCTGGCTGGCCACCATCTCAGGGCAGTGAGGTCACCACAGCAGGAGAAGATACCTGCTCCTCAAGGGCTTACAGATGTTATGGCAGAGGAGCATGCCAAACGACGCAGCTAGGAAAACCAAACACAGCATGCTGAACTTGCAGATGTGTGCCCATGGCTTAAACATGGTTGCCAACAGAAAACGTCCCTCTGCTTCCAGCAAATGCGACGGCTGTTCACAATGTCCCACAAGCAGGGCAAAGCCCTGTGGGGTAGGTGATGCTCCTGGACAGGGCATCGCATCGTGGGGTCGGTGACTTTGACTGCTAGCAGAGTGCAGATGTGAGCTGGTAGAAACAGGGGGGCAAAAGCTGAAGGGTAAAGCAGGCCTGGGACAGGTTAGCAATAAAAGGCATGTGCTTATGCTTTTTTTTCTTTTCCTGTAAGGTTTGCTATCAGCAACAAAAACAAACAGCAAATGATAATGTGTTACTGACCAGCAGTGTCAACAGTGTACGCAGTATACAGGCATCTGAGTATATAAAATAACATATGCTCTGGCTCCGGACCCTGATGCTTTATCACATCAATGTACAGCTTTCTAGGAAATGATCTGGATGCGGAGCCAGGAGCCACTTTTGAACCTCTGAACAGACAGGGCCCAATAAGTTTTTAATCTGTGGGTGAAACCTTGGCACGTTGGGACTCAAGGGCAAAAATCTGTTTTTAGCAGGGCAAGTAATTCACTCGCTACTTTTACAACTGGCATGAGAAAAGTTCCAGTCAAAAACCAAAGCCATAAATAAGTCATGAGTCCTTATTCTCCCATCCTGCAGTAGGACCTATGGGTGCTCTGGATTGTAATATCTTCTCCCCAGTGTGACCTGGATACCTTCCAGCCCCCACGCAGGTCACCCTGTGCTGTCACAGGCCTAACTGCCTTTCACTCACTGCCTTCAGTGATGCTGCTACACAGCTATTTTTATTATGTGAATTGTGAAACCGTTTATCTAATCCGCAACCCAAAGACAAGGGTCTTTATTCTAATTTACACCAAATCCTCTCTAAAGCACCCTGGCAGAAGCAGAGAGGACTTGCATGAAAAGCGAATGAAGCCATAAGTGAAAGATGTCATTTATGAAAAAAAATCACACTGCTGCTGCTTCCAGCTTAGTAAGGAGTATTTAAACTGAAATCCATGAGGCACATTCTATTCCATTTTCCTTCATTTCTTATTTAGCTCATAACTGATGGGAGACAGTTACTCCCCTCTTGCTGCGGTAAACTCACCATCTTCAATGGCGTTCCTCAGAGGATACCTTAGCATCTGATCCACATGTGAAAGACTCCCCCTGATTTCAGCTAAGGCTGGATCATTTCAGAGTCTTTAAGAAGCTTAATCATTACTTAAAATTAGGCAAAACACTATCCAGAACAAGATCTGGTTAAGGACAGTAACATTTTGTCTAGGCGGTACTACTACATCTCCTTACTGACCTACCATCTTACAGCAGCACTGGTGCTAGCGAACAGGAGGTGGTCAAGTCTCTAACAACCCCAGATAATGCGTGTGTCATCAAACAGAATTTTACTGCCCAATTAAAGCTCCCAGAGGCACTGTTGTGATACTAAACCCAGGAACTTTCAATTTGTTTTTATCAACGCATTAGTAAAAAAGTGTGCAATCCTTGGTTCTTTGGCAGCAAAAGCGAACGAGCGTGCCTCCAACGAGTGCCCACCAAAGAGACAGCAACGCCACCACCACTGCTGAGCATCGCCAGGAGTTGGTCACGTCTGGTCACGACTCTCCTAATCGGTTGCAGTTGTCGGCCAGCCATGGAGACGGAGCACATCGGAAGGAAAATGAGAGTATGAGAAACATGGCACATCTTACTGCTTGGAAAAGTTTTTTGCAATTTGAACTTTGTGTCTCAGACAGTCAGGGACTAGCTTTTTACACAGGATGCGGAAAAACATGGGCAGAAGTGCCCCGATAAAGACTCCTATACCGTCTGCTTTTGAAAGGCTGCTAGATTCTCCCTTGGCTACTCCCGTAATCACTGTGTAATCGTAGAACTACACCTTCAGTGGTGAAACCAAAATGTAGCAGCAGGCATCTGCATCATCTGACTATAAAGATTAATTCACTTCATGGATCAACAAGAACAAGGACTTTATTTTATATTACTTCTTATATATCTCTTACACCAACACCGTAGGGACAGTTGGGGGTAGGAAGGGGACAGGAAGATGCCTGTGCCACTTTACAAACTAAAGAATATCAGAAATCTCATGTGAATTTTAATCAGAAACAAGTTTAAGGAAAGCAATTGGTAATATTTATTTTGCTGCTAATTACTCAAAGGTTCTGAAATAGCACAGTAAGTGGGTGAAATTGCCCCAAGAGTACAAATAACGCCATGCCCGTGTTAGTCCTTAACTGGCTTGCAGCAGATAGCATTCCAGCACAGACCGTACCTTACCACGGTTTGGGAATTTACCTGAAGCCTCAGTTTGACCAGGTCTATAAGAATGCCAGGTGCCGTTTAAATTGCAGACAGGTTCTAGGACTGTATAGGATAATTCATACCAAAGAAGAGCCAGGTAATGCAGGTAGGAAAACATACACACTTCTGTAGCATACTGCCCAGGGCCTTGAATCCATGGCTGGTAACTCAGAGAAGGGAGTCTATAGGCAAATCTCCCACTTCTTCTCCAGGGCCACAAATCCCCCTTTATAGATGTTTTCTGACTAAATACAATGAACTGACCATGCAAGCTTCTGTACTGTGGTATGTAAACTGTGAACCCGGTCTGTGTGGATCTTCTAATGCTCCCTTTGTCCCCTTTCTCCTTTTCAAACACAGAAAGTCCAGAGAACTCTGTGAATTACGGTCTGTAAAGGGAGAAGTAGGAACTCTAAAATATACTTGATTGCAGCTATGATACATTAAGCTCCAGGCATCAATCTCAATCTCAGTACTTTTTCTCTGAATGGGCAATATTTTACAGTTATCGCTCTCTAAACAAAGCACAATTTATTATACACACAATTTGATAGCTCTGGCAGCTAACTCTAGAAGTAAAAATGTCTTCCTACTTGAGGAAGGTAAAAGCAATGTCATACTTTAAATTGACTTCATATGATCAATGGGAGAACACAATCATCTGAGAAATGATGTTCATGGCCCGATCAAATGCAATCATACTGTATGCAATTGAATTTGGAAAAAGTGGAAGAAAATCATTCCCATTACTTTACTGGTGTTCTTAATGTGTTCACACAAATCATCTATGAATGGACGAATTAAAATACTTACAGTGTCTCTACCCTCTTAATTCCAGGTCATTGTGGCAGCTCTTGATACTGCAAAAATATGTTTTCCCACAAGCAGTTTGATGAAATTAAAGGATCAAACCTTGAACTACCTCCGAAGTTAAAGCAATACAATTTTTTTTTAATCAAATGTCCCTGTGCTGTAAACATTTTTGTCTTCATTACTAAAGCACAAAGACATTTGAAGCTTCATTTATTTTTCAATATTTATGCTTTTTTTGTTTTCCACATTTTTGTCAACAGGCGTGTGATACCCACTGAAATTTTGTTTATTCACAGCTTTTGTTCATGTTGGTATTTTGGTTCCTGCATGCTAGCATCATGCTGCAGATCTAAATGCAAAGAGCACCAAGAAATCTTTGTAAAATTTTAATGTGTTGATATTTATACGTGCATGAATCCCTATGCATGCGTACGTAAGGGTACGTACATAAATATGTGCATGTATATATGTGTATGTAGGTATGCATACATGTGTATGCATATATGTGTATACATATTATATAAATAAAAATAGCCAAGTTTACTAACACTGTGTGTTAACCAGCCCGTTTTGTTTACTCTCAGGCTCTGCAGGAAGTCAGCAATTGGAACAAAACTTACCTAAAAGATGTATCATGCCAAATGACTTCACCTATGAACTCTGTTTGTTTCCTTTACACATAGGTGATTCACTTCATTAAAATCAAGCACATAATTTCTTCTATGGATTGTCCCTACATTATCTCCTCTCTCCCCAGAGCCCACTCTGCACAAGATCCTATTTTGCTGCTGCTGGAACTATGATTTTGGGTTACTTTTTTTTCACTTCAGCCAGGAGCTAAACTAGCAAGAACACATCCCCCTAAGTATAGGTCCATAACCTCACTGCAAATAACAGTTTAGACACTGCCAGCTGAGATGAGTGCCCTCACTAACCAGGCCTGATGCTTTCAGGCAACGGTCAGGCTGACAGTTGACCCAGTGTCCGTACACACACGTTGCTCAACCCGTTTGCCTAGCCTGCTGCTGCCAAGAGAAGAGGCTTGTGTGTGCGGGCAGCTGGCAGCAAGAGTGAGTACATCTCACACCCAAGAGTGGACAGAGAAGGCAAAAACATCAGGTCTCAGCTGAGTCAAAGACAGGACTCCAGGTACAGCTTATGCTCCACACAACCCAAACAGCCTTCCGCAAAATCACTGCAAAGGAACCTCCTACACCGACCGAGTGCCTTGGCTTTCCTTCCCCCTTTTGATGACTACCCTGCTATGACACCAGTGCACTGGGAAAAACCACTACAGCCATGCGCACAATGAAGAAACCAAGCAGAGCCACTCGTAGCAGCCAAGCTGGCAGGTGTCCTACAAGCTCAACGCAATCACTTCAGCTGTCAAAATTATCTCCACTTCCATGGAAAGACCACGGCAGGTTCAAGCCCACAGCAGAGCGATGGCAGCAGCACTGGACCATCTCAGCAGTAGATGAAAGCTAACTTGCCCCTGAGAAGCTGGCAACTAGCCAGACGTGCAGAACACCCGGAGGGAGGTGTGATGCCTGGAAACAACAGCAATTTGTCAGCGGGGAAATATTCTAAGGACTTGGGGTCTGTTTACAGAGTTTGGGTGGTTGTTACCTGCAAAATGTAAGCCAATGTTCTCTACAAAATATAATGAAGACCTCTGTGAGACTGGTGTTAAATCAAACCATAGACTTCATTCAAGGTTCTCTGGATTAACAGCAGATAAGCCGAGACCAGTCTCTGACACAATGTTCCTGGTTGCACAGCCAACTCATACAGCACAGGATGGCTACTGTCGTTCCAGGTTGGCAGCCACAACCATCACTGGCAGTGTCACTGGTAGCAGACTGCTTGTCTTAAAAATCTGGAAGGCCACCAGAACACCCCTGACCACGCACTTTGCTGGCACTTCTGCTGGACACTGTGTGGCTTCTTTACAAGGAGACGAGCTCTTTACCCCACTACCACTTGTTACTGCCACATCTGGAAAGGGAATTTTTAAAGTGTCCTCATTCCCAGTACCTCCACGCTGGTCCTCCAGGTCTAAAAACAGGCAAGAGAAAGGCAGGAGTGGGGTCTGTGGTCCTCCCCAGCGAGGCAAGATCCCTCTGCACTGCTGTCACTGCTCTCGGTGTGTGCTAGTCGGTAATTTGTCAAGAGCGTGGGCCCTATCCATAGATGGCAGGCTGGAGGAGGAATGACCTCAAACTCCACTTCTAATCCAGGGGCGTTGCCAAAGCACAGTGTTTGAGTTTGATGCATGAAGTGCAGAGGTATTTTCAGCTCCTGAATCACACTTTTGGCTCCACAGCTAACTTGAACTTCTACTTAGTTTTGTTTGCAATTTTTCACCTTCTGCGATCACCACTGACACTCAAAAAAAAAAAAAAAAAAAAAAAAACACCAAACCCAAACCCCAAAACCAAACAACCACCACAAGCTGCTATGTTAAAGAAAAAAACCCACGGGCCATAAATACAAAGAATTTTTTAAAATCACTGTTATTTTAGTAACTTCTATTTAACTCTCTTGCATGTGTGGAAGAATGTAATTAAACGAATTACTAATAGACTAGTGGCGCATCACGAATGTCTGGTTTCTTTATTTCATGTTCTACATACACGCTATTAAGTACTGCCAGTGAATGTTTTCTAGTGATTCTGGTGTCCAGCACAAGAACAAAACAGTCTGAAAAATGAGGCAGTGCAGCAGCGAGCAGTTAGCTTGGATATATACCTATAGGAAAGCTTTTTGCTATATATTCCTATAGCTGAAGCAAAAATGTTTTGCTATACTTGTCCCATGAAACCATACTGACCTGACCACAATTCACAACCATAATTTGAAACTGGCAGTAATGAGAAATCGAACCCTCATTTTACAATACAAAGGGAATAAGTTTCAATTGGCATATACTGCCAATTACAACTGCATCACCTTGCTGTCGCTGCAGCCCGAGTCCCAACAGGAAAGCTCCAGCAGACAAATTACGCAGCCTCAGTCACAGCTGAGCAAGTCATTTAAGCATATGGCTTAATTCCATCTCCAACCAGTAAAGCCAATTCAGCGAAGCAAAGCATGTGCTCAAGTCAAAAGTGAATAGGTAGCTTGCATCTTTCTGAACATGGGTTTTTCACAGACTGAGGATGTTGCACAAAACTTCTCTTGATTTCCTTTAGAGCTCATCATGCTGGAAGAAGGTAGAAGTCAGCTGCTAATCAAACTGTCACTTATGCATGTAAAGTACTAGTATTTTTAACTCATCCATGGATTGGTTGAGCTAAAACAATTTTTAAAAAGCCATGGGACACCTCCTTGGGCTGGACACAGACAGACAGACATACATACTGCCCACGGAGTGCAGGGGACTACGGAGGCAGGAGGTGACACAGAAAAGCTACCATAGGAAATCCCATACATCCAGAGCTGCTGCTGAGCCTCTCTGGGTCTGTTCACAGAGTGAATTGGGACCTTTCTTATTTACTGGAAGAGGAGTGGAAAATCATGGGCATTTCAACCCCTCCGTTTCCATTTCCCTCTCGTGGGAATGAGGATAGAGTAGGGATAATAAACACAGCACTTTGATAAGGAATGTGGCTCTTTCCTTGATGCACTGATGTAACTGGGCAGCCTCTAAGGTCCTCTGAAACCTCTTTTCCTTTAAATTTCCTTTAGTCTTAGCAAGCCAGCATTAATCTAACACAGACAACTTCCAGGCAAGCACAGATCCCCTGGAGCATTCCTCGACTGCAGACAAGCGGGAAAGGAAAAGCCTGTTGCGAACAGGAGGGCTGCGAGCGGTCACGGGGAATGCATGCTCCACCACAGGCTGTCCCGCTTGCCCACCGCTGCCCTTCTCCCCCCACGAAGGGGCCTGATCTACCTTTGCGTTTCATCCCAGAGATCGGGAATCAATTACAAACGCCACGGGGCTGCCCTAAATTATTCTCTGCTGCCCAAGGCTCCGTCCCCTCCAGCACGCCCCCCCGCCAAAGGCTGGGGGAGCTGTGGGGAGGGGAGCACCAGGGGCCAGGCTCTACCTGCTCTCCAGCCCTTCCCGGCTGCCGGAGAAGGCCAGCATGGGGTCAACCCTCTGATTTGGTCTCTGTTTGAGATTACAATCTGTCCCTGCCCCAAAGGCACGGCGAGCTGTAGAGTATGAATGTTTGCAGAAATTAAACAACTCCAGCAAAATACACATTATGCAAACATCTCCTCTCTCCCCGGTTGACACAACATGGAGCACCAAGCACAAACAAAAACCGCTCGAACAAAGCACAGAGGCTTTGTGGAAAAAGAAAAATCATCTCTGCTCTGCTCTCCTTACAGCCATTAGGAGAGCGATAATGTTGAAATGGCTGGCCAGCCCTGAAAATTGGATAAACTGAGACACAGAAGAGACAATTGAAAGCCAGGAGACAGACAGCAAAAATAAGTGAGACAACAGATGGAAAGCAGAAATGCAATGTCTAAACTGCAGCTGTAAATCTGCTAGTAACAAGCACATTCAGGCATGGTTCAGCTTGCTTTCCTATTTTGAAGAGGGCAAGAGTTTTCTTTTAAAAAACCCCAACTTGATATCCAAACTGCCTTGGGTTCTCCCCTGATAGTTTGTGGGGCAGGAAAATTATTTCTCTCCATAGCCAGGGGTGAAAATATTTCTAAGAAAGGGAAAAATGATGATACCCTCTGGTGTCCTACTTGTCCTAGTACCTCTGGGGGTGGAGAAGGGGGTCACATCATTAAAAGCTATATCCACAAGTGCAAGAGCTGTGTTTCAGTTGCCGCACAGGGATCGTTCAGAGCTCTCCCTTGGCAGGGCAGCTTCCTTCGCCTTTCTCCTTTAGTGGCATGACTGTTACAATTAGGCAAGAAAAGCGTAGTTACTGTTCTAGCAACATCTTATAGACTAACTTGGCAGGTTTTCTAGCAGGGTTTTAGTATAGTTTTGATAACACGGTAGTATGGGAAAGAAGGATTTCCACATTGGCCAAAGAAACAGTTGTGGCAAGACTACCTATTTTTAACATGGTTTATTCCTAGCACTATTTCAGACACAGCATTTTCTCTCCCATCTGTTAACACAGTTGTTTTGTTTCTTTAAAGACACAGTTGTCTGTCACTTCAGGGAAAAAAAAAACCCAACCAAACCAACACCTTCAATAGTTGCAGAGGAAAACATGAGACCAAAACCCAGTCAGTGATCTGGTCAAAAGGTGATGCTGGCAAAGCTTTACAACAGAAATATAGAGCAATTCTTAGATGCCTCTTAAAATTTACATCAGTTTTTGGCCTCTGTGATTTTGTAAGTGTGACTGTGGCTTTTTAAAATTCAAATCTGATACACTCAACAACTAACTAAGATGGTTTATTGATCTAAGCAGTCTGAGTGCCAACCTGCCATCAGAGTGACATACCAGTCTGCTCAGGAGGCATGTTGTCACAAAAGCTCAGAGCCAGATGCAAATGCTTTCTTTAATAAAGGAAGGAAAATGTAATGAGAGCACCAAGGGAAAAAAAAAAAAAACCAAACCAAACCCCAAAGTCTGATGAAAATTAAACTGGTATAGGAGGACAAAACATTAAGCAATCCTTCAGGCACTTGGGTTGCCAGGCTGTTTCCTCTGATTTTTGATAACTTTTTTCCTCATCAGACTGCTGGAGTTCATGGTTATGATCTCCCAGGCAATCTGAAAACCTTATCTCCTCTCAAAGGCATTTCAGGCAGCTTGAGAGTTTGTAGGTGGAAGCAAACAAAACCAAAGCACAGCTGAGGTGGGACCTCTGCAGATCACTAAAGTAACCTCAGTTCTTGTATGACAGCCTATTTGCTGGGAAAGCTGCAATATGAAAACCTGATATATTAAAGGTCAAGACTCCAATACAGAGCAGACTCATCTGTATTGTGTTTTAATTTCTTTTTATGCTGAGAGGTACCTAGGGACCTGAAGAGGTGACAGAAAGATAAATCATGCATGACAAACTGGAACAGAAGACAAGGCTGTATCCAGAATAGGATCGCCCTGCTGGTGCAGCTGTCCTAGCAAACTCTACTGACAGTGTGTTCCCAGAACAGCCTTCATTCGTACCAGCAAAATCCCCTTATCTGCTGGCACAGCTTTTTCCTGAGGTCTGTCTACCCTCATCCACCCGGCAAGCAAAAACCGCTTCAGTAAAAGTAAAGGTTTCTCATAAGTGAGAGCTTTTGTGTCAAGTCAAGGATGAAGCCTCTTTACACCTTTGGCCAAGTCAGCTATGACAGAAAAAAATCTGTGAAACAGGCAGGTTCTTCCTTTGACTGGAGTGAGAAATCCTTTTTGAAGACTTCAGTACTGGTCTCTGCCACCAATGTGAATCTTAACGTCCTCGTTCACCTTAGCAGAAACGCAGAGACAGGTATCTCACCACGTGTGCCCTGATCAGAACAGTTACAGTATTCCCACAAGCAGCACCCCTGCAACTGACCCCAGCTGCCGCTCCACCACGTTTTCAGTGGAGAAGGCCCACCCTCCCAGTCCTGCCCGCATCGGCCAGGCTCTGCCTGGGCTGAGGACCATTCCCCGGAGCCATGGGAAGGAGGAAGCGGACATGGACTTGGTGCCGCTGCCTCTGCAGGCAGCTTCTCCTTGGATGGAGAAGGGAAGACCACAATGTACAGTGCCATGGGAAAAATTATGCCAAACCACGTGCCTGGGATTAAGTCTGCAGCTTTAAGAAACAACCAAGGTCACTAAGATGAAGAAAACCCCAGCTGATTTAAGATGTATTTTAAAGGAATTTGTGGATCTGCTTTCAGAAGCTGTGTGAAAATGTATTTTCCAGGTGTGTTATGTGATATGACCTACTGGTCACAATCACCCAAATTATTTAAGATTTTAACACTGTCATCTTTGATTTTCATAAGAGAACGGGCAGTGACTGTAACATGCCCTTGAGGAAATTAAGATCAGTGAGGGATCTGGCAGCATATTCATACACAGCCGTAGCCTGTAAAAAGGTCTTACCTGCTTACCTGCCTTTGGTTTGGCAATGTCTAGAGCTGTGGTCCTTGGCCACCCAGTATTACCTAATTTCTTTACAAGGCACACGGTGCCTATTTCTGGAGGCTGGATCTAATCCAGGCTACTATGGTTTCCATGGACAGGAAGCTTGAAGGTTTGGAATTAAAACGGTAGGAGGCTGAAAAGAAAATTGAGGACCTGGAAATAACAACTGATGGTCCTGACGCAATCATCACCGAGAACACTGCAGCTCTGAAAAATGTAATCAACAGCCTGCAGCATAATCTCAGATAAAAGGCTAGGTTTTGGAGGACAGGGAAAGCTCCAGCAAGCACAATCACCAGACAGGTTCTATGCTTTTGCATATGAATTTCAACCAGTTGTCCACAGCGTCATGTAGGAAACCACACAGTACAAAAGCTTGTAGCTATCTGACCTACCCCGGCATGTCTCATTTAAAGGAAAACTGCTGCCGGCTGAGACCTGTGACAGAAGCCCTCTTCTTCCTCTAGCTGTGGAAGCTGAAGGTGCTCGTGTTCCCACTTTTTCCTGGCTGGCTGGAGGCTCATGTTTCCTACCTCAGTCAATGTGAGCCCTCCACTGACCAAAGGCAACCCAGATGGCTCTGCCTGGAGTAAGAAAAGAGCACATCCACAGCTCTTTCAACAAGTAGCACGGTGGAGTAGTGATTTCCAGCTAGTAAGCAATGATGATCCATGGGCAGAGTGTCATCTTCAACCTTTGTGGCCCCTTGAAAAGGCAACACCTGTCTAGCGTCTGAGATCTGCAGCACAGATGAAGAGTTACAGGAAAGGCAAGATGCGAAGTTTCACTTTCTGTATCACTACAGTACTAGCTAAAGAAATAAGCTTACCAGCAACCCTTCTGAATTTAAAAGTCCTAAGTAACAACTATCCATGATGCGGTACTTGATAGAAGACTCATTACTTTAGGGCAGGCACACAGGTTTTATCCTGAATTTTCAGGATTCATGAATGCTGTTGTGGGCAAAGTGCCACCCTGATAGCCTTTTGTGATGGGCAAGACAAGAGAGTCAGAGTAAAATAAATACTCTGAAACAGTGTACTAAACCAATCCCTCTCCGAACCACCTTTATTTACTATCCCCAGAAAGGTCACTGAAAAGCAATATATTTTAAAGAAGAAAATTACTGACCTTTGAAACACAAATGGCAATGCAGGTAAGCAGAGCCGTCACTGAATTTGTTCATGTCTGTGTCCAAAAGTCAGGTACCAGCTCACACGGATACCCTACCACTACACGACAGAAAGAGGCCTTAGGGCTGACTTAAAGAGAGTGGCAGCGATTAGCTAAACCTGGTTTCTGAGGGTGTTTCCTATTAAGGTGGAGTATCTTCAAGGCCTGGTTGGTTGCCGCAGGAACCAGACAAACGGAAAAAATGGTTTAGTCGCCTTTGCTATCTCTGCTATGTTCATCAGAGCTTCAGTGCAGCTGCAGGCATAGGACTGAGGACTGCAAGGTGACAATTTCAACAAGACTTGTCATCTTAAAACCTCATGATTCTACATTAGGGCTTCTGCTCAAAAATTAGTAAAAAAAAAAAAAAAAGGAAAAGGGTGAGAGGCCACACTCACTGCAGAAAGTCCAACAGAGGAAAAACTGCCCTAGGAAAGGAGCCAAGAAAGTGCATGGGACCTAAAAGCACTTTCAGATAACACAGTCAACATGCTAAACAGCAAAAATGTTTCTACCAGGAAAACATACTGGCCCTGCTAAGAAACATAAGAAAACAAGTTAAAGGCTTCTTATGAGTAATAAAAGGCACAACAAACAATAGTGATCATTCAGAAACTCAAGACCTAATTAAAGACTAAGAAAGATGCTAAGTTAGAGAAAAAAGGACAAAAAAGACCCCTACTGAATTCTGCATCACCAGTCATGCAGATTCCCACTTGAGTGTTTCCAAAGATGAATACCACCGATCTGATTCAGGAAGTTTCAAACAGGTATATTAAAATGCTGACAATTATATCCCAAACCGTCATCGCACCATTCTAGAACCTTTGTGACCAGCAGAAACCACTTAAATGATAAAAGAGCAGACACTCAGAGGAAACAAGCTATGTTTCTATCGGGACTACTTCACAGGTGACAAGCAGAATTAGGAGACCCCAGGAAAAGGCTCCAGGCAGCCCCACTATCCCTGGTCTACTAGTATGCCCTTAAGATACAGTAAAGCACTTCACCGCTTCCCTAAGGATTGGTTACTAATACACCAATACTACAGTAGTTTCAAATGGGATTGAAAGGAGATAAGGGAGTCAGAATTACCTTTGCTGGGGCTACTCTTTCTCTTTTGTTCTGCAAGCCAACCTTAACTTGAACGGCAGAACTAGGTTTCGGCAACTACGTGCCAGTGGTTTTGGTATCATTTCATTATGACTAGTCCTGGCAATGAGCAGTAATGTCCCTCGTGGGTTTGCAGATCATCACAGTAACATGATTAGGAAGCTTGATCCAAGTATCATAAAAGTCAATGGAACTTGGAATGAGCCCAAAGAGAAATGATTTTCCCTGCTATACAGGTGGTGAGCTATACATTATGCTACTTCTGTTGGTAAAAGTGAACCCTTCCCCATGCACCGATTTTAATTACTTAACAATAGAGCCTGCTTTTGAACAGTATCTTGTTATGAAAGAAATAATAACCCAGAATAGAAAAAACACATCTGTGCCCTGGGATCAAGTAAGAATTCCACTGACTACAGTAACTGTTGAGTGAGACTATCACACTATCACATAAAGGTATGCACATATGTACGTACACACACATGCACTGGCTTACTGATCTCTAGGTCCTCTAACCCCTTCCCTGGGAAGTGGCACAACACGAATACTTGTAGCAGGAGAGATGTAGTTTGTCTGGTCATGGAAACACAGTGTACCTCACCTCCTGTAAATTATTATTTTCTAAAATGTTATATTTCATATATATATAAATTATATATATTATAGATATATTTAAAATATGGGGACATTTCTGAGGAAAAAAAAGTTTTATTCTAAGGAAGAAAACAAAACATTTGAAAACAAAACATTTCAAAAATAGTCTAAATATTTGTGAGATATTTTAATTTTAACATGGATTTCAAGAGGTTATTCACAAACACACTATTGAGTTTATGTATTAATTATTTGGCATTTTACATCTGCTATAGCATGCAAAGTAGTATTGGCAGTATTTCTAGCTTACATGCTGTTCTTAGTGTAGAGAGCGTTTTTGTCAATAGGGCTGTAATAATTCACATACTAACTGGAAGAATAAGTCAATGTGACAAGTGTTGTACCTGAAGAGAACCAAATTCACAGAAACATTGGGGTTGGAAGCCACTTCTAAATGGGTCACTGTAGATCATCTATAATAGACACTTACCTAGTCTAGCCATGACTGACTCCACACCCTCGCATGGCAGTTTGCTCCAGTGACCTACATGTTGTGCAGTAGTAAACCCTTTCCAGTATCGAACAGTCTACCAAAGTATTCCCTGCTGCTGCCTAACCATAGTATTTTCCCTCCTTTTCTCATCAATAACCTGAAAATAGCTTGCCCTGTTCTTTCCAGCCCTTATGCATATATATGTACAGTTAATTCTCAAACTTACACTCTCTCGACTCATTGTACCTAGATTTGTTGTCTCAAATACTCTTTCATCTTGACTGGGTTTTTTTCATCTTTGTGAAAGAGTCCTGTGAATTGAGGTTACCTTTTGGCTCTTGATTTTGTGGGCTGAGGAGGACTGGAAATGTTTGCACCAAGTCTAGTTATGAATTTACTTTATGAGGCTTGAAGTTACTCATATGTCATCACACATCTCCCTGCTTTATACTGGCATTTGTTCTTCCAAATTTAATATTGTTTTCCCAAGAAAACACACATACAAGATCAACAGGCACATTAATGAGACAGCTGGAATTTAATACTGCTTTTCTTCAGGATGTACTCCATAATTCCAGGGAACTTCCACCCAGACTTCAACAAGGAGTGTTACCTCCTTATATAAACATGTCACCTCCATTAGGCATTGCTAGGAGTGAAGCCACGTCAGCACAAAGATTACCTGAGCATCTGAAGGCTGTTGAGGCCACATTAAGTTCTAGCAGCAGGAACTTAGAAGTTGATTTTAATATGCCTGGTTGGGATGCGGTCATGGCAAGGGCACCATATGCTTTGACCTGCACCGGTCTGAATACCTGAGGATTCACAAATATTTCCACAGTTGTGGTTTTAAAATAAAATATTCATTGAGTGTATGATTGCATCATAATGCACACGCACTAAAGTAGAATCTTTGACTTCAATTATTTGCCTGTCCCATAAACCAAGTCCATTTTCCCAATGAAAATATATGCCTTAAGAAAGTGATAAAGAAGGGGCTCTCATACACGAAGACATTTTTTTCTTCTCTGTTTTGACCAAAAAAGTGGCAGAGGGTATTGGAAGAGCTCACTTCACAGTTGATTCAAATATCTCCAATGCTCATCCAAATTATTTTCAGAATCAATACAAGGATGGTTGGAGTTTTCTAGTTTTTCACTGTTTCAACAAAGAGAGGACACCACTGCCAGGACTGCCTCTGCCTATTGCCAGCACAAGAAGCTGAAAACACACTTAACAGCTGCACCGCACGAGCAATTTCTGTGTTAAAAAAATAGCTGCAAAGTCTGATACAAACAGACAAGTGTTACAGTTTCCAGTATGTGGCTCAGAAGACAGGCTTATTGACCATAAAATTAATTATATAACCCAAGTCGTGTCATCTGAGACCTCGGTTACGCTGCTATCATTTTTATATATACATGTATATATGATTTTCTTCCCCAGACAACTGACACGTTACACTCGTTATATAATGCTGCTGCGGTGCTAACCTGAAGCATAATGACTGTGCTCATTATGAGTTCTGGGAGGAGAGGCTGTCAATAATCTGATTTGCTCCATATAAGGTATAACATTATCTTTGTTGTAAAGAGAATCCCAATTATATCTCCCTGAAACAGTAGCGAAACTCTTACTGATTTTATTAGATTAAGAGTGGTAACCACAGGTCTCCCTCCAGCGAGGCATGCAAGGCCATGCCTCAGCGGGTGTGCGGGACAAGGAGACAGCGTGCTGCTTGCTGCACTGCTGGGTCAGGCCTTAGAATATGGGTTGGGTTTGTGTGGCAGGGGTTTGGTAGCGGGAGTGTATGGGCTACAGGGGTGGCTCCTGTGAGAAGCTGCTGGAAGCTTCCCTGGCGCCAAGTCAGGCCCACCTCTGGCCATGGCCGAACCAACGAGCGCCTCTGTGACTGGCATATTTAAAAGAGGAAAACTAAGAGACCAGGAGGGGAGAGAGGAGTAGAAGCAGAGAGGAGTAGGGTGTGAGAGGGACAACCAGGCAGACACCCAGGTCAGTGCAGAAGGTGGGGAGGAGGTGGCTGGAGAAGAGGTTCCCTGTCGGTCTGTGGTGAGAGGGCAGGCTGTGCCCCTGCAGCCATGGAGATTCAGTGGGGAGCAGAGACCCACCTGCAGCCCAGGGAGGATCCCACGCTGGAGCAGGCAGCTGCAGTCAGAGGAGCCCATGACTCTGTGGGAAGCCCACACCAGAGCAGGCTGCTCCTGAAGGACAGCACCCCATGGAAGGGACCCATGCCAGAGCAGTTCATGAAGAACTGCAGCACACGGGAAGGACTCACGTTGGAGACATTTGTGCAAAACTGTCTCCCGTGAGAGGGACCCCAGGCTGGAGCAGGGGCAGAGTGTGAGGAGTCCTCCCCCTGAGGAGGAAGGAGCAGCAGGGACAGCATGTGATGGACTGACCACAACCCCCGCTCCCTGTCCCCCTGCGCCATTTGGGGGGAAGAGGAAGAGAAATCGGGAGCAAAGCTGAGCCTGGGAAGAAGGGTGGGGGGAAGGCATTTTAAGATCTGTTTTTATCTCTTCTTAGCCTACTCTGATGTGATTGGTAACACATTAAATTGATTCTTCTTCCCCACGTTGAGTCTGTTTTGCCCATGACCATAACTGGTGAGTGATCCCTCCCTGTCCTTGTCTTGACCCATGAGCCTTTCCTGATGTTTTCTCCTCCCCATTCCACTGGGACAAGGAGCAAGCAAGTGACTGCGTGGTGCCAAGTTGCTCACTGGGCCTAAACCACAACAGTGTACAATGCTCTGCATCCTTGAACAAAGATTGTACAGAATACTGCAGTGCTCATGACCAAATAGATTTAATGTTTTCTGTATAAATGAAAAACCTATACACAGAAAATGTTCTTGATTGTTCAGTCTAGCTTTTCTTTTTTGTTGTTTATTTTTTCTTTCAGTTTAGTGCAGCCTCTTAAAGACTGTGAAATGAAATGGCCTTCAGCATGGAATTATATTCCAATCACACAATGTCAATTTCTTCCAGAAAAAAAAGCTATTGAACTCGTTCTCCAGTTTTCAGATAAGTCAGGTCCAACTTTTAGATGTTGCCCTTAGGATGTAATTATCTATTGCCGCTGAATTCCTATTTAGTATAATCCAAGGTAAATTGATACCTGTTCATTTAGGTTCCAAATATGTCACGCCAATTTGATAATGACAGTACAAGTAGGTAAGTCTCTAACACCTTCCTGTCCACTTATACAGAAGGGGTTTTGGCCATCTTTTTTTTGTAAGACCTCTGACCTAAAGGGCTTTTAAAGGCCTCACCTCTGGTGAACTGGCAGAGAGACTCTTGTTGCTACAAGTTCTTGTAGGAAAAAATCAAAGGTTTTCCTTTCTCGTGATTTCAGTTTAGCCCTTACTGTCAGCATCCAATTGAGTTGCAAGGTGTACACTTAATGCTGTTCAAAACCCTTAGTGCTCTTCATCCTGGTTTATTACAGTTGTTTGCCTACTGGCTGCATTTGTATTCCCAAGCACCAGTAAGGCCCTGCTCACTGCAGGCTGATGGATCGTACAAGATTGCAGACAATAAGCTCAGCCGCCCTCTGAAATGCTCCCTGCAGCTGCCTGTGTGCTTGCTCACTCACTCTCTCCCCTAAAGCCCGTGGGCTACTTCAGCTCAGCCACGGATTGAGGCCCAGGCTGCAGGGTCAGACACCTCTGCTAGCTAAAAGAGAATTTTTGATGTCTAACATTCACATGTAAGAGCTGCTGAGGCTGAAACAAAACCCCCAGAAGCAACACGGAAGGCAGGTAAGTCTATTTGGAGGACAGGGAGACGATTCAATACGGTCAGCATGGCTTCACCAAGGGCAAGTCTTACTTTACCAACCCAGTGGCCTTCTAGCACGGACTAACTACAACAGTAGACAAGGGAAGAGCTACAGATGACATCTATCTGGAACTCTGTAAAGCCTTTGACACGGTGCCTCGCAACATCCTTCTCTCTAAACCGGAGAGATATGGATCTGATTGGTGGTCTATTTGGTGGATAAGGAATTGGTTGGATGGTCACATCCACAGAATAATGGTCAACAGCTCAATGCCCAAATGGAGATCAGTGACAAGTGGTGTCCCTCAGGGGTCTGCACTGGGACCAGTACTGTTTAGTATCTTCATCAGTGACATGGTGGAATCGAGTGCACCCTCAGCAAGTTTGCTGATGACACCAAGCTGTGTGGTGCAGTTGACACACTGGAGGGAAGGGATGCCATCCAGAGGGACCTGGACAGGCTGGAGAGGTGGGCCTCTGCCAACCTCATGATGTTCAACAAGGCCAAGTGCAAGGTCTTGCACCTGGGTCGGGGACAACCCCAGTATCAATACTGGCTGAGGGATGAAGGGATTGAGAGCAGCCCTGAGGAGAAGGACTTGGGGTACTGGTGGATGAGAAGCTGGACATGAGCCAGCAGTGTGCGCTGGCAGCCCAGAAAGCCAACCATATCCTGGGCTGTATCCGGAGAAGCGTGACCAGCAGGTCGAGGGAGGGGATTCTCCCCCTCTACTCTGCTCTCGTGAGACCCCACCTGCAGTACTGTATCCAGCTGTGGGGCCCCCAGCATAAGAAGGATATCGACCGGTTGGAGCGAGTCCAGAGGAGGCCACGAAGATGCTCAGAGGGCTGAAGCCCCTCTGCTATGGGGACAGGCTGAGAGAGTTGGGCTTGTTCAGCCTGGAGAAGAGAAGGCTCCGGGGAGACATTATTGCAGCCTTCCAGCACTTAAAGGGGGCTTATAAGAAAGATGAGGACAGACGTTCTAGCAAGGCCTTTTGTTATACAATAAAAGGTAATGGTTTTAAATTAAAATGGGGCAGATTCAGACTAGATTTAAGGAAGAAATTTTTTACAATGAGGGTGGTGAAACCCTGGAATAAGTTGCTCAGAGAGGTGGCAGATGCCCCATCCCTGGAAACATTCAAGGTCAGGTTGGAGGGGGCTCTGAGCAACCTGATCTAGTTGAAGATGGCCCTGCTCACTGCAGGTGGACTGGACTAGATGACCTTTAAAGGTTCTTTCCAACCCAAGTTATTCTATGATTCTAATTCAGTGTGTTATCAGTGATTTATCTTTTCTAACAAACCAGGAAAAAAGAAGAACTTCTAAATTTAGGGCTTCTGCTTCATCCTCACCATCTTCTTGTGCTGAGGCATTTCATCCGATGCAGCAAAATACAAACCAGACACGGCAAGACAGCCCTGTTTCACAAGCTCACTAATATAACACACTTCCATTTCTTAGGCTCCACTCTACAACCCCCTGCCTTACAGAGCCTCCTCCTGACCCTGGACCCTGCAGTGTGAGCCAGCAGCTCGTACCCTCTGCTTTCAGACAAGCAATGGGAGTGCTGAGCAATAGAGGTGGGAGAAAGGTTGCAAAGAAAGAGCAAACCTTCTCATAAAAACAGTGCCACTACTCATCCCTGATACTCTTTCAGTGCCATCCAGAACCTCCTCTTTCGGGCTCAGCCCGCACCTCCACTGCTCCCGAAGCCCTTTTTCTGGCCTGAGACACTGAGGAGTGATGACCAAGAGTCTGTTCCTGCAAAATCCACCCCAAACCATAACTCTAAATGTATCTTCCATTTCTACTCACATATTTATAGGCCGTTGCATGGGGACATATTATTCTTTCAAAAATATTACAGGAAAATGCTGCAAGTGATAGTCATAAAAAACCCTCTATCATAATTTCATTAAAAATTAACAAAAAGAAAGCATTAGTGTTGTCCCACCAACTGGGGGTGGGGGGTGTCTCATATTGTTAAACTGAGAAGGGCAGCAATGGAAAGCCTTTTTAGATTGGTGTTTCCATTCTTTCCCCTTTCACTTGGTTCAAAAGTCCTGCATAATTAATACTGTAGTACTTAATAAATGCTTATGAGTCTACTACCTCTCTGCTCTTTCCGTTTAATTAGGTGATTGACTTCAGGCATACTATAAATTATAATGACAATTTAATTACTTTTTTAATGTGCACACTTAAAAGATTCATAAACAGGAATAGAGTAGTACAGTGCACTGAAAACTAGCAATACCGTCAGCTGGAGAACAGCACAAAGTAATCCCAACTGAAGTATCTCTCCAGTGTCTGAGCACCTGTAATGTCTGGGAGACACAGTATTTACAGTGTCTGCTACAACCACGGAGAATTGTGTATTTCTATCGGAACACCCATGTATGATCTTTTTTAACTTTTTCTTCTATCACTTGCGTATCTCACTGGGCCTCACAGCAGGAACCTACAGCGTTTCTGAGCAGAAGACAGGCTATGGCCTTCAGCATCTCTTATGTAATGTATTTGTAAGGATGAAAGACCCTTTCCCTACTTTTAAATAAATGTCCAAACTTCAGCCTCATTTCATCATAACACAATCATTGTTAAAACTTGCCGGGGGGGGTGGGAATCTCCCACAGTATTCCAGTTGGCACAGGCAAATTGTCAGAGACCACGGATTTCACCATGTCACGAACAGACCCTTCCTGGTCAGGAGCAGAAATGTCTGTCTGAGAGTATTTCACTCCACGAGAACCACATACTGCAACACTCGAACTTAGGTCTTCTGATATTGTTGTTACGCCATGCAGGACTTGTTCCCCTGTCACTTACAGGAATGTAAATCATAACTGAATTCACAAAGCTAATAGAATCACGTGCACATAAATACATAACAAATCGAGTAAGAATCAGACCCTGGTTTTCACTTCAAGCCAGTGCTCAGAAGAGTACAACGGATAAACTTAACCAAAACTTTTTTTAAGGTTTAAAAATATTCTTTTAAAATAGTTTAAGATACTAAGAGAACAGTTTACATTCAGACATTTCCAACCCTTGGTTGGTCACTGAAAACAAAGAAATCATCATTATTTTCCACAAGTTACCTGTCATCAACATAGAGAGACGACAGTATTTATTTTAAATCCCACGAGTGAAACTTTCTCATGTACAAACGGCGTTAAAATTTGGGCTAGAGGAGACGCTTTCCCATCTGGGACCTGAATCTGGTTTGGTGTGACTATTCCTGTCTGTTAATTTAGCAGTATAAAGTATAACTGTACATGCTTGGCATACTTACTGGGGATGCTGGCATCTCTGTGACCAGAACTGTCTTCAGAGAGGGAAACAAAAAAAGACGGGGCAATTCACAGTGCACTAGAAAAAGGATGGGCAATTCAGTGTTTCAAGCATCATCTATCAACAGCGTTGAATACTCAAAAGGGAAATAAATTTAAATATATCGCCAGGGCACAGCGCTGTGATAACTGTCTCTGCTTTTCCTTTTTAATACAGAAAAAAAAATCCCAGACGCTCGTCTCATTCACACCCAGTGAAGCTGAGTGTAAAGCAGATCAATCCCACAGCTTCCTCGTGTGTCTGCCCACCTCGGCCAGCACGGAGCGGGGCCGGGGAAGGTATAGGTAAAGGAGAAAACGCTGGGAGGCTGAGCGGCACGGTGAATCACAGGGAGCTGCTTTGTCTGCAGCTTCCGTTCTCGGAGGAGCTGTGCGGGGCTGAAACAATGGCTCTCCTATGGAGCTGCGTCCCATCTACCTCATCTACAGCCGGTGATGGATGATGGGTCAAGAGGGCAGCAGACTTTGGGTGCACAACCCTTAAATACTTTATCAAAGATGGCAAAAGGCCATGTGCTACAATAACAGAGCAAATACTTCCTTTTGCTGTAGAGCAGACAAATTCCTTCCTCTCTGCTGGCTAAATCTGAAGCTTTTGGTTCACAGCTCCGAGTGTGCAAGTCCTACGTTCGCAAAACATATGTGTAAAACAGCCGCGGTTTTATTCCTGAGACCATTCGATTGTAAACATTCTCACAGAAATGAAAAGTCAGCCCTATCTGAGCTAAAATCCCATGCACTCGTAATTATGTAATTCTAGGGATTTATGGGGTTTATAGACAGTAAAAGAAGGCACGTTTCACTCACTTTAAAAACTGAAACTGCATGGTTAGGACTGAAAAAATTAGTAAAACTGCATAATTCATCCAAACTTTTCACACTGAAAGGGTTTCCTGAAAGAAAAACATGCTGATTTGGTAGAAGTGAAAAGCTGCATAAAAAAAATAGCAATTTTGTCCCTGGTTTAAGTGAAGGTTAATAAAAGTTATAGGCCTTGTGATAGAACAAGATACTTCAGTGCTAACAGTTTAACAGTATCATTGTGCTACCCAGTGAAGTATAATTTAACGAGACACAGGAGATGGGTTTGAATACTTTCACGCCATCAAAATATCTTTATGCAAAATAAAACTGAAGCAACATTCTTAACGTTCCGAAATAAGATATCTTACTGTGTAAGAGTTGTCAAGGGTTTGCCCCAGTTTAGAGCAGAGGTAAAATATTTCAGAACCTTCTGCCATTGAAATGTTCTTCCAACCAGTTCTGTCTTCTGTTCCTCCTCAGCTGCTTCTCTCTCTGCTTATCCCCCTAGATATCTTTAAACCTTGATCTAACTGCTCTGAATTTGACAATATAACTTGATGCTCTAACAGGACAGACAGCTGTGGCCTCATGTTTGGTTTCTAAAGGCAGGGGCAGAAAGGAATCTCCAAAGAAACCTCCAAATCCACTGTGACGGTTTCAGCTCTCTTACCAGCTGACCAGAGCATCAGCAACAGAAGAGGACCGCTTCGCCGCCCACCCACACGGACCCCGAAGCCGAGGTAATGCCGTAGTAACAGAATCATTGATTAATGGCAACACCGCCTCATCCTGGCCCACAGCTTTCCCATCTTGCAGGCTTTGAGGAGTCCGTTCACATCGAACTGTTGAAGCGACCGGCGCGGGTTTTCCGGCAGCGCGGTGCAGGCAGGGAAGCAGCAAGCTGTGCCGTCCCACCGCGCGCGTTGCAGCCGCGTGGGAAACTTGCACCTTCCGCATCCGGCACGTCAAGGCAGGAGAAACGGGTCGTTTCCCTCCCAAAGATCTTACAGTGTTTTACGCTAGAGCAATCCATTTGCATAATTTCAATCAAATTATGTATCACAAATCTCACCGTACATGTTGAACTTAAACGCTTCAGAACTGAGCAAAATAAAAGGTGCTTATGTTCAGAAAACGGAAGGTCTTGAGGTGGAGGTATCTTGACTTTCTTACAGCCCTACTGAACAGATTACTGCAGGCCTGTCATCTCTAATTCAATCAAATGTACATTTCAGATTAAAAAAATAAGTGATGTTATTTAACAGCCATAATGTGTAACCAAAATTGTGTATTCCAAAGCGATAAGAACTTTTGCAGTGTCTCTACCACCCAGAAAGCAAACCTGCACATAGGTAACTGACCCTCTGGGTATTTTCATTCCTTTTTCAGAGTGTGAAGCTAAGATCGGCATCAAACTGCATCGTATTTTTAATGCGTTTTCCATCTGAACTGAGAGGCACTTGAGGAGCCACACCGATGTCCCAGAGAAAACCATTTTGAATATAACTTTTTGTGCTACACCCACCCTCAGCTCATAGCCCAGCACTCTGCTCCCTTTTATTCATGCAGGTAAGGAGAATCTGACAGCTGGGGGAGGGAAGAGGTTGGGAGCCATATGGAGCTAGAGTCAATTTTTGGTATGTATTTGTGAATAGACACAAAAGAGATAAATGCTGGCATGCATAAATTCATATTTTATCGATATCTATTCTGGTACTTACTGTCAAAGTAATTTATTCAAAAAAGGGTTTTAAAGGCAAACACCATTTTAAAGAAAAACCCAAATCCTTAAAGACACACATTCCAATCCTGACTTAACTCCTTGCCACAGCAAGTCCAGGATCCCGATGGCATGAAGCAGGACACGGAAGCCCACTCACCGGGTTTATTTCCCGAAGCCATAAGGGAAAACGGTGCAAATAACCAAGAAATCAAGAGAGAGTTTCTCCAGGCCACTGACGAAAACAAGTCCCTGGGGGAGCGGGGCAGCACAAGCAGGTGTGGGCCACCAGCCCGGCACACGGAAGCACTGAGGGTGCACGTTCGAGCTGCTCACGCAGAGGGCAAGCGGAACTGCGGGCTTTGCATGCAGTATCTTGTGATGACAAAGGCTATCAAAATTACAAGAATTCACTAGTCTTCCTGTCTGCAGTCGCTGCACCTACTAGTGTTCAGTTTCACTTCTCAGACTTATTCAAATTATCCAGCCCTCTTGGGTCCGCGAACCTGAGCTGCAAGTCTCAATGCGGAAGGAGATTTATTAAAAGACTGCTGGTGCATCTGACCGTGAAGAAATGATAAAATAAAAAAGCAATGAAACACACTGAACATTTCTGAACCCCAGATTGTGTTTGGACACGTTTCATTTCCACTGACTCCCCTACCACAGCCTGTTATCTCCCTGAACTGTGATCTAAGGCCAGCACACAACAAGAGCGGGAGGACAGCGGAGCAAAAGTATCCGTGAGAGTCACTTACTCCATTCATCAGAAATTGAAAATTAAAAGAGCCACTTCAAATGCTAACAGAATGCAAAAACTCATCACTTCCTTACAGAGGAGAGCAGAAGACCTTATTTGTAAGTATTAATCAGAACATGTGCTGTGGCAGAAAACCGCTGGACTCTATTCACGGCTCTTCGGTAGCTCTGTGATGGGACTTGGGCAAATGGTTTGAATTTTCTATGCTTTTTCAAAATAGTAATAAAAGCACATACCCACCTCACAGAATAGAGGCTTCATCAATGTTTCTAACTCACTCTCAGCTTCTTAAGCAGACAGTCCTGCAAAAGTGCAGAGTATGATTATTTAGATTTGATTTCCTTTAACAAAAACTAATTCTGTCTATTTCTTTGAGGGTTTTTTGGCAGGCAGGAACAGTTGTGGATGCAAAATCAGCATCTCTGCCTGGAGGCTGGTCTCAGGCTCCTGCTTCGCACGTATGTGCACACCATACTCCTACATCTTCCACAATACGTACCACAAGTCTACCAACAGGTCAGTAGGACACAAGCCGAGCAATGGACATCTACATCTTAATGCAGAGCGAACAAAAAAATGTGAGTATGTTTAAGATCAAAACTCCTTCCTAAGAACCTCATCTCTTCCTGGTCACACAGTCTGTGTGTGACATGTAAGAAACAGTTTTCTGAGGCACTGTGGTGTCTTCTGAATCACTGCCATTACCCGAGAAAACCCCAGGAAGTGGTTTGGATGAGAAGCTGGAGCCGGCTTGCGTAGGTATCAGCTGATGTCAGAGCACACACAGCCCTACCAATACGGACATTGTGAAACCAGGAATAACCTTCCCTTATCTCCTGCAGTTTGGGAAATCATTTCTAACCCGGTGACTACAGAGCTTAGGAACAAGTCAAACAGTTAATTATTCACTGTGCACTTCATAATTAATCTCCGTTTCAGGGCAAATCTTTGTATGTCCTTAATAACATGAAGATCTCCAGCGAGGGAAACAACAGCGTGAGCTTTTGGACCTCCTTCTGCACAGCAATTCATTTTTCCATAAACAGTTACTATTAAGCAAGGACAAAGCAACAAACCAGACAGCCATCTGTGTAAACCAATTTAAAAGGATGGTGACCTCATAAAATTTTTCAAACTAGCGCTCTCCATTTAACTTCTGCCACCCCGTCCTGCCCCCGCAGATGCCGGGTTCGAGCAGGTCCTCGGGCGAGCGCAGTGCTTCCTCTTTAGGGAAAGCTGGTTCTTTAAAGGCACAGCGATTTTAAACCTGTGAAAAGAGCATGTCAAGGAAAATAGCTCAGCATATATGGAAGCGGGACAACATAACCGGCAGCCCACACACCCCAGAGGGTGTTGCCACAACAGTCTGCACTACGTTTGCCAGCTGAGCTTCCTAGAGGTATGAGGTCAAGCGAGCACAAAGGTTCAGGCCACCGACAGATAACACAATCCCTGCTGAAGTGTGTTCTTTCTTATGACCTGGAGAGAAGCCAGAACAAGCACAGATGGCAACCACATTAGAAAGGAAGACAAACCTGATAGCCTTAGAGCAAAACTCACCAATCCACACGGAGCACAGCTATCCCATACAGGCCCAGGATGGCCACAGCATCCACAGAGCCTTCTGCCTCTTTAGACTTGAACCTAATGAGGCTTCAGGCACAACATGCAAACTAAAATACCAAAAAACACCTACAGAGAGGTTTAAATAACAAACACCCAAGGCCATGACCTGCAGAACTGCCCTTTATTCCATTTACTGAAGTCAATCAGAGCCACACAAGAGCAGGGTCTATCAGGAGGATGTTGGTGACACCAGACCACTGATAACACAACAGAAGTAAGTACACAGACTTGTTTATAAAGGCACGTGGACAACAAACATTTCAGTACCAAAGAAGGTGACTGAAAGAAATGCATATTCTCTTCCTATTTCCAAGCATCAGAACAACATAACACTATATTTACTTAAGCGGTGGAAAGAAGCCTTCGCTTCTCCATGATATAAAGATGATGTTTCTAATCCATGCAGTGTGGACGCGGTAAAAATTACCTCTTCCAATGCCAAGGCTTGTTACATTGACTCTTTTTAGCCTGCATTTTCAAAGCATCATTACTGTTCCCCTTCCCCAACGCCCAATATTTGTGTGCTTGGTAGCTGTGTTTGCTTTAAAATAACAGCCATGAGGTGAAGGTAACTCGCCCTCCTTCTGACCCAGCGCATAACCGTACAAGTGTTTGTGCAGTAATAACCCATCATACACATAAAGTGACATTTCTCTAATTGGCATTTGCTGAAAGCAAGGGCACCCTCTGCAAACACGGTGGCTTTTTTATTGGCAACCTCTTTAATTATCTCACTTTTCCTAACACAGGATCTTCCTTCTACCATTAGGGAAGAACAAACTGCTCCTCACCACGGCCACAGTGACACTATACATTTCATATTACATATCAGTGAATACTATTAAAGATTAGCCTTAAAAGACAGAGCAGTATTAAACAGCTGTCCCGGGAGTTTTTTTACAGAAAAGGGAACAGTTCTGACCTTTGTTTCAGCGCCTTTTCGATACACTTCAGAACAAAAGTTCAAGCTGCATCTCATTTCAGTTTTTCACATCTTGTTGTGTGTAAAAGTGAGGACAGAAATGCGAGAGAAGCCGAGCTGGCGCTGCTTTCCCTCGCCTTCAGTTCTATGGTGTCAACTGATGCTGGCATGTGCAGCATATTTCCCTGCTTCCTTAGTTTTTGTCTTTCCTTGGTCACTGGTCTGAGTTCCTACCCAGCCATCTCCAAGAGCTCTCCTGTTGGCTGCCACGTTATGTAAAAACTCAAAAATGGCTTCGGAAACATTTAAATCTGCGCTGTCTTGGCAAGCACTTAATCCTTGAAGCAAATGCTCCTTGCACAATGGAGCGCCCGCGTGTCCTAGCCCGCCGTGGAGATGTCGTGCCTCATCTCGTAAGGCTGGAAGGAATGCGCAACGCTTTGTAACATACCTCTGACTTTCTGTTTCTACTATATAAGCATCTTGTTATCAGTTTTTATAGGGAGGGAAAATGGGAAAGGAAATTCCTGGAAGAGATTACAATTGTCAAACAAGCTTTTGATATCTATTAAACAGCTGAAACATTAATTTTTTGGCGGCGCTGTCAAAAGTCTATGAGGGCTTCCTGGCTGCAGTGGAAGAAATAGTACATTTAGTTCAACTACAAGCTGTACTTTTTAAAAAATCCATATGAAAACAGACTCATTATTCATTTTTCTGTTAACACATGGTTTTGCCCTGCAGTTTGAATAATATTTTTTGTAAGACCTTGTAGTCTCAAGAAAGAACTGCAACTTAGAGCTAGCGCTTTAATAAACTCTTGTTTATATTAAAGACAAACCAGAAAAAACAAAATAAAGCTACAAATGACATTTTTATAGGAAGTCAAGAAAAAGATTCATGTGTCTGAATATTTTAGTTACAGTATGGTAGGCACGATTATTATTTCCTGTAAAGCCAAGTTGTAGCTTTAGAGAACTGGAAGGCGGCTACTCTGGGAACAGATCATGGATATGACTTGGGCCACTAAAGAATAGCTAGATATAAATACAATACAGTTTTAATGTGAAAGTCCCATCAAGTATTCTGGGAATTTTACAATGGATCAACGGCAAGATAGGGCCATGAAAAATCTGTTTGGAGTCTTCAAATTACCACCATGTTGGATTTCTGCAAATGCCTCCCTTTGTGGTAGAAAGTGCCAAAAACTTTCAGGAAGAAGGTTTGCAGTGAGCCAGGCAAGAAAACGATCTTTTTTAAAAGTGATCGTAGAAACCCAGAAATTAGATCAAAAAGGAAATGGCCACATTTTATTAGATCATCTCATACCCAAGTAAGAAAAATCTATGTAGTATATTTTCCAGTGTTTTGTCCAGGTCACATCTGAGTTACACAAACTCATCAGTTCTTCTGGTTTCCATCAGGAGAACAGACCTTCACCACAACGATTGTTTTCCTGGTAGTTAACCTAATACTCCTCTTGCTCATTTGCACCAGTTTACTCCTTTATACCTTGGAGACTGCTATTCCCTCCTAGGTGATCTCGGCTTTGATGTTTTTACCACTCTGGTATCTCTTTAATAGCAATCAAGGTAGAAAATGCTAAACTAGAAAGAGCAACTGCTCTGATTTGCAACCTTGCTCCCTCTGCAACCAGCGGCAAGTTTCTGGTGGGAACTGCAGCCCATGGGAAGGACTCACGTTGGAGAAGTTGGTGGAGGACTGTCTCCCGTGGGAGGGACCCCACGCTGGAGCAGGGGCAGAGTGTGAGGAGTCCTCCCCCTGAGGAGGAAGGAGCAACAGAGACAGTGTGTGATGGACTGACCCCAACCCCCGTTCCCCATCCCCCTGCACTGCTGGGGAGGAGGAGGGAGAGAAATGGGGAGCAAAGCTGAGCCCGGGAAGAAGGGAGGGGTGGGGGAAAGGTATTTTTAAGATTTGGTTTTATTTCTCATTATCCTACTCTGATGAAACAAATTAACTTTTACCCAAGTCGAGTCTGTTTTGCCAGTGACCACAACCGGTGAGTGATCCCGCCCTGTCCTTGTCTCAACCCACGAGCCTTTTCTGATATCTTCTCCTCCCCATCCCACCAGGAGGAACAAGCGAGTGGCTGTGTGGTGCTGTTTCTAACTGGGCCTAAACCACAACAACAGACACTTGGCAAACTCCTCAGCAATCTTGAATTAGTGCCTTGTACTGCACTCATGTTATTAGCTATTGCAGTACCATGTAAATCCTTCACGACAGCGATAGTTCTGAAGTGCCGCTGTACTTTCAGGCGTCCTGACATTATCAAGGCTCCTGGGGATGTCAGCGTGCAGCATTTCCTTCTCGCCTCCTTTTCACCGAGTTTCCAAGACAATACGAACACGCCAAGAACGGCCAGGATCTGTCTTGGGAATATTTTAACTTGGCTTGGAAGGGAGCTTCTTCCCTCGCCGTCTCCCTGGCGTACAAGACCTCTTTAATGCAGGATAACCCAGTCCCTTACCCACTCAGGATTCACCTATGGCGTGGCATCCAAAACCAGGAGGCTGGCAGGGAGCGCTGGTGGCTGTGAGCAGATGGGCAGGGGCTGTGCTGCGTCACTGGCAGCACACCACTTGTTGAGCTGTTTGAGGTCCTGCAGGAAAGATGCTCACTTCATGGCACTGAAGAGAAATACTGCCAAGAGCAAAATTCCCTACAGGAATTACCGCGCTCTGTCTATACAGAAAATGGAATAGCAGGCGCAGAAGAGGCTTTACCGCAGTTTACAGGAGTCAGTGACGGGCTGCTGACCTAAAGGAGATACCCTCCCATCTGCCACGGCACACGGGCTTCACCGGCAATATCCTCCTCCTCTCTCCTTCCCCATGTGCAAACAAACAGGTGGATTCCTTTCAAACTCACCGGACGCCAGGCTACCATTTCCAAGTCTATTAGCTCAGTGACAGCCTGGTCCCGGACCTCCAACTGCCTTGTGACAGTCGCTGGCCGCTTGCGGGAAGGACTGAGCTGACGAGCAAAAGTTTCAGGACCAAGGTGACCTGGCACAGAGCGTGCAGGAAGAGCTGGAGTGTCGTCCTGACTCCATTCACTCACGTTATTTTACACAGTAGCATCTAAAGGACGGAAGGCTTTTCATTTCTCTTATCAACTGGATTAAAAAAATAAAATACCACAGAAATGAAATTCCAATACTTTTTTTCACTTTTCCAACTTTTCTTTATGCTATTTCTTATACTCATTATACTATTTCACTGCATTGTTTTTCTTCCTCTTTGCTCTTTATTACTCCGCTCACTACAAACATCAACCATGTTTATGAGTAACTCCTTATATTTCCCTGCAACAAAATAATGTCTCAGTGAGGCGATTTCTCACCCATATTTCCTCCACGACACCTGAAGAAACAAAACCCAAACCAACGCAACTGTGCAAGCCCTTCCTCACACAAGCTGACCAAACTCAGCAGTTTCCTAGCATCTAGGAACTGGTTCAACGATTTCAACAGGACGTTATGGAAACACAAAGATCACCTTGAGAGATCAAGTAGGTACGACTGTAATAAGATGATTTTGAAGTAACACGATCAAAAGACACCGTGTGAAATCACTACTCTGCCTCGTATTTCAGAATACTGTCACAACGTATAGCCGGCTCACAGTAGCACCATCTCTCTACTTGCCTTAATGATTTCGTTAATGACTGAGCAGCACTGCCTGCTCCACACAGCCACTCTTCAAACGAAACAGTGGTGTCAGAAGGGAGGGCCACGGGCGAAGTGAGCTTTGTATTATTACCTTTGCTGTTCTTCCCATCCCAGGGCACCTCTTTATTCTCAAGAGTATTTACGCACTGAGAGTACTTTGTCAAAATGATACAAAACTATTAAATACCCATTCATTGTTGCGACCCTCAACACACACCCGACACTACAGCAGCTGTATGGAGCGCGTAGCCCTAGATTTAACAGGTAATTGAAAATTACCTGTTTACAGGTAATTCAATTACCCACTTAACATACAGGTAATTGAACATGAATTGTATTTAATCTTTACAAAAATTTCAGAATGAAGCCCCTGTTATTGCCGTGTCAGATTCAGTCTCCGTGTTGGCCTCCCAAGTATGGTAATTACAGTCCCGTGCCCACTGGGAACTAGTTGCACACTGAAACACCAACACGCTTCGCTGGAGGAGGGAGAGGTTTGCCGATGGAGTTATTACAGGACGCAGCAGCGGATGCTTTGACTTCCAGTGAACGTGCAGTATTCCTTGCTCACAACACCTAACCACTTCAACTACCAAGATGAAATGTCTTGGTTAGCCATCGTCCAGGGCGGCTGACGAGATTTTAAAGGTGGCCATTGAACCGGCGAAGGCTCTTCTGGAAAAAACAGGGTTTAGCCACCACAGTCATCGTTCCCTAATTGAAGCTGTGTGAGCAGAACTTGGTGCCTGCACTTAGACACTGAAGTCAATAGGGCATAGGTGCATGGACCCAGGCATCCACCTGGTGTGACTTCACTGCAGGGTCAGCACCCAAACTGGTTTGTCCCCAGCGTGCCACCCCTGTCACAGCACACAGGGAGGTACCTACACACACTGCCACATGTCAGTTTGGACTTCACCCCTCTGCCCCGCAACCAGCCCCAGTGCCAAGCATCAGGAAACGGCAGGGAACTTGTAATGCTTTTTCCTAGCAGACGACGACCCTTTCTGAAATGTTTTGAAGGCCTGAGGATTCTTCTTGGAAAGTTGGTGGTGATGAGCTTTTGCGCACATTCTGTAAACAAAAGCTACCCTAAAATACAATTGCTACCCTAAAGTGCAATCCCCCTCAAAACAGGGGGAAAGCAGGTCAATATTAGCCAAAAGATACTAATGTGTAGCCAGGCATAATGATTCCTAGAAAGCTGTGGCAAACTACACATACAGCAACATCAACTGGTTAGCAAGCTTTACATTGTCTGAGCACAGTACCCTAGGAAAACTCACTGAATTTCAATGCAAATGACTCAAGATTCATCAAGCTTTTTGTGTGTAACCTTTTATAGATTTTTGAATTATATAACCAGTTTGTCATGAATCACAAAGTCTTATTGAAGTGACTGCAAAAAAAAAAATTAAGAAATACATAGAAACAAAGGAAGAGCATCCTTATAAATCACAATTCAATGAAAACCTTTTCATTCCCTCCTCTCTCGTAATCTTCCAAGCCTCTTTTTACTTGCCGCTTCTCTTCCTACTACTCCTGTCGAACGCAGTTCTTAACCGTCACTCAGCTAGCCAGGGATGAGGAGCCTTGCCTCAGAACCCGCGCGTGTGCTGTACCAGGCACCTGTCTGCAAGGCTTGGAGGGGTATGCACAGCCTGCATCCCTCAGAGCTGGGGCACCCACCCTGGGACGGCACATGCATGGCTACCGAAGGCAGCTTTATGTAAGCACTGTGTCAACAAACGCACGGACGTGGGATAACTGGCTCCTGCGGGAAGCCTCATTTCATTCATTAACTACGACCTCTGGGCTAGTACATGCGGAGGAGGAGACGCGCAGGCGAGTTAAAACAAAGCTCCTGTTTTCCTTCTGAAAGTTCTCCAGTCTCAAAATCCTGCACAAAACCCAATCTGCCGTCACCTGAGAGAAAAACAGTAGTAGGTGGCACTCGAGTAAGACCCACGGGAGAGCTTGCAAGCCCAGCCGGTGTGGAGGGCCACCTGCCAACAGGAAGAAGCAGTGAGGAGGAATTTGGATCCAGCTGCTATCCTCCCTCAGCCAAACAATGCCACGCGACAAACAGCATTAAGGACTTCTTTTAATCATCAGTCACACCGAGAGCATCCACGTCTGTCATTTTTACTCTCTGGTTGCCAGGAGAAGGGCTGGAGAGACTTCCGAGCTCCAGTTCACAGACAGCTATCTCCTGTTTCCTATCACAGCTGTATCAAAGGGTCGGAGCCCAGGAGAGACGGGAAGAACCGGGGGGAAAAAAGAAGGAATGACAAAGTGCCTCGCCGTAGGGCTGACTCAAGCTGCTAAATTCATCACAGGTAACACTCACAAAAATCTCGTAGCTGTCTTGCAGCCCCATTTCACATGTCAGCTTCTGACCGGAAGGCAGAGTGGAAGGAGAAAGAAGGGATAACTCAGGATCTGCAGTCCTTACTTTCCCAGTATGAAGTACTGAACACCAGGAAATGAACTCTGACCGCATGGCTCAGTGGGTCACTGTGGCAGGTGCAACTTAACCTTAAGCCCACGTAGCCTACTGCACCTTCAGATTTAGCCCAGATAGCACCTGGGTTAAGCACGCCAATAAATCCGCTCGCTGCTCATGGGCAGTAACAAAAAGGGTTAAGAAAACAACCAGGCTGCAGCTGAAAATTCCACAGCACTTCCCTCCACGGAGCTGCAAGCTGCACGTCTCCCTGGGATAAAACGGACCGAGGAACTGCCCTAAAGATCAGCCAGTTAAACACACTGAAACGCCGCTGCTGCCGGCAGCTCGGGAGAGTTAGTCAGAGCATCACGGTCGCTCGGCAGTCCTCCGGCACGGTCGCTTCCCCGGCGTCCGGGGAAACGTACCTTTCGGCTACGCGTCGCAGCCGGATTCACCGCCTTGCAGACGAGGAACCCCCCTCTCCTTCCTCCCCGCCTCAGCCCCCGGTGAACACCCAGTATCTGGGTACTACCTGCGTTTATCAGCAGAGCCATCCCGTGTCTTCAGTCATTCAAGGAATTTAACAGCCTGGAAATTCCTGTTGTCCATTATTTGAGGTCACAGATAAAAGCTAAACAGCAGCCGTGACTCCCATCAATCATAAGTCACTCACTGATAGAGTGTACGGTAGGAGACCTACTGATGTAAGCTAGTCACCAGAGAAAATACCCACTGATGACGCATATCCAGGCACAAAAATAGTTACAGGGCCCCCAAAGGGATTATTCAACAGCCTACATTTAGATATTCTTACAAGAGACCCGCAGTCAATTTGCTGCTATTAGATGGCTGGGGAACGTTGAAGTTTAAGTTTCCTCAGCAGACATAACCACAAATAGCTGGTTTAAATAAGCTACTGCAATTACAAGCTGTTTTGTAAATTTTAACACTGCATTATAGGGATTAAGTCTAAACAGAACCACTGGCTATAAAATGCTGTAGAGCCTTTGCTCTTCCTATTTACCAATTCCTTCTTTATATTAGCCAGCAATGAAAAGAAAAATTAAAAATTAATGCTCAAACTAAGTTCCTTGTGCTGCCCAAGAGCAATGACTGTTCTTAAAAAAAAAAAAAAAATCAATATACGTGCAATGGTGTGGGATATTTCGACACCTAAACGCTATCTAGATCAACTTCTTTGTAAAATACTTTCGGCTTAATTTTTACCCCTCTTTTGCATTTTCCTCTGTACTACTGAAAAAAGACCTGAATAGTCAATCTTTCTTGCACAAATGAACACCACGTAAAGGTAAGTTACCAAGAAGATGCAAAACCACGTACCATGCACCTGCTTTGATCAGGGGCTAGAACGATGATCCCCAGAGATCCCTTTTAGCCTAAATTACCCTGTGCAACTGGATTTTTGCAGGCATTAATATCAAGTTAAAGACATAATCCTCCAAATTAACCAATCAGCTGGTAATCTCACAGTACTCCTGCACCCTTCAACAGTTTCAGGATCCCTGTCATGCCCTCACAGCAGTCAAACTGACTAAGGTATATATAACTGATCCTATTAACACTGCTGGCGGCGAAACACTGACTCGGCATTTCCAGAATGAAATCTTTCTTTTTTTAATTAACATATTTTAACAACCAAGCCCCCTTTTCAGAAGCAATTTCGGTGCTTAGCAGTCTAAAAGCTAATAACTTTCTATTGCATATTTAAAATCTAAACATAGGAAAGTATTTTATGACTCCGGCGCCTGCTTCATTGACATACTTTTGGAAAGCATTACCTAGCCAAACAAACACTCCAGGATTTATACCGTTTACCCTGTTAAACGCAGGAGAGAGAAACATCCCAGGCTACAAACCTCTACCTCAGTTTCTTCATCTGTGATAACACCATTAAAAATAACTCTGAAAATTATTTGTAGCACAACTGTTTCGCAAAGCCTCACATTTCTCTCATGCATCTATACGCCGGCAGTCCACATGGCCTAACTTAACAGCCCTGACAAGAAATATTCATTGGTGCCCTCTAGCTGATTATCCTAACCAATTCGCTGCAGACACCAAACACTAGGCTCCCTTTCCTCCTCCTGTCATTCCTGTGTCTTTTGCTGGTGCCCGCTCAATGCAACGCCCTGGAATAAAACAATTCCCTTCCCGCAGAAGGCGTGGGAGTCAAAACATTCAAATCCCTTAGTGCTCTCAACTGCAGGAGCTCTTACACAAGAGTCATGAAGAACAGGAGAGGTGCAAATACGTACGATACCACGTCACCAAGGCCCTGTGAAGTACCTAAATGTACTTTGTCGCAAGTTTGCAAATTCCATGGGAAAATACAACCTGCAATGTTTCACGTGAAACGCACGAAGCCCCTCACCTGTTCAGAACTGAGTACTGCAATCCTTGCCTTCGTCAGGAGCCTTTAAACAGCTTATAAGCCATATATTACGTTTTGCCACGCATTCTGAAATTCACGTAACATTAGTCAACGATGGATCAGAGGATTTCACAACTCTCAGTCCGGGACCTCCCTTTTGCAATTGCACAAACCTGGGAGAGTGGGGAGAGCTTGCCTCTTCTTTGACCTCTGTGGAAGGGATGCGCTCCCCGTTCCACCCACAACGCTTCCCTCCCCTCGCCCTCCAGCCCCTCTCCACAGAGGCTGTATCGGGTGTGACAGAGGTGCCTGGCCCCACCACCACACCGTTGCATGGCTGTGGCAGAGATGTGCCCACAGCACTGCCCGCTGAACTGGGCTTGTTCAGCCTGGAGAAGAGAAGGCTCCAGGGAGACCTTATTGCAGCCTTCCAGTGCCTGAAGGGGGCTACAAGGAAGCTGGGGTGGGGGCTTTTTACAAGGGCCTGTAGTGACAGGACAAGGGATAATGGGTTTAAACTGAAAGCGGGGAGATTTAGATTGGATATCAGGAAGAAATTCTTCCCAGAGAGGGTGGTGAGGCACTGGAACAGGTTGCCCAGAGAAACTGTGGGTGCCCCATCCCTGGCAGTGTTCCAGGCCAGGCTGGATGAGGCTTTGAGCAACCTGGTCTAGGAGGAGGGTGTCCCTGCCCATGGCAGGGGGGTGGAACTAGATGGTCTTTAAGGTCCTTTCCAACCCAAACCATTCTGTGATTATTGGATTCTATGATCTTCCAAGCTATAAAAGCCGCCAGGCAGGGATGCTAATGCATACACCCTGGACACCATCTCTAGTGTGACAGGTGCGGCCAAGGAAATGGTGCCGAAATCCTGAACAGGAGACCCCTGGCTGGATGGAAATCCCCACTGAGGAAGAGCTGCCCCCACAGACGCTGTGCCTGCGGCATCCCCAGCCCCAGCACCAATGGAGAAGCACAAGGTGCCCGCTAAGAGCAGGCTGCCAGGACGGCTCTTTGGCAACTCCGCCGACATCCACCCTGAGTCACACCAGCGGCCACCGGCCACAGGAGGAGGGAGGGCTGTGCCAAAAGCAGGGTTGAAGCTCCGTTCTCTTCCTCCCTGCCCAGCTGCACAAGGCGGAGGCTGGTGGGAGCTGGCCATCTCTGTGCATTTAATTAAGGCCACAGAGATGTCCACAGCACCATATCGACTATTAATCAAAGTAAACTTAGAGAGGAAAGCAGGATCTGAAGCTCAGCATAAACACTGTGAGATTGACTAACTTTTCAGGCTGCGTTCATATTTCTCAAAAGGTTTGCTTATACCTGAACTGGGAAAAAGAAAGCTGTAGCATACACTCTGATTTCGGTGTCTGAAGAGTAGCTGGAAAGCAGTAACTGCTCAAATGCTTGGGAAGCACCAGGCTGCTCCTGCAACATCCAGCTGTGCTTGGAAACTTAACCTCCCACGTGCTGTTTGCCTGTTGAAACACAGAATGGGTTAACCACAGCAGCCAGGCACTTTGGAAGGGTCCTGGGGCTCCGTTTCTCCAGCACCTTACTACAACATTACACCTAATGTTACTTTCACACATACACCAAGGAGAAGGACACCACAGACCTGGCCAATACTCATTAAGGGGATGCAACTCGAACCTCCACATCATTAAAAGACCAAGGAGTTGTTTGAACAAGGAACAGTCAAAATCCTTTGTTCACATAAACCAGGCATTTTACTCCATTTGGGAAGTGACATTTTTGGCATAGTTCACGTTTCTTTCCTCTTTTTTACATCCAGCTGCCGGTTCTGTCAGCTCTCATGCATGAGGCCTAGCACAAGTCTGTGCAGCTACTTCTGGAAGCCAACAGACTTTTCAAAAGACGGTTTTCTTGAAACATAAAGGAACACAGCAATCCCTTGCACAGAAGAGGTACAGGTGTGGGAATGTGACGGACACTGAAAGTGGAATCTACGGGGTAAAGGGAGATGTGGAAAAATGAGGATCTGGTAAGAGAAGCTTTTACTGTTCCCAGTAGTAAAAATGTATTGCTTTTCAATACAGAGAAAAAATAATGAAACCAGATAAAGGACAGAACAGGAATCAGGTTGGTAACTAAATGTAACCACCTAAGTAAGTATAAAAAACTGCAGAGACATCCTGTTGTTAAAAAAGCTTTGTGATAGTTTAAAAAATGCTGTATTTGAAGGAGGAAGACGATAAATTATCTCTTACTGACCCAAGAGTATCCAGTTAGAAATATACATTAATGTGGTGTAGGAATATTGTTTATGAAAAGTAAAGAGACTATTAGCTTTCCAAACAGACAGTAAGAGAACACCCCAAATTACAATGTATTTTTGAAAAGTTTCTACAACTTTTAAACCAAGGAGCAATATTGGAAAAGATGTTTGGCTCACGGAGGATGGAATAGTGTGGAGCATTTAGTCACTGTGTCATACAACATGGGATAAACCAGGACACTGATGTCAGAAACATAAAAATAGTCAAGCTATTCTCATTCTGCCTGCACATCAATCTCTAACGGCTTTTCTCCCAATGCTAGCCTTGGCAAAACAGATAATATTGATTATCACTGAAAAGCAAAATTAAAATATTACAGAAGTAGAGGCTTCCAAGGTTACATAATGATTTTTCTCTATTTGGAAGTGGGACTCTGGTACTTCCCTTCGCATGCAAACACCGCTGAAGAAGTCTAAGACAAGTAACAATGGATAGCGGTGGTGGGAGTTGTGCTTATTTTAGATATTTAACATGAAAATCAACATTTTAATTTTTTTAATTAAATACACTTAAAGTTAAATTTCCAATTATCACCACTTATTATATAGTCTAAACTGGTTCCATTTGGTAGCATAGTTAACAGTAAATTACATGGTTAATGCCAAAGTTTTAAAGCAAATTAAACCATGAAACTAAGGAAAGCTGTTGCCTGAGTACCTGGAACAGTTTTGTTGAAATGAGAAACTAGGATTTGTTTCTGCAGCAGAAGGATCAGAGGGTTCTTCATTTCACTGTTTTGGGTCTGTTAAATAACTAGCTTGTTGACTGCTGAGTGACTGTAAGTTGAGGAAAGTGTACTTTCCTCTTCCAAGATATTAAAAATACTTTTGAGATCTATTCTTTACCAAAATTCTTTAGAAGTATTTTTAGAAGATGGGGATGAAAATTAATAGCAGTCTCAGCAGTCTGTTCACATCATATGTGTGCCACTTGACTTGAAGGGACCGAATAAAGTTAACCATAAAAACATTATGGGTTTATTCTATATATTATTTTACAGTGACTGCGTTGGTGGATAAGAGGAGAGAAACTGATGTCATCTATCTTGACTTCCGTAAGGTCTTTGACACAGTCTCACACCACATCCCTGTCTCTCTGCATTGGAGAGATCAGGTTTGATTTACGGACTATTCAGTGGATAAGGAATTGGCTGGATGGCATCCAGAGAGTTGCAGTCAACGGCTCAATGTCCAAATGGAGATCAGTATCAAGTGGTGTCCCTCAGGGGTCCATATTGGGACTGATACTGTTCAATATCTCTATTAATGATGTAGTGAAATTGAGTGCACCCTCAGCAAGTCTATGGATGACACCAAGCTGAGTGGTGCAATTGGTACACCTGAGGGAAGGGATGCCATCCAGAGGGACCTTGATCAGGCTGGAGAGGTTGGCCAATGTGAACAAGGTTCAACATGGCCAAGAGCAAGGTCTTGCACCTGGGTCAGGGCAATCCCCCATATCAGTACAGACTAGGGGGTGAAGGGATAGAGAGCAGCCCTGAGGAGAAGGACCTGGGGGTACTGGTGGATGAGAAGCTGGACGTGAGCCGGCAGTGTGCACTGGCAGCCCAGAAAGCCAACCCTATCCTGGGCTGTATCAGGAGAAGTGTGGCCAGCAGGTCGAGGGAGGGGATTCTCCTCTGCCCTCCTGTGCTCCTGTGAGACCTGTGCACCTGGATACCTCATTCAGTTCTGGGGCCCCCCAGCATAAGACAAACATGGACCTGTTGGATCGAGTCCAGAGAAGGACCACAAAAATGATCAGAGGGCTGAAGCACCTCTCCTACAGAGAAAGGTTGAGAGAGTTGGGGTTGTTCAGCCTGGAGAAGAGAAGGCTTCGGGGAGACCTTATTGTGGTCTTTCAGTACTTAAAAGGGACTTATAAGAGAAGAGAGACCTTTTACCAAGATCTGTAGTGACAGGACAAGGGGCAACCGTTTTCAGCTGAAAGAAGACAGGTTTAGATTGGACATAAGGAAGATGTTTTTTACATGAAGGTGGTGAGGCACTGGCACAGGTTGCCCAGAGAAGCTGTGGGTGCCCCATCCCTGGCAGTGTTCAAGGCCAGGCTGGATGAGGCTTTGAGCTACCTGGTCTAGTGGAGGGTGTCCCTGCCCAGGGCAGGGGGGTTGGGCTAGGTGATCTTTAAAGGTCCCTTCCAACTCAAACCAGTCTGTGATTCTATGACTCCAGCGCACAGTACCTAGGAGTACCTATGAGATACTGTAAAGCCGTTTACTTCTTTGCAAAAAATAAAAACAATGACTGCAAACAAACCATTCTGAAATCACATTCATTCAGTCTGAAGTTTGATTTCAAATCTGCACAAACTATCTTAGGTTGTTCAAAGGTGCTGCCAATAAAAACCCAATGCTGAACGTATACCCATTTCTAACTCCATCTGGAGAGGGAAATACAGAGTGACTCGGGGTCACCAAAGTGAGGCAAGGAAAAGGGCAGCACAGGAAACACCACTGTCTTTCCCCATCATCTTCTCAGTGTCCGTTCCCAATTACCGCGACAATGGAACACAGCACTCAATGACCCTGCACGTACAAGATCTGATCTGCATGCTGAGGATGCAGTTTCATGCTCTGGCAAGGTCTGTCTACCAGCGAGCTGCCACCCAAGAGGGGGAGATGTCGCTTTGCTTCTTCCCCCCAAGGCCAGCCATGTGCTCCTGCCTGCTCTAGTCTGCCTGTGCGCATGGGGACCCAATCCAAGGTGCTAACCCACCAGAAACCCCTGGCCACCCAACAGCTCGCTGCCCATACCACCCCAGCGTGGGTTCTGGCAGGCAGCCACAGGGGACAGGTAGCAGGAGCAGCCCCTCCTCAACGTGAAACCATGGCCAGGACAGAGGGAAACCCTTCCCCAAACCCCGACCGCCCACTCGCTCCAGGTTTAGGCAGAGCTGGAGAGCTTGGGCGAGGACCATCAGGCAGCCTGCAGGACCGGGCAGGAAGCACAGAGGGAGGAGAGGGGAAGGTCCAAACCACCCCCTGGCAAAGGAGGGAGCCCCAGCTTGGCTGCTGGCAGCCTGCCTGTCAGCCCACACGCCAGTGCCTGCCGAAAGGGGAACTTGCCCCTGGAAGGTGCGTTTAGCTCTGCAGTGATTTGCTTATTAGGCCTGTACAAAACCAAATATGCCTGATGTTTCAAAATTGTCAATTTCTGATATTTTTCATAACATTTGTCCATTTTTTTCCTCCATGTCAAACCACACAGCTCAAACCCATGAGTGGTTTCCTCTAAAGGAGATGGCTTGTTTTCCTCTTGCAAGATATTATTCCTTATTAGTCAAGAATCAGGGAAAGAAAGCACGAAGCAAAACCTCAGAATGTATTCTTCAAAAATGGAATTTATTGATAAAAGCACAATTACCAAATCACATTGCTTCACCTTTTTTTCTTTTTAAACAACACAGATAATTTGAAATCTGGTAGAAACTCTGCAGGGATTTCTCCTCAAATGACAGTTTCTCTCGTTAGTTATATACAAATTCCTCTCTCCCTGGGACTCCCTCAAATCACCAGCTATAACTGTTATCTCTGGAGTATGTAAGAAGAAAGCATTACCTTGAATATTTGGCCTACGAAGACGGGGATTTCCCTCTTTGCTGTCACGGAAATACCTACTGAAATGAAAGTTTCTGGGTTGCTCGTACACGCACTCATAAATTTGACTCCTCTCTTACCGACATCTCCTTTTCTTACAAAATGTCCAAAAGTTCAGTGAGCAACAATCTGACGTCTTAGCTTGCTGCACGAGCCTCTGGATTAGTTAACCAAGAAATCAGAGGACTGCAACGCACGGCAGTACATACTCCGCATTCAAGATCATCAAGTGTTGTTAATAAGCTTAAACGAAAATGCCAACATACACTTATGTACGATTTTAATTATTTATAGTATACGTAAGCAGCCTATCTGTACGAAGTTAGACTTAATCTCTAACAGACTTCCTGCTGCTGGGCTGCCAGTCTCTCGGTGCAACTGTGGCCACCCATAATTAAATAAATAATTTACCCTGGAAGATTTCATTGAGTGCCAGCCGCAAGCACCGGGGCCGGGCGAAAATAAATCACTGCCGGCGGCGTGCCAGCACTCCTTCCTAGAATCTACGGAAAACGGTGATTTCCCTACAGCGAACATTTTGCATAACCATTCTGCACAGTTTAATTGATCTCTGCTACAGCACGGTAGTAAAACCTCCTCCGTTTCTATGTATTTTAGGAGAGTACTTCATGTACTGTTGATTTCATTCTCCATATATCTGGCTGACTTCTTGCATCAGCTCTGCAGCTTCTTGCATAGAATTATCTGACTCTTTTTTTTGTTTGTTTTAATTTAGGGTTAAAGTCCTCATCTACTCCTTTGAGTCCACAATCATCCCCCGCTCTGACTTCCACTGTACTCCTATCAGTTTTACCAACCAAACTGCAGTTACTTCCTCCGCTACCCATCTACTCTTATCAGTAAACACAGAACCAGCTTTTCATGTTTAACATTTACTGCACTGTACTGCTATTGAAGCGTTTTCATAACCACAGAAAAAAAAGAGGAAAATTCCCACTTTGTGCTGTGATATCGATCTATTTTGCAAGATCCCACAATAAATATTATGGTGTGACTTCAATACCTGACAGCAGTGTACACATCAGCAAATTTTCATGGGCAATCACAGGCATCTCAATTACCCGAATACGGTCCCAGTTATCAAAAGGGCAGCCCGACCTACCGCACGGTCAATGTCTGTTTGCGTGCTAGTGATTTTGGAAAACCTACAAAGAGAAAGCAAAGTCCTTGGGCACTCCTTTATAGAAAATTTCTCCTTACATTTTAGCATGCGAAATGAAAGATGTGTTCACCCTCACGCAGAAGAGCTCGGATGGTTTGGGGATCCAGGTTCACCACCGCCCGCCCCAAGCCCCGGAGCCAAAGGGTGAGCTCCCAGTCTCCCCACCGGGTCAGGTTTCAGGCACTGTTACCCAGTCTTCCAAAAAATTTGGTTTTTTCCTTGGAAAATTTGGCAATCTGCATGTAACACTTGTGATGTAAAAACACGCCGACCCTTAAAGAGAAAGCTGACCACCCTGATGGAGCTGCCCCATCGAGGAAATAACGAAGGAAACGCATTCTTCTCCACATACGCTTTACCCTAAGGCACTTGACCTCCTGAGTGCTACCCGTATTTCACAGCCCTCAAAACTCTGCTCGACCACCCACTGCTTTGCAGGCAACTGGCTGACCCAGAAAAGCAGCAGAGAGACGATGGCCACTGCGGGGAGGCAGCGACGAGCACCGCTCGCGAGCCGGCAAGCCTCCGCGTACGGGGAGGTAGCGCGCTGGGCACAAAGAGCGACGGCTGCAGCTCGCCCTGGAACGAGCAGTGCGATGGGGGTCGGACCACGGAGGTCACGAGAAGAAAGGAGAGGGAAGAAAGAGCACACCAAGGGAAAGAGCTTTCCACTTCTACCGCGGTTCACTCCCCTAAATTTCATCCCTCCTCCCGGTTCCCCAGTTTCCAAAAATAACCTATGCGAAGGCAAGAACTGCAGAGGCAGGGAGCCTTAGAAGAGCTGCGGTTGGAAAATACAAAAAGGTGGCAAGGGAACTGAAGTAAGAGCGCGCGTTCTTTTTGGAAAAGAATAGTGACATCTTTTAGCGTGAGGGCGTATCGGCAGGGATGTAGGTCGGTGGCCAGAGCGAGGATCCACGGGGCTGTTCGGCTTCTCCCCAGGGTGGCTGGCGAAGGCACGGGTTGGCCTTGGCGGTTCCTGCCCTCGCGTGCTGTGGCTCAGAGAACGGTTTCTGTTTAGGCAACCACACACTTCGTACGCCCGGTATCAGAAGATGCCTGACATTTTCCCTTAAAAGTAAAGGCGCCTTAATGTGAAAAACATCTCTTAATGACTAAGAAGGGAGTCAGCAGTGAGCATTTGCACCAAAAGAATTCAGTTCCTCCCACATCAAAGCAACTCCTTGGAAAACTGATTATAAACAAATTAACAAACAACTAGTGTGTCTATCAAAAATAGTCGTTTTGCTGCTGGAAAAGAATTAAAGACTCCCAGGGCCTGAAACAAACATGGAGGGTTAAATCTGATTCCTAGTTGCTGGACTGGACACCAAGGTGAGGAGGGGGAAAAAACCTCCTCCTGTCATGCAGACACGGCAGCTGTGGAAGGGGTGATTTTTCTCTAACATCCCAGAGGTAAATTCAGTTACAGGATGAGAGGTTTGGGGTTACACAAACATCAGCCTTCATATTTCCACCTCGAACCGGCTTTCATTTCAGGTGATTCAGCCTTCTACTGCAGCACCCCAAAGCCACATTCGATTTTCTGCTTCCGTTTCTCAGCGCTGATCAAAACAGGCAAGGACCAGCACACCTCTGCAGAACTACAGTGCGGGCAGGGACGTCCCTACTCACTACACCGGCGGCGGCGAGACTGTGCTCGTTGTCAAAAGGTCTGTTTGCACCTCCCTCTCGTGCCTCTTCACCACTTGCTTATTAAGGTTTCTGTGCAAGCTGAGGTGCCTGCTTCTGCCATCAAAGCCATCGTCTGTATTGTAAACGGCACCACACGCTGCAGAGTATTCCAGACACCACTGCCCAGTGAGAAACATTCCCCTTCTCCTACAACAAACCTGCTATTTGAACACACATTTCTCCACTCCTGCAGACATCCGTATCTTCTCTCCTGGACAAGAAATTTCACTGAATTTCAGCTATCACATGCTCATAAGTCCCCAGCAAATGGGTAGCTGGCCCTAAGGAGGAAAGCCAGACCGATGCCTCAAGCTCAGCCCTCGGGTGTTACATGGCCACCTCGGCGGTGAGCAGGGCTGAGCAGGCCCAGCCCAACCGGGCAAGAAGTCCGGGAGGGCAAAGGCCCACGGGAGAACACATACTGGTAGCGCTGCCTACAAAACAACCTATTTCAGAGGAAGGGTATCTCTCACCATTGTGGTCCTGAAGTTTAAAAACACAGCGCAAGTAGAGCCCAAGTGTTTAGAAAGCAGAAATGGCAGAAATTATTTGGAGGTTTGGGCCTTCGGGCAGGGTTAAATTCCATAATCCCTGATCCTTGTCTTCTCTTTCACGCTTAAGTAACGATTTTCCAATGGCACAGCCAGCGGTGCCCATGACTTATTCCACAGCCATCTTATTCAGCCTCCTATCACGATGACAGTCACCGCAATCTGAGAAAGCATCCCCTGGCAAACGATGGCACCGAGTGGGCCAAGCCATGCCTCCTTCAGAGCTGCAGCAAAGCTGTTGAGGGAGAAGCATTTCTGGGAGCGAAGTTTAGGAGAGTGGGAAGGAGACAGCTTCACACAGCCTTAGCTGCTTCTCCCAGTGGAGCAGAGACTGAGAAGGAAAAACACCATAAGCCTCTCATCTTCTCCGGCTTCCCACAAGAGAGGGGTGTATTTTTCAGCAGGATCTGGTGAGTCTGACACTGAACTTAGCTCAAGTGACATGAAATGTTAATGTTTAGGAACAAGGTAGGTGGAGAGGAGGAGGAAAGAAGACATTCATTATTTGATGAAGAATTCATTCAAAAGCTTCTTTTCACAGCCAGAACTAAAATTTCCATTCAGCTGTTTATTTCTGGTAGCCTAGACAGCTTGAACAAGTGGAAGAAGAGAGATCCAGAGGGAGCCCTTATCCCTGCCTGTGTGGCAACAGCCCTTCCACGGATACCTTCAGAGAGAACCGGACACATTTCTCTAACTGCCAGCCTTCAAATGCAGGGTGGGCAATTTCCTTGGGGACATTCATACCAGCTTTAAGGCTTCCAGCAAAGGTGCACAGAAGAGATCTGCCTCCAACCACCCACTCTGATGCCAGCAGCAGCCTCCTGATGTGGTCTCACTGCCTCCCACCAGCCCCCCCAAACCTCCACCCAGAGAATGTCACAAGCTCTTGAAGCTAACCTTAGCAGCTACTATTTACAACTGGCTGGACCAGTGTATGAAATTCATCTGTGTGTTTTTGCTGTTCACATTAATCTGAATTTTCCTCCCTCGTCACTCTGATATCCTCTCCCACTTCATATATTTTAATTTCCTTGCCTTTTTTTTAGGTCTACATTACATCTGAAAAACAGCTTTTCCCTCAGAGGCACCAGCGCATCAACTCTTTCCTGTGCTGTGCTCTTCCCAGACCCCTGTTGTTTCCCTGCTCACCCTTCTGCCTTTGCTCCATTTCCTCACTCTTCCTGTCCTTGATTTCTCTCCTCCTTTTCTCATTCCTTTGATGTCCCTCTTGGTGCTTTCTCTTCATCCTTCCTGGTAAGCTGAATGAAGTGCTCCACTGGGAAGGTGCTTGCAAACAGCGGCCAGCCTGTTTGGAGGGTTATGCCAGGTCAGGAGACGAACACAGGAATCCTTCAGCTCCCTTACTATGCCGTTGGCTGGAGAGATCCCTTCTCTTCATTCAGGGTCGTATGCACAGTCCCTTGGGAAGAAGTTGGGAAAATGAGGGCGCCACACAATTTGGGAAGCACATGCTAGTATTCATGAGCTATATCGGGTGTGGGGGGTGGGGGTGGGTGTTGTTTGGTTTGTTCTGGGGGCTGTGAAGAAACTAGAAACCACAACAACATATAATTTGGGAGAGTGTTGAACGCAGCACTAGCAAGTGGCTCAGGCTTCCCAGTGCTGCTCTCCCTCAGAAAGTGGCTGTTTAAAAATGACACCACCTTACGCTATAGATCTGCTGCCTCAAGGGTGAAAATCCACCCCTTCGTAGAATGCCAAGACAGGGTCATCTAATCATTTCAATTCTATTTATTCCCTTAGAAAAGATTTACCCGTGACACGCTAGTCTCTTGAACAGGGACAAATGGAAAAATATCCCAGAAGTGGAATCTCAAAGACAGGGTTTCCACTTCATTGAAAGCAAGCCTTGTTTTTAAGAAAAAAAAAATATTCCTGTTGCTAGTTGGGAAAAAAACAAGGGATACAGATAAGCAAGAGACTAATTTTATTCTTTCTAGCACAGTGAGAGGAGAGTAGAGGAGAGTGGTTGACCAAATTCCAACTGCAGAGCTATATCCTCTCCCCAGTTACACAGAGAAACCTCGCTGAAATCTATAGGCCAGATCCACTGGTATGTTCTGGCTGCTTTGCCTGTTTTAGCAATGCAAAGCAGTTGTAAACCCAGTTTAACTTGCCAGTTTCTGTCAGTTCTACCATGCCAGATTAGCACTACTGTTAGTCTCAGAAATACCAACATCTGGAGGTTCCCTCACCACCCAGCCTGACTTTAAACCCCGGAAGTCTGCAGTTCGCCCACCCGCCGGCCGTCAGCACAGCTGGCACGACCAGCACGAGGTAGTTCTCCACCCCGAGCAAAACGCATGTGTCACAATCCCCCATCCCGCATCCACGCAGCCAACCCCGCAGATCAAACAAATTTCACCTAATGATCGGCTCTTGGTTATTCCCTGGCCGATTGCCCCGTCGCTCCGGAGGGTGACTCCTGACCCTGTCTGGGAGCAGGTGCCTTCCTAGCGCGGGTCTGCGAATGCGAGTCGGCTGGCAAAATAAAATACGCTGTTTCCTCGTACTTTTGTATTTCTTTGGATGTCAGGAAACAGAGCTCAGCCTTATTTCCTGATCCTCAGCCAGGGGAGGCAGGGGAAACTGGAGGTGGATGTAGGGAAGGGCAGAAAGAGGGCAGATCAAAAAGATCAAGGAAAATAATATTTTAAAAACCCAAACACTGCTTTACTCTGCTCTGTAAAGCAGTACATCTTGGAAAAAATACACCCACTCTCCCCCAAAGTCTTTCCCTCCAGGGATATACAACAGTCTCAGGAATTAAGAGTATTTTCTTGCAACACTCAAGTGCTGCTGCACTTACAGTCTTGTAAAAAAAAAACCACCAACAAAATAGCCTCTTCATTTGCTTTTTGCCTGAGAAAAACACATTTAAACAAGAACTGGAGAGAATTAGGGGGGGGGGGGGGTGTTCATGCCAGTTTTGGGTTTGTTTGGTTTTTTTTTTTTTTTAAGAACAAAGGCTTTACTTCATAAATAAATAAATAAAGGGGAAACATTTGGCATGTTTTATTTTTCCCCGGCTCGCTCTCAGCCCCCCACTCCGAATGCATTAATACACACACCTTAAGCACAATCGGGCTCTTCGTGTTGCCATGGAACTGAAACCTTTGCAGTTTAGATGGTGATGTGCGCCAGGAAGCATACTGTTCTTACACTTCCTATAACAGAAGCAAAATCACTGCATAGCATTAACTCCCTTCGTATTTTAAGGCATTCGGTGTCTTTCTTGTCTGCCCGTCTTCACGCAGGGTTTGCTTTTTCCATCTTGCCACATGCAAACGAAACACATTTGACATGGCTATTCTCGTCTTCGTGAAGCCAACAGCTCGCACGCTGAGCACACTATAGAAGGTCCACACGGCTACGGACTTTCCCTTTTTAATAGGAGGCTGTCTGCAGGCATGCAGCAGCTGAGACAAGGGCTGGAGCAAGCCTGCATACGTGAAATATACGTGGATAAGGTGAAGTATTACATGTCGAGGTGGCACTTAAGTAGATTTTTGAAACCTACTTAGCATATTTATTGCTAACGCTCTTGACACTCCATCTGAATGGTCTCTTGCACCCATTTGTCCGGACAACCAAATCACAGTATAAAGCCCCTTGCAGCAGGCACCAGATCTTGCCACGCTTTCTTTTTTTCATAAGCTAGGTGGGTGGGCTTTCAATGCTGAGCACAGCTTTGGGCCTTTCAGTTAGAGAAAAAATTAGTCAGTACAACTCTGTGTCATCTAAAGATTCAGCCTACGGTGATTATCTTCAGCAGATCTGAGCTTTTTGCCAAGGCTTCTGAAAATGGCTGTACACACGCTGCAAACACATAGATTTTTATGTTGAAAGCAAAAACAGGATACACAAATATCCAAGTTCATTATAAAAAGATTACCATAATAAACAAACAAATAACCATCCGTGTATGTAAACATTGGAGCTGTACCTGCAGAAACAGCTGGAAGCCAGTCCATGGTCTGAAGCCAGCTCGAGGCTTTTTTGTCCAAAGTTAAATATTTGCATAGTATTAAGCTTAAAATTAAAGCATTTGCTGAAGAAACTTGCTGACTTGTGTATATGGAAAAACAAGAGGGAATTTAGCTTCCCTGCACACAGGGGCAGATTCTTGGGATGCCTTCTCCATCCCATGAATTCCTGGACAGCAGAGAGACAGACAGCCCACCAACCAGGGAATTCCCCTCTCGCTTTCCCGAGGGTTCTGTGCGTGGGCTGGACAGAAAGGCAATAACCCAGGTAGTTATTTTATGAAGGTGGTGTTTGTTGCTTCAGTGCCTGCCCCTCGGCCACCTGGTAACACTCCTTCCTTTTAGCATTGTCCCCGGCACAGAAAAGACCCATTCACCCAGAGCCTCAGACCAAGCGGGTTTGCCGGGTCCCTGTGCGCCACGCGCCCTCCTCCAAGCCAGCAGCTCTTGCAGCTCCCTGCCCCGGGGACTTGGGCTGGGGACTGCTCAGAGAGGGGCTTTCTGAGGCGGAGGTTTGCCCTCAGCATCCCCACGCTTGCCAGCAGAAGATACAAAGGCATTGCTGTCTGTCTGGGCCAGGGCACAGTGGCTGGTCCCTCGCTCCCGGGAGCTGCTGCCTTCAGGCCCCCCCTCCTGCCCTCCGTCAAGGGAAGAGCTGTGCTGGCAGCACAAGCTCCCTCTCCTCCTTCCATCAGCAGCAAGCGTCTGATGGTCACACATCCCCGATGCTGCGGCCGTCGTGTGGAGTCTCCTTCCCTGGACTGAAGCCGCCCGGACTTGTCCCTGTGTGCCTCTGCTCTAGGTGATCCTGCTCTGGCAGGGGGGTTGGACTAGATGATCTCTAGAGGTCCCTTCCAACCCCCAACACTCTGTGAACCTGTGAATCACGTAAGGCTCTCGCCATCAGTTTTCTAGTTACAGGAAAATGTATGTTGTGCTCTGATGAAAGGCCAGTGCAATGTCAAGAGCATTAAAAGGGCTCCAGGGACTGATTAGAGTCAAAAGGGACGGGATTTATGATGGTTAATAAAGTTAAATCTGTCAGTCCTGCTTATTCTTTCCAATTGCAGGTAACCAGATCTATGGGAAAAGTTATTAAAATGTTGCAAGTGGTTACTGTCCCCTCTGAAATAAAACTTGGCCAGGAGAGAGCACGGCTCACCTACGCTGACCCCAAGGAGGAGAGGAAGAAGAGACATGTCACCTGCCCATGCCTTGGGTGAGCAGCAGAGCCCTGGGTCCCAAGGGACTTCCCCACAGGTGTCTCTGGCAGGGTCCCCAGCAGGTCTGCAGCCTCCCCCTGGGACAGGGCTGGGACCCCCGCCCACCACCGAACACCACGCCGCGCCTCTGCGAGGGGCACGTGGGGAGGGAAAGCTTCCCCCTCCCTCAGCACCGCACGTCCACACGGGAGAAGGACGAAGGAAAGAAGGAATTGTCATTCCCAGCCTGGTGTCACTTGGGCACCTTCTGCTGAAGAATACATCCCAACCAGACGCCGCAGGACTGCTCCGCAACCTCTTTTAAACGCTTCATAATCTAACATGCCCAAAAGTTGGTGCTACAGGACATCAATGATTTTCCACATTGAGGGAACACCACCGAGAGAGGGCAAAGGAAAGCAGAGGGCCACGTTTTTAAAAAAGCTGTTAGGAATCTTGTATCCATACCTCAATTACACGCACGCTATTGGATCTCAAGTTTTCATTTTTCTACCACTTAATAATCATGAATACGTTATATATGCCCTTTCCATTTTGTCATTCTTTCACTATATTACATCAAATTTAATTTCCTGTGGAAGTGTGTAATCTTTTCAGCTGTGACTGTCTCAGAAGCCTTTCTGTAATAAGCAGAGCCTCGCCCCCCGGCAGGCCCATCTTTCACGAGCTGTGCTCCCGCAGATTGGTTTCCTGAAACGTTTGCAACGCTATATGAGAACTGGCAAAAGAGGAAAACCAAAATAACACCCAAGAGGGAAAACAAACACAAAAACCTTCCCTTCCTTCTGACTCCCGCATTTACCAGTCAAAGGAAATTTCGGTTTGATTTGGGTAGATGGCAAATCCGTGAAGGTTATTACCGCGTATCAGAAGCTGCCTCACAAAGTGCGAGACACGGCTTCCCTTGCCCTACAGCTCATCAAAGCACGGCAGCAAGACAGCGGCTTGTTCTTTGTGCCCAGGGAACACGGAGATCTGCAAGCAGTCCCTTCTCCCCGCCACCTACCCTCGGCTCTCCGAGAGGCTCTTCCACTGGCCAAAAGCTGCACCCTACCAAGTAAGTGAAAACGTCAACCAAGGCGCACTCATGCTCTGCATGACGAGATACCTGTGATGGCAGGCAAGCAGACCAGCTGGCCTGCTGGGCCGTTTCCAGACCTCTGCCCCTGCAGAACGTAAAACTCACCTTCTATAATCCAGCTTTCCATTACAAATGCTCCCCACACACCCAAACAACGTATTCACAAAAACATGTATCAACAAGCAATTCTGAACGTTTAAAAACGAATCAACTCAGAAGAAACAAGAGCAGCGGAGATGATTATCCCTATATTCCTCCTGAAAAGGTGCTTAGATACGGATGATAGAGGAGACATCTGAACAAATGCATAGACAAGGCCTACCAGAGGTTGGGTCAACGGCATGTGGCTAGCAAGGATTACAGGGTGGCTACGCAGGCATACTAGAAGCCCTGCCAGCACAAGCAGGATCACACTCTCTCACTTCAGACAGAGATGTCACCTCGGGAGCTTCTCTCCCAGCTGACCCCGAGCCCAGCCAGGTTTGGAAACCTCGTCACCATTCAGCACACAAGTTACCCGAGTTGTGAACTGCTCTTTCAAAACACGCTAAATCGAACCATGAAGCATGACCTTTCTCTCCCCGCACCCGGTAAGACTTTCATCTTGGTTTCTATCTCTCACATCACTGATGTAGCAGCAAATCACCCAAACACTGTCTTCAAAATTATATATAAAAATACGCTGCAATAAACCCAGATACATATTTTTGGAGCAAACAGTCATCTCTCCTCTTACAGCTTTTAGCTATATAACTTTACAGCTTTACAACTTTATAGCTTTTGAAGCTAGACAAACATTTGCAATAATTGAGTCCTCTTTTACATTATTTTGGCAATCCATTTCCTTGTAATTTTAGTTTATGCTTGTATCTTTAATACTAAATCTCTAAAACGTGGCTAATCGGTAAAGAACAAATCCATGCAGGGAACATTACTTAAACAGAAGTCTCAGGTGTCATGTGCAGCACAATTCAACTCCCATCAGCATGAAGAAACATTTTTCCACCAGCTTCAGCGCGCATTGCACTGGGGACATAAATCAGATTAAGATGCTCCGTGCTAACGGTTACACGGTGTGCTACAAACTGCTTCAGAACATAAAACAATGACGTAAGCGTTCTCATAAAACCAGTTTGCTCATGGTTTTACAGGACCTGAGTGTGTGTTAACAATTTCAGGCCAGAACAGTAGAAAAGAAGAACATGCCAGCTATCAGTGACCTCACATTTTTAGCCTTGTAGGCCATAAATTAAATAGCCTCACTTCATTAGATGTGGGTCTCAGTCTCCGATTCCTTATACAGGGTGAAGAAAAAAGGCTCCATAGTTGGATTTAATCCCTATTGAATTCTTGGTCAATGATGGTGGGTGATGTAAAGCTAAACATCAAGAGAATAACTGCCATCATCTGGCTGAGTTTGGTAAAATGGAGTTAATTTACACTTCTTTAGGGATTCACTGGTGTGTGAAATTAATCTAATTTAGACTGACCAGAAATTGAAAATGGAATGAAGGAGAAAAGCAATTAAAGACCTTTCCTAAATGCAAAAATAGTACCGCTTTAAGTAAGTGCAGTGATACAGTTAAAGTACAGAACCCTTTAAGCTACTGCTACCATCCCCTCCTGCTTGAGGAAGAGAGTAATAGTCCGTAGACCTACATATCACCACTGTACCAGGATAACTTAATCCAAAGGAAACACTGGTAGAATGTTTCTACCAAGATCTGTAGATAAATAAATTTTCAAGACCATGCACACAGTTAAAGCAGTTCCCCATCCTGCATACAGACCTGGCCTAGCAGATAAACATCTGCTAGAAGGGCTTGGTGTAACTGATTGTACATGTGGCTTAACATTTACTTCAGTGACTTTTAACACCTTCATGTTATTGTTTCTGCGTTGTTCCAAGGGTTAATGTAAGATGCAGACGTTCACATACCGTATACTTATGAATAACTGGTTCCCAGAGATGTGGCAGTGATAACATGGTCATCGTACGATCCGAAGCAGCTCGCTGTAGATCACATATCAGCAGAGGGTCCCACCTGGAAACATAACAAATCCAGAGAGTAAGTTCATCATATTCAGAGGTTTCCATCAAGCTCTGCTAATACACTTTTGTGTTTTCACACATTGCTCCTCTACATTAGCAGGGTCTGTGCTCTTCCCAGGCTTACAGAAAACATTTTCCTGTTCACAATGGCAAGCAAAAGCTTCTCGCTGTAGCCAAACTGTTTGGGGCCACTGCTCCAGACCAGATTTCAGGCATGCCACCAAAGCAATGAAAACTAGCTTTCATTGTTACTGCAGAAGCTGTAGCTGTCTGGCAGACAGGATTTCCCATTTGTCAGGTCCTTGACAAGCACGTAATTCCTTCACCAGTGGATTGTCAATTTGGCTCTACCTTTCTTTTTCTGCACCCCCCTCCTCGCTCCTTTTTTTTCTTAACATTGAAAATTGCTCATTTAGAAGAAAATACAGCATTGGAGATCCCTCGTGAACCATCCTCTTGAGATCAAGGGGTCTTAAGAAAACACTGCTTTCTTACTGGTGACTGCAATCACCTTATTTATAATCATTACAAATAACTTTTTAGGTGCGTCTGTTGTTAAATATTTCAATATATATCGTAGGTAGCCAAGGCAGATATGGAAAATAAGCTTGTACTACAGCATTGTCTCCAATGACAAGACACATTGCAGGAAACAAACAAACAACCTTTGCAACTTAAGAGCTAAAAATGTTTGGTTGGGGGTTTTTTTCCGCTAAAACTACTGGTAAAATCACAACTGATTAAAACAAACGTAGATTCAGGCAACGTAAAAGTCTACAGTGTTAAATAATGAAAACTCGCTTGGACTGCGTACCCCCCTAAATAAGAGTTTGAAAAAAGAATTAAGAAACTCTCACTAGTTAATTGTATTGACTCATCCCGAGATGCAGGAGGGTAGGGATAAAGCTATAAAACACAGTTATTGACACAAAAGGTGGATTAATTGGGTTCTCTTTATTTTAAAAATGTGAATAAAATGACTTGCAGCATACCCAGAAATACACCCAGACACACACACAGCAATCAGAAGCCACATCAGAGGTAAAGCTGGGATCATATCTTTTTAAACCAAGCCTCCCCAAACAGAAACCAATCTTTCTCCTGCTCGACAAGCTGCATCTCATCCTAGGGCAAGAGGTTTTCAGGGGGGACATCTGGTAAACAACAAAGAATTTTAAAGAAATGATGTTTTCAGATTTTAGCCACAGTTTACATTTTTTAAATTACTCTAATGTTTCTTTGACTCTTCATACCTCCAGAGCGGCTCGGCTCTTGCCTTCACTGTGCTGCACTGGCCAGCCCCACGGTCGCACAGCCCACTAGCACCACGCGCGTCTGCATTTGCCGCTGCCACCTAAGCAAGTCGGTGCCTCTGACATTTGGTCTTCAAGAACAAGTGTAAAACCGTGTAAAGATTTAGTTACAAAGAACATCCTCCATGGCCCAAAACCCAAAAGAGTTATTGCTAAAGGGTGCACCTCCCCTAGGTATGACGCTAAGATGCGACAGCTAGTGTTTGCTGGTCCAGAACAGTGTTGGGTTGGGTTTGTGTGGCAGGCTTTTGCCAGTCGACGGGGCTACAGGAGTGGCTCCCGTGAGAAGCTGCTGGAAGTTTCCCAGACACGCCGCCAGCCAAGGCCAAGCCAGTCAGCAACTGTGGTTGCGCCTCTGGGATAACGTGTTTAAGACGGGGAAAAAAAACCCAACTGCTGGGGAACCTGGAATGGAGAGAGGAGTAGGATGGAAAGAGACAACAGGGCAGACACAGAGGTCAGTGTGGGAAGGCAGGGAGGAGGTGGCTGGAGCAGAGTCATTGAGCCACAGCACGGGATCCAGCAGCAGCCAGCAAGGCAGCGGAGCAGCGACTGCTCACAGTACCCAGAGGCAGCCCTATCTGGCAGAAAGCACGGTCCCTGCCACATCCCATCACCGGGATTGTGACAGCCCTTCCCTTCACCAAGAAGAGCCCCGTCCCTCACAGCCAGCAGCTCCTCCAGCTCTGTGCCAGCGGGTTCCTACGCTGCCCAGTTGAAACACGCTGGCCGGAGGGAGCGTGCCAGGGTAAGGCACCATCTCCCTCACCCGCCCGCCTCCGCTCTGTAAGCCCAGCATAGCTCCTTCCCTTGCACTCACAGCCACCGCTGGCTGCCCGAGCTGCAGATCGCTTGCCGGGAAGATGGGGCAGGCGTGATGTATGCCAACTCAGCTTGGGGCTACTGGCGGCTGAAACACCACAAAACGGGCGGCACTTGTGACCTAACAAACAGGGGGCTTCAGCGCACAAAGGTGTGAAAACCACCTGCCTGCCTGGGGAGTTCGGCCAGAAAGCACGTGCAGAGGGCTCACCTGTTCCACATGTCCAGAAACCCCAAAAGATGACCAGGTATCTGCATTCCCAGGCACAGATAGGTACAAGAGAATAAGAAAGCATTATCTGGATTTGGTGGACAGTTTTAACTTACAAAGTACACTTAGAATTTTTAGAGAACATATACCCCTAGCCCTTCACATCCAGGCTTGATGTTACAGAGGCATTTCCCCAAAACTGACATTTCTCTGAGTGTGAGGTATATCCAATCCATTCTACTGAACTGCTTAAATTATGCTTCCTAGTACCCCTGTTTTACCTACAAAAGCAATTCTTTCTCAACTCCTTGAAAGCTTAAAAAGAGTCTTCCCTCCCAGAGAAATCACTTGTGGCATCCGTGCCACAAAAGGATGCTGCTAAAACAGCCAGCTGTCTTCAACAGGAAGACGGAATAAGACATGCAACTCACTCTTTTTCTGCTTGCAGATTTATTTGGAGTCATTTAATCAATCTGTCCCTAATGACTGCATCTAATAATTTACCTTGCATCGCATAATTACCTTTTAAAACACTCAACAGAACTTTTCAGGTGAATAATTTACTTAAACATTTTTCTTTTCTTTTTTTGTTGCTGCATTCTAACTGTGCTCTTGGAAAATGAATATTCTAAAGCAAAAGTCCTAAATCACCACACGAATCAAAAAGAATGACCACAAAGTAGCTACATCTTGAAGAGAAATCTAATCACAACACATGGAACCAAGTGAAATGCAGCCTTTCATCTCCAGTGAGTCGGTTCAAACCTAATTCAGGTCAGTAGCCATCATCAGCTACCACTGTCCTCCTGCTCTACAGTGTCCTGTAGGAAACGAGCTAGTAATTCTATGTTTGCTGCTCCTGTGCTCAGATTGCTTCACTGACTCTTTGGCCTCTTCTTTGGCCAGGTCAAAGCCTTGGTCCAGATATTCAAGGCCACAAGTTATGCCCCATTTTCAGTGCTCCTTGCCTCTCTGCTAGCAGCTAAGATGGAGGGATCTCAGAGACCACACAGAAGAAAGCCAAAACTGCTCAAAACAAACTACTTCTGGAGAAGCAGGAGGGACTAAGGAGCAGCTGCTAAGAGAACTACTCGTGAATCTCACAGCTTTCAAGATCTTTCACAAAGATCTTTCTGGCAGAGATTTCCTAGTGCCTTTCCTTCAGTGAGAAAGAAACACCAAAGTCCTGAAAACACACTTAGAAATTGCAAGTCCTGGAATACCACTTTAAAGCAAAGGAAAAGTCTTTCTAGGTGAAGTAGAAGCATGGAAGCCTTTGTGAAATCTGGAAATGGAAATTATATGGGAAGTATTTAAGTACGTGGTTCTGGCAATTATGGAAATAGCTAGCGTTGACAGGAATGCACTGGGGACCCAGCACTTAAAATCCTGGTGGAAGAGAGGTTGCAAACTAAACATACAAATCAATATAGTCTCTACAAAAAGACAGAATTTTCAGAAAATACACAACAGTTCTTGTCCAAACTGTTTATTTTTTATGGCTAGACAGAGGTAATCTCCAGTGCCATCACCTGAGACCTTCATTTTCACACACAATGTTTTAAGGAAACACAAACATTAGGTACAGTTAGAAAAATTAATGGAAGATGGAACACAAATTTTGCTGCCAACTTACTTGCACACATGTCATCACGTCTTAAAACTGAGTCTATAGGTCTTAAGACAACCCTAAAACTGTATTTATACATACTAAACGACAGATAAGTTACTCTCACACAAAAGAACTCCTTTCTTACAACAAAGTACAGCAATAAAGAAGCAAATATGCAATCTTCGGCATTATATTCATATTAATGAACACAAGATATTCATACCAACAGAGCTGATGAGGCCTTACAAACACGGGTATTTAGAAAGTGCCTATAAAACCACTGCTGTGCTCTAGGACTTAATGGGGGTTTGGCAAGTCTTTCTCCACCTTCAATAAATACTATTTGCTCATTTGAAACATGAACAAAGACTTAAAAAATGGACAAAGTATCTAAACCAAATGCTTTGATTTGACAGGCATTAGATTGTTTACTAAAATCAGGTGTAAGTATTGAGCCTAAAACTTCCACAGATAACATAATTTATTATGATTTTTTTAAAAAGGTATAGCTGCTAATTTCAAAAAGATATGTCTGGAAATACCCTTTCAGAAAAAAATATTCTAAAATTAAAGAAAAAAATGTAATTAATGATCTGGAGAAACTTTCCTCTTCTTTCCTTTCAATAAATTTATGAAATTAAGAAAAAAATTACAGTCTGAAGTCTTACTTTCCTGGCATCTGTCTTCCAGTTTCACAACTTCACCATTATCTCAGTAAAGGCGAGAAAGCTGGTATTTAGTTCTGACATCAGAAGCTATGCTACAGGCACAACAGCACTTGTATACTATACTATGTAACACAAGAAATGGATGGATGACTCAATGCCTGTAAAATACGTCAGGCTGACATCCACACAGCCTGATGCTCTCTTCTCCGTACAGAATGAGCATGGTGCACAGCGACAATACAGGCTGCGTCCCAAGCCATGTCTCCCAGACACTCCAGCTACACTCTGGAACGAACAAGAGCAGCGGGTTTCTCAGTAACCGGGAATTACGTGGCCGACAAGGGCAATCAGTTCTGCGCTTACAATGTCCGAACACAAATAAGCCGCATCAACAAGCGGGAGGGGAAGCGGGAAGAGAAGGAGAGAAAGAAAATGCAGCTGCGAACAGGGGGTAAAGCTGCAGCAGGAGGTTCCACTTTGATAACCTGCACAGAGGGCATTTAAAATCAAAAAAATACCCATTGGATTGGCTCTGCTGTGATAGGCTCCACCAGCACAACCTCATTAATCAAGCGTATTGTTCTGCTCCACACCGTGACTTGCTTTGACCTTTCTCTTTTTTTGACTTTTTTTTTTTAATTCTGCCCCTCATTTTCATGAATGTTAGTGATCACAAAATACACTGAGAGTGACAGACACTAAACATTACTGGAGGCTGCTGCACTTGGACCGTGATGTGGACGATCACCTGGAGGCTGGTATACGAGCTCAGAGTCAGAAGGTCACTCCGACACCCATCCCTCCCAAGATGAGCACCGCTGAAAAACAACCTCCGAAATCAAGACCTAACACCAAGAGTATTTCACAATAATTTCTATTTCTGTTCCAGCTGCAGTAACGCCACTTTCATTTCAGACAACAGAACTCATTAAACAGAGTATGTTGTCGAATGCGACAGTAGATGCTGGGGAAGAGCATGGGAAAAAACACCCCGTTCCCTAAGATCACAAGTACAGGTGAGAGACACGCAGAAAAAAGACAGACGGAGAGTCAGTCTAAAAAAGCACAAAGAGATTTGATCACTAATCAGAGACAGAAACCCATCTGAGAGTCACAACTGTCTCTGCAGGCTCTGAAAGACAGAATTAAATTGGCTTAGTACTATATTCAAAAATGAATTTAATTAGCTGACATTAAGCAGGATAAGTTTGCGGTACCATGTTGCTCTGACGAGCTGTCTCCAGAAGGGTAAGTGGAAGGTAAAATCTTATTTTTCAGGATGAGATTACAGCCATGCACTGAGACAGAAGGTAATGGCGTGTCTGCTGAGGGCAGCTTAAAGTTGTGCTGGACATTTCATCTCGCACTATAAAAGGATGGTATGTGATAGATGAGCCAGAAGTGCGAGGTTCAGATTCTGCACATTTATTCATATAGCTTTCAGCTTCATCTCTTTCTGGTGTCGCCACTTATGTGAAAAGACCTCAATATAACCTCTGCCAGGAGTTTTTTCTCCAGCGTCCCCTGGAAAGACTGCAATACCCTAGGAGCAATGTATTTATTTTTGTTTGTATGAGAGCATGTTGGACCTTAGCTGGAAAAATGAGGCCTGTGCAGGAGGCGGTTTCTGTGCTAACCTGGCGGGCTGCCGGATCTGCCGGCTGCTGCGCACCTATTGCCTATTTCATGGCTCACCCACGGCACCCCTACTCAGCTCCCAGCATCTGCCCAGACTGCTGCCGCCTCCCTTATGTGGCATACAACCTCCACGTCACAGCGCAGCCCTCAAGCACAGCGGCAGTGGGTGACAGAGAGTGAAGCAGACAGAAACTATGGCCATAATCTAGCGGCAGATAGTGACAACTGAAGAATCGATGGTAAAATGCATAGGAAATCCAAATTAAGCATTTCCCCGAGGAAGCCTTGGAGGAAATGGAATAACACATTTAAAAGCAAGAGTCCCATGCATATGAGACTTCACAAGCCTCGCCTTCTTATGCCTCCCTCCTTCTATTTAACGATAAATCTAGTCTGGGGAAAGGCATCTCACTGTCAGTGCTACGAATTCTGCTTATTTGCAAAGCAGGCGCATGCATCCCAGGCTGTGACCGGGGAAGCTATTGCTCACATCGCTTATATTAATGTCTCAGCTCTGCCATGCCAGAACCAAGCCAGATTTACCGGGCAAGACAGAGAGGCTGTGGCCATCCCATTAGTGAGTCACTGGGGAGGTGTTCCTCCACCACATGACACAACTGCACAGCGATATATGCTCTCAATTCAGGCTGGCAGTGCCCTTCTTCCTCCCCCAACAGCTCTCACCAGGAACATACTTGGGCTGCATGACCTTGTGTAGCAGTTCACAGATTTTAAGCGCAAGCACAGCGCACTGCACACCCTTCTCTGGCACCAACATTAATCACCCTACGTTAATGACTTCTGCTGATAAACCACCCTGCATACCTACCGTCCTACCCAGCGGCTGCATCCAGAGCAATAAATTAAACATGCCCTTACCCATACCCTGCCACTGTGTAATCCACCTGCAGAGAGAAAGACACTGGGAACATCAGCCAGGAGTTAGACGCATAAAAACTGGCAGGGATCAGAGACCCCAGTTTTCCTAGACCTTTTGGTGGATGACTTGAATCTCTCAGTCTATGTTTTCTCACACTTACAGAGAATAACTGTGTTTCTTTCCAGCTATACTGAGAACCACAGATACAAGCTACTACTTATTACTGGGATGTAGCTAAACCACCTGGTACTATACGTAACTACAGATAAGAACTGCCTTAAACTAAACAAACGTAACTACAACCACAGAACATATGATTTTGGTAGTACTAGTTCTTAATTATTTCACTCTCTTCCAGGAAACTGAAGTCCACAGCTGAGCACGAATAAAGACACAAGATCTTTATGATAAGAAAAGCAAAACAATGGCCTGACATGACCTAATGAAAGCACAGGATACTACCTCCCCAGGGCAGAAATCTCCTTATTCCAAAACTTCCTCTCAAGTGCTCTGTATACGATACCAGACAAAGAAACAAGAAATTCACTTTTGCAAGGCAGTAACATTTTTTTAAATAGCAGCATCTGACATTATTCCATAAATCTTCCCCCAAAAATCAATGTGCTTTATGTCAGACGAGACCTTTAAACTTCAGAATAAAACAAATTTGGGTCTGAATCGCAACACAAAGATCCATGTAATAAACTTTCAATATGTCAAAAGCTTCACTGGAAAAGGCTTTGCCAAAGGTTTAACACGAAGCTAAAGGCTCACACAGCATCGCAAGACTGACCTCCGTGCTGCTAAGCGATGCATGGTGCTGGGAGTGCTACCAGCCCACAGGACTTGAGAAACAGACTGAGCTCTTAGCCGCCACAGACTTCATATCTGACCATGGAGGGCACCTCACAATCCGTCTCTGATCCCTAAGATAACATTTCTTTCCTCTCTTCACCTTCCTCTATCAGATACTTACACTGTAAATTTGGTGTGTCTGAAGATGTAAAGACAAGGAAACCATCATAGAAGCCTTTACACATTACAACAGGGAAAAAAATAGTCACTGTACTAAAAAAAAAAATCACTTATATCACACAATTCCAACATTTTACAGATAGGAAACTGTATGAAAATGGTATTCTCAAAGGAATAAATTCTGCCTTCCTCCCAAGATCTCTTTTGTAGCCTTGCTTCCTATGTAAAAAACCTCTGCAATCATGCCTGTGTCTGTCTGTCTTCCCTTAACAGCTTCTCTAAAGACATTTAATGAAGAGGTAGCAATCTCCAAATTACTCAGTTGCCAGAAGTTCCTTCCGATTCCAGCTTGTGCTCAAACTGACAGGACAGAGACTGTCAGCGCCCGCATGAAGGGAAGAACCTTCCACGTTGACTCAACAAGGCACAGAATCGGCAGATACAATACGTGTACAGAGATGGAAAACTGCGCTTAGAGCTGAAGTCCACAACTACAGTTGCACCCATACCGCCAAATAAAAGTGGGAAAGGAAGCAAGGCTGAGCCCTGCAGCATGCTGCTCAACAGGTTGCCTTCTGCCTGGTTTTGGACCACCCCAGCCACCTCCTCACGGGACAGGGCTGCTGTCAGGAGGGCCACCTCAGCAGCACTGATGTCACCTAGCCACAGTGGCCTGGCCCTCGGACCAAGGGCCAGTCCTTTGCCTCCTTTTACACTGCAGCCCAAACGCAGCCAGGGGCTGCATCCAAAAGACTTGCAGGAACCTGGGGTTCATGATTTCTGCTGCACACCAAAAACACGTGGGTGCAGTACTGGAGGAGCGGAAAACGAGGGGAGTGGGAAGGTTCGCAAACGCAGACATGCACCGTTGCCTCACGGCAATGCCTTGCTGACTTTCTGTCCCACCACTCTTCCACCTCTGACCCGAATTTCAATGTCAGTGCTATGTCAAGACGTGTAACAGCACCAACCATTTGGTGATGCTGCCCGCTTCCATGTCCCTCCACGCTGGGCATTCCCAAGTGGTCTCCTCTGAGTCTCGTATTAGTGCCACAAAAATCTACTACTGCAGACATCGGTTGGCTTGCTACACATCCTACACGCAGTACTCATTATACGCTTAAAACCAGTAACCTGTGCACACTTCCAAACCTCAGAGCTTTTACACTCAAGGGACAAATCAACAAACAGCATACAGTTGAGTTAATAGAAATACGTATCACCCAGAAAGAGTTGTGAAAATGCTCGCTGCTTTACAGTTCTCTACCTACAGACATGCAAGACTGAAACTCAGTAACGGAAAGGTCGGTGACTTCTCTGAAAGTATCAGGTAAATACTGGACAAGATACTACCATACCAGAACTCCACGGATATATCAATTATATCTTCCTTTTACTGGCCTGCCTCAAGTCCTTTTCATCCACTCTTTCCACCAGTGCTTTATCCCAAGATCTTCCTCCCACATTCCAACAGCTTCGCAATAAGGGTCTTACCAACTGCTTGTCTAAACTGAACGACTCTTATTTAACGTCCTGAAAATCAGAGGAAACCAGTGTTGCCCTTTGACCCAAGCATTTAAATCAAGGAGCTAGTTATTCCCCCACTGAAGTCTGAAATCTGTCAGTCACAATGTGTGGGATTAACCGTAATGCAAATCTTGTCCTCAAAATCTTTCCATATGGGGGAGAAACCTTCCGCATCAGGACTTCCCTTTGAGTGATTCATCTCCGCTACCTAATCCCAGAAAGTGACCTCTGGAAGACCAGGAATCCGTGAACGGACATCGATAGGATCTTCTTGGGCCACACATTGTCGTGTTAAACGCTTCCTCAACAGGGACAAGGGAATAGTTTCAAGAGAGGTACCAGTCAACTGAATCCTTGGAAATGCTAAATTGTTGAAGAGAGCCTGGCTTAAGAGTCTAGATTTTAGGTACTGGAAACAGAAGTCCTGGCAAGATGAGCTGTTTAGCAGATAATGAACCACATGCGGCAAAGGCTTTTGTGTTTTTCACACTGGGGAACAACTGATCAAGCCTGGTCCCCTCCGAACACAGATGCTGCCCTGATATTGAGCATGAATCCTTACAGGGGACTGACACGGAACAGAGACAGGTGTCAGCACTAAATTTCTCGTGAACAGAGGTCTACAGCCTAGCTATCCCATGATCATGATGGACAGTTCGAGTTTGTGACCTGTATCTGATTGGGAAAACAGTACAAAGTTCCCATCGCCTGAGCCTCTCCCATGGAGTTTTCCAGGAAGGATGCAGTGCAGTATGTGAAAAATCCTGAGGCCCTCAGTGAGAAGCTACTGCTTGGAAAACAGTGGGAGAAAAGCCACGAAGCTCTAACAGGTGTAAATACACCCACCCACCCCTGAGTACTCACTACAGTTACAAAGAAATCCTTGCAAACCTGAAACAATGTGATACTGTCTCTCTGGTTCTGTCATAATTAGCTGTTTTATCAAAATGTAACAACAAAAACTAAAATAAACAAGACAGATGAACTTCACTGCTGCCCTGTGGAAAAGCAGTGTATCTGCCAGGAAATATTCTTGTGTTACTGCCACTGCAACACGGAAACGTGGGATCAGCAGCAGGTGAATTATAAGCAGCAGCACTGGAATTATAATCTCATTTTGCTGTAAAAATTAAGAAAGCAAGGAAAAATTGCTGTATTTTGCTACACATCACATTTTTGTTGCCAATTATATTAAAACACAAATAGACATTGATGATACTTCAAATATACTATCTGTGTAATGAAAGATATGAAGAAACAACTTTGAAAGTAACTTATTACTTATTCCCACACTTGATAAGAAAAAAAAATATTATATCTATTTATTTCATACTATCAAAAGCATCTTAATTTGAAAGCGGTCATTTCTTGCCACTACCAGTTTGTAAGCATCCTGCTTTCACTTCTGCAGTTTAGGCAACTCGGAGTTTCATCTGTTCGTGGGAGGGAAAAGATTTGAGCTGCTAGAAGTAAGTGCAACTACAAGAAATGGCTTGTAGTTGAAAGACAGATGACAGCAGGGTGGAACACGTAACCAGAATATTTTAGAAGTCTAAGATTTCTCTTCCTATTGATATAATATGGACAACAGATGGGTTTTTAAATGCAGCTCTTGGTACAACTTTGCATGTGAGAAGGAAAATAATTCGGAGTTCACGGGAACAGGAGCAGATTGTTCTGTGGATCCAGTTGGTGTCATTCTACAGCCTTTAAACTCTCTGCAAAATACTGTAAGCAGAACAGCAGGAGTCCCAAAATTCCCCACGCTGGCTCCAGCTCAATAAGCCATTTCTATTCACAAAGTACACAAGCATATACTTAACTTCAGGAGCATGTGCAGGGCCCAGCGATTTCACTACAACTTTGGAATCTGCCTGAAAATAAAGTTGTACTTAGGGGGTTTTGCTAAGTAAGCACCAGATACATCTGGCAGGTATTTTTTCGGCTTCTCTTTTCACTGGGTCTGTGTGGTTCGTCTTCCACCTGCCGTAGCATTTTTGTCATTTGCTAAGCAATGCACTCACCAAACTGACAAAGATGGGCCTAACTGCATGTAGGAGGTACCCAAGCAACGCAACGTGCCGGGCAGAGGACAAGACAAGCAGAAAGGACTGTGATCGGGCAGGACATCCTCCTGAGTACACCAGAAGCATCACTGACAACACAGAGGAAAACAAGGCAAGCAGTATTGAGAGTGTAAGTTTAATTACTTAAATTCTTCCTGTTTAAGTCTTAAACTAGCAAACGGGGGAAAAAAACTGTGGGAGAGAAACGACAAGGCCACTGGTTGTCCGCTTTCTCTTGCTGGTGCGGTCCAAGCCTGACCACCGTGACCTGAGAAGCCAGGAGCAGCTGGGCACCGCAGTCCCCTGGCATCACCACTCCCAGCCATCGGAGCACGGTTGTGAAAGACTAGGAGCTCTGTGCGTGCAGCAATGATGGTGATGGACATCTTCTCAGAAACGTCCGTCAGTGAGAAGTGCGTGTTGCTAACGAGGGGACGTGCTAAAGGTTACGTGCACTGTGCATACCGGCCCCACCGCCACCGTGGACATTCACAGAGCTCAGTCACAACATCCAAAATGAGGAAGAGAACTAGAGCAACTATGCTCGCTTCAGATGCAGAGGGACAGATCATCACTGGGCATAAATCAGGGGGTGGGCTTTCAGGCTGCTCGTGGCAGTGAGCTGATTCACATCTCCCAAAGGTTTAGCGCAGCTGAGGCTGAGAGCATCCCTGTAGGCACCCTGCTGGTTTTGGAAGCACTGGTGTGCCCTATAGACCCCAAAACACTTAGTAGTCTTCCCAATAGCTCAGGTGGTAACCTTTTGAATTGCCCCGGTACTTCAAAACACAAATGTCACAAAGTTGCACAAAGCCAGAGTAGAACCAACATGTTCTGCACTGCCCACAGGCCCCTGGCTCAACAGCGAAAGTATCTCCTTCCCTCCACTCTGCTACTCACTCCAACACTCACCCCAACACAATCTATTACATTGTAAACTTCCACCTTGAATTTTGCCAATTTGTTTGAGAGGAAAATCTACCCTTTCTTCTCCTAAACACAGCATCTAACATCTGGATCCAGGCCTATGCATGCTGCCCTTCTCTAACGCCTCAGCTGCTGGCTGTGCCTCAGTCAGGCTATTTTCACTCTTAAGCAAAGGAGACAGAACCGGACTCCAGAGCAGCACATAGCCCGACTTCTGCAATGACTTGCACGATCTTTAGCAGCATAAATACTGTGGCATAAATAGCACAATGACTGATTGCCCTGAGAATGGTCACTTAAAAAAAGACACACAAACCAAACCACAAAAAATTAAGGTTCAAGCCCTGCAGTCAGTTTCAGCACAAACCCCCTCTTGGCTCGCTCTGGGTCGACAGCAGAACACAGCATCTGTCTGCAGGACATCCCTGTAAAACAGGGAAGTGGAACCGACATAAAGAGAATACTGCGCAACAGTGGTATTTTTGTGCCTAACTCATATTTATGAACATAATTCACAGGAAAATCAGGGTAAGGTCTTGTGAATCTTCCCCCAAACCCATGACCTGTGTGGCAGAACCTACGGGTATCGAGTCCCTGCACAGCCTGCTAGTCACTAGATCCTATTTCCTTAGGTAGAGAATTACAGTAAATGCGTCAAGTCAGCTGTGTGCGGTTGAGCCTGTGTGGTCACACATCACAGACACATCCTATGCATACGACACTGTCATTTTTAGTTTCACTGAAGTGTGTTCAAATTCCCAGTGCAAATGTATGAATTAAAAGCAGTTTTAGAGGTGAAATAAAATATACATGGAAGCAGGGAGTGTTATTCTAGTTTTCAGAGTAAGCTTAAAACATGGCTATAAAAAATTGTCACTGCCATTTTGAATCTACAAGAATGACACATCAATGGAAATGAAGAATTTCCTTTCTCACTAATGCAACCAGGCACCTTACCGCAGTACGCCAGCAGAACTGACTCGCTGCAGAGGGAACCGAATTGGCCCAGCCACAACAGAAAGCGTTTTAACCTACAAGGGCTGCGCTGTGGAAAGCAACTGCTCAAGCAAGCACGTTCCATGCAAATGAACAAAATCTCTCATGTCACACTTTCAAATTCCATTCACAAAGGAAAGTCTCGCTACAAACATCCCCAAGGTCTGGGAAGTTCAAAGTCAGGGTCAGCTGAGGTAAATAGAGGCAGCATACCTATTTTTGGATGGTGAACCAAGTTCTCTACAATACAGAATTGTGCTGTATTGGTGCTTCCAAAGAGCTACGGTGTTGAACTCACCCCACGGCCAGCCTTGCCTGCGACTGCACAAAAGCTTTTGCTTCTCATCCCCACAAAGAGCGGAGCCATCGTGACTCGTGATCCATCTGCCCCAGAGCAGCAGCATGTTCACTTGGGATGGGCTGTGGGGTAGCAGGACTGCCACAAACACAACTACAGGAACCAGGCCAGTGCTCTGAAACCCGTTCCAAGACCACGTACCCCCTCAGGTCATGTGTTACACAAAGTTCGGTATTTCTAAGGGCTGATTTCACACTCTCGATAGCTTTGGGGAGGCTACAAAGTGTTTGTGTTCCAGCAAGACAACCAGGAGAGAGTGTGGCCGTTGCATAGCTCCGGAGACCACACCAAGGCACATAGTGTAGCTAGAGCTAAGAGAAAGCAAGCCTGCAATAATGAGAAGATTTTATTAAAACTCTCCAGTCTTAATCTATTCAGACTAAACCTTTATCAGCCTAACTCTACATTTGTTTTTTATCTTGAAAAAATGCTTCAATCTGCTAAGAGAAGTCTTCTTGCAGATGGACTGGTAATGAAATACAAATGGAACATTAAATACGAAAAATTCAACGTACAATGTATTTTTCTCCTTTACTTATTTAATCTTAATTTGCACCTACTCATTTTCATGCCGAGCACCTCACGTAGTTAAATAATTAGTGTCAATTAAATTTCACCTTTTTTTAACTGGCAAAAATGGTGAAACTGAGTTGGCAATTACTTCAAGTTTTGCTGCAACACAGGAACTTGATCACCTGAAGACACTTCAGGGTTTGAACAGACAAGATACACAGGCTTTTAACAAAAGCAAGGAAAACTAACAACTGTGTACAGCAACTTGCAGGGCAAGAAATCCCTCTCTGCAGAGTGTTATGACCAGAACTGTTAACCCTTCGATGTCTGTTCAAGGACCTCAGGATGTGAGTTTACTCCCGGGCCAGCCACTGCCTGAACACACACAGGGATGATACACCCCCTCCCTGCCCACGCACCAGCGTCACTCACGGTCATCACTTTCATCTGGTACCGCGTACTCACGCTGCTTGGCTCACTCTGGTCACACTGACTTCAAGAGGAATTCCACCAGAAACCAAGGCCAGCCCACACCTCCCATGGCAGGCGGTGAGCAACCCTCGCTCCTGCCACTGCCACGCAGCCACGGTTCGCACCCTGGCAGCCCTCGGCCCACCCCTGGTTTTTTGGTCATCATCATGCAGATTTAGAAAAAGGTCTGTCTCCACCTACAAGATCTTGGTGTCCTTAGGTGCCATCGCTTAGATCCCCAGCGCTAAGCTTCTGCTGTTGGAACTCATGGCTACACAAAACTAAGTCAATTCAGTACAATAAATGGAAATTCTCCTGAAGACTGAAATTTAAGTTTTCATAAAAAACAAGTTCCTTCTGAAGGATGTTCCACTGACGGTCCAAAAGAAATCCTGCATTTGTTTGGAAAATAAGGAAATAATGAGAGCAACACAGTTCACTTCCTTATAGTGCCTTCTCGACATCCCTTGGCCATGACCCGAATGGCCTCGGTGTGAGAACATACATGTTTCCGTCTGTGCTTGTTCACCTCCTCTTCTCCAAGTCGAGATTATGAGCAACGGGGCGAGCTAAGGAAGCAGCTTACGGATATAACTGTTTCTCATTATAACATCTCAGCTGTGGTCTGTACTAATGCGCAATCAGCCCCTGTGTACATATGCACATATGGTAGGATATATGGGAAGACCATAAATATCACATTCATTTTTTTTTAATATTTGTGGTTAATAACAATAAAATCTCAAAATACAGTAGTTAATAACCCTACAGCACAGTTTACAGCTATTTCATGTATGGATGAAAGAAAGGAACACCATAGAATTATCTGGTCCAAATGAGAGGGAGCAGGACGGTTTGAAGGGGAATTCAGGAGCACTAAACCATTCTTTTCCTAAACAGTCATTATTCCCACTCCTTTCCGAAAGACCTGTTATTCTGATGCTTTTATTTCCTAATATTATTATTTGATACTTGTATCCAGGCCACCAAAGCAAAAGGTCATCCCAGGCTTAGCAACACAGCATGACTCTGAAGATCAAAACTGAGTAACAGCAGAGAAAATTGTCAAGTAAATATTATTAAATGAAGATTTAACTTAAAATCAATTGCTTTTATTCTAATGCATTCATATAACTACTCGCTTCCCCTTTTCCATAAACGGTTTGTAAAGTCTCCTGAGACAGAGGACTATTGTAGTGTACACTTGCTTAATGACCCTATAGGGGCATATTTCTGAGGAGAAAAGAGATTTATATAACACTTTCTCGGGGCAATCACAGCTCATCAAGTTATTTTCTTTCACACGTGGAATCAGCCCCATTTAAGAGACTTTTCCCATTTATTATTCTACAGTGCTTTTCCTGAGGATGAACAACACCAGAGGGAGGGGAGGAGGGGAGATGGGGGAGGTTGGGGTGGCGGAGGGGGGGTGAAATTTGGCATGCACACATACAAAACTCTCCAAGGACTGCACATGCCTTAGCAAATTCACTCTTCTGCCTGTTAAACATTTCCATCCCAAGACTTTATTTCAAGACACATCCTCATAATGAATAGCTGGACGCTGTCTGTGTGGCTGGGAGTACCAACGCACCGTATTTCATTTCAACGCCCAGTCACATCCTACTCCGCAAAAGGTTATTTCTTTGCCTCTCTTGCTTTTCCCTGCTTGCGAGCATCTCGCCATGCATGATTCATGTTACATAACCCCAGCTTGTTAAAAACAAGTTATTTAGCGAGGTAGTGGGATAGATTAATGAGGTAAACGCAGAACTTGCTTATTACAGAACCCAGACAAAAGCTGCTCCTCAAATAATATGCCTATGCAACATTAAACAAACGAATAAGCAATTGCATCAGCGCTGTTTACATTCAAAGTTAATTAAATCGTTCAAATTCAGGATGCTCTAGACTACTCAGTGCCTCTTCTCACACCACAATATGCAAACTCCCTCATGCATATGTGTTTTATTTTTTAAGAGTGACTTGCCCCCCCCCCCATTAGAGAATAACAGTTCAGTACTGAACCAATTAATTTCACTCGCAAGAACGTTGTATTGCTTTAATGTTGCGGCTGACTCTGATGAGATGAAATCTTCCTCCCTGAGTTAGCTGCAAAACGCTTGCGTTCCTCAACAACCATCCTTACTCATAGCCCCGTTTTGGTTACAAAGTCTAAAAGCAGCAGCTGGAGAGGGTTAAACAGGTTTGCTGGCAATGATCTGCAAGAAGCGAGCCTCCGTATTCCAGCAAGGTAGAGGAATCTGTTCAGGCCCTGTATATTCAGCATTACTTAGCACTATTGGGACCGTATTCCAGGAACCCCGAATGCCCACCTGACAGTGTGTCCTCTACATTATGCAAGTGATGTAGTCTCCCCAAGGCAAAATCATCACCTGACCATCCTGCTCTTTGCAGCTGAGCTGTATCCAGTGACATGCTCCGTGGAGCAAGCCATTGCCACATAACTGTATTCTCTTCTCAGTCCCTTCTCCGGGGGAAAAAAATAAAAATAAAAATTACAACGCTCGTATTTCTGGCATCACCACACCATCAGAGCAGTAGGGAGGCTATCGGCTGCCCCGGCGAGAAGGCAGCAGCGATGGGGGCCCTCTGCGAGCACGGGCTGGCTGCCGAGCCCAGACCTGAAACTGGGTCTCAGCCCGCTCCACTGCAGGGGAAGGGAGGGGAGGGAAAAAAAAGGCAGCACTTTCTCGGCGCAGGAAGAAGGGGAGGCCATGAGCGTTTCCTGTTGTGCAGCTGAAACAAGCAAAGACGTCACCACATCTACACTCCCTCCGGGTGTCAGCAGATCGAGGGCCAAAGTTCAGTCATTTCCAATGCACGGCAAGGAGGGAGGCTTCGGAGGAGAAACCAGCAGTGGCTTTATTGCTAACAGCGTTCTCTGCACTTGCATAGCAAAACAGCTAAGCAGCGTGTTACCAGGCTCAGCTGCAAAGAATCGTATGTGACTAGAAACAATATTTGCTCGGGAGCCGTGCTGCTCTTATTTTTCTTGTACGGCTTGTGTAAGACTATCACCACAATATAGAAATGTGCTAAGTTCCCGCAACAGCCCATACCTTTGCAAGCAACTGCAAATCAAGCCTTACGTATTTCTGGATCCCATGGAGTAAAACACGTTTTGTGAATGCATTTGGGGCACAACCACTGAGTGTAAAACAACAGGATTCCCATGCCAGATACGGCAGACAATCCGGCAAAGCGAATACAGATGCTTCTTTTCCATTTTGCCCCTGCCTTTCTGAAGCAGCTAAGGGCCCATATCTTAAGGAAAGGGGCGAAGGCACAGGAATTGGGTAGCAGCATGGGAGATTTCAGCATTTGGTAACTCATTGTCTCCCAGGCTGTCCCTCTGCTCCCAAGTAAATCATTAGTATAGTTACCTGGCAAGCATAGGGAGAACCTGGGTTGGAGTCCTACTGCCTTCTTAAGTTAAACATTAGAAAGCCTCTTTTAATTGAAAGCAACATTAAGAATCCAAATGAGACCTCCCAGGAGGTTTTAGAGTCTCCACCACTTGAAGTTTTCAAGAGCAGACTGAACAACCACCCGTGGGAAACGGTTTGGTTACAGCTGATCCTCCCCTGGGGCAGGAGGATGGACTCTCACACGAGACACATTCTAGACCCATTTTTGTTAGTCTCTGAACAACATGACAGAATACAGCGATAAACAGTCATTCTGCAATAAGCATGTCCCAACAACAACCTCTGGTGTCCCAGACACTAGTTATTTCCTCTGTACACTGAATGAGACAGACTGGCCAGCAGTGATCCACTCCATAGAAATCGATTTTCAAATAGAACCCCTTAATTCAACAAACCTCAACGGAAAAAGTCACAAGGACTTTGGAAAATGCTTTTGCAGATTCTCGTCTCATACTACCATCCCTAGCTGAAGAGGAGTACTAGAGGAGTGTTTCTGCAATGACCACCCTGTGGCCACACCAGGAACTGAAGACAGCCTTTCAGCCCAAGTAATTCCGAGTATTCGAGCTGAAACCAGGGAGCCACCAGTCTGCATCTTGGCGTCGTAAGAAACTGTACCTTTTGTGGGACATACGCAATGCCACTGGCTTACCAAAACTGCTCATTTTACTAAAAGAAGGTCAAAGATAATATTTTTAATTATTTATAAACTAAACATTTTGGATATACTTTTAAAAACATATTCTACTACAAGGATATGAGCTGGTTTGGTTGGTTTCCACCCTTTCCTTTAGAGGTAAATTTTTCAAAGACAGCTTAATATGGAAGATTCGCTGTCCTGTTACCATGAAAAAAACTACTGCTCCTTGTTCTGATGTTATCTTGAAGGCTGTCAGTCTGGCACTAATCATCAGGACTCCTTTCAACATCAAAAAACCAGACGAATGATCTTTGGTGTTGTCAGTGATTTGCAGGACACAACACACGATGTGAGGAAGAAAATCTGATTTTAACTCCGCATCGAATCAAAGAAACATTTACTTTAGCAAAGAAAGGTTGGATTAGTTCTATCAGAGTAAAGTGATCAGAATCTGGCCCTTAAAAATGTGGGTGCTGCATCAGAATCCAGCCCATATCATACACAGTGATGGGTGTAAGTAGCAACGTTTTGCGAGACGGAAAACGGGGATGAAACCTCCGAGGTACCGTAAGAACACTTCCACTGTGCACAGCATCCTAAACACCACAGCAGATAGCCATTCCATTTTCTGAAACCTGACCATAAAGCACCACAATCCCTCAAAATAAGCTTGGTCAACTATTTTTAGCCCCATATCCGAGAATGAAAGCAATGCACCCACAGTTTGTACTTTTGACCGTGCTGACACAAGTGCCACGCGGCACAATGGCAGCACACGGCCGGGCCACGCAGCCACTCAGCACCAGCACACCCCATTGCAACAGGCGTGCTCCAGACATCTGTGGCTGCCTGTTGCAATAGTGTCTGTTAAAGAGCAAAGAAGCTAACAGGGAACAGCAGTGTTTTCACACACCCATCCCTGTCCTGAGAGTTAATCTTCAGGTAATTATATCTGACTGCTCTGTTAGTTTGGTATTTAACCACCTCTACCATGGTTTGATGTGAGAAAGTGCCCTATGCTTTCTGCAGTATACTTTGTATCCCAATATGACCTTAATATTTTAAGAGAGATGATTCTGTTGTGATGTTTGTGGGGTTTTTTTCATTTAAAGTTCAAAGTTTTTTTTGCAAAGAGAGATGCAGACCATGAACTGGCCTCACTGTCAGTGCCCTTGGTGTGCTGATGAAAACATGTGCTTTTCCACTCCAAAACAGAAGTTGGCTGTACTAAGTACAAATATGTACGGAAAACTCTTCAAAGCTGACTACCTACAAAATAGTAAATACCTTCAAAGATTCCCACTAACTCAGTTACATTTTTACCCTCTACAATCCATCTGTGTAATACCTAGAACAAAGCTCCTGTACTGCATCACTTGGGAATTTAAACTACATACAATGTTTTTGTAATTCTTTCACTTCCATGAATGTTTGAGAAGTGGAAAAGCCATTATCTTGAGAGTTTTTGTTGAACTTCCTCATCACTATGGGAATTCTCTCAAGCAATCCTATTAACAGATAATTAAAATATCCTGTGTCACTTAACTGAGGAAAACAAGGCAAATAAAGATGACAAGGTCCAAGCTGCCAAACACCTGATAGCAGGTAATTATTTATCTTCAAAATGCATGTGGCAGAAGACAGAAGTGGGGGGCTTGTTTTTCACTGTGAATCTGGTACTCACCCTAAATATAGCAGTACACGGGATGCAGCATGGGGGACTGCCTGCTGCTGAAGGGCACAACCCAAACACCAGCAACATGGCAGCAATCAGAAATTCCTGAAGTATCCCCCATCATCTTCCCATCTACTGCACGCAGCTGCCCTGGGCTGTGTGCTCTCCTGCCCCAGGAGGACTCTGCCACCAGCACTGGTCTCTCCCCACACGTAACTCAGGGGGTGTCCAGACGCGAGAGGACACAGCCTCCCGTTCAGAAGCTGCTGGAAAAACGCTACGTTGCAAAGAGAAAACCACTACTGAGACTATGTGGCAAGGGTCGGCTTCAGGATGGAAACAAACCTTACATTTCAAATGGGATGATCCCGTATGTTTCAGGTAGGTGAGAGTGTCCACAGACATATAGCACTGAGTGTGTGTTGTGTGCGTGTATACATGTGTGCATATCCTTGTGTATGTGTGAGTGTATACATCTAGAATAATATATATGTATGAGTGTATATATATTATTATATATAAGAATACATTAAAATATACATTAAAGTTAATATCTGAAATTGATTTGGCTAAGTGGAACCAAAACCCTGTGATTGTAACTGTCTTTTATAAGTAGCAACTCATGGAGATTCTTTAGACAAAACACATTAAGAACTGGAAACTACTTGGGGGGAAAAGGCAAGCCCGTGTTTTGGGGCTTGCTCAAGTATTTATGTTGTATTTCAAATGTCTGATCAAGACAAAGCAGATCTGAAACCCATGTTTAAGAACCTGCAGTTTTCAACAATAGGTAACCTAATTTCAAGAAACCAAAAGCAATTGCTAAAATATTTATTGAAATTGCTTTCATGGAAACAATGAGAAAACACTATAAAAATGTTAAAAATATTAAATCAGCTTGACTACTTCTGTATCTCATGAATTCAACAAGATCCTAGGCAACAATAATATTTAGAATAAATATTTTTCTTATGGGAATAGCATTTTCCCTCAAATTGACCAGATGATATCAATTAAAAAAACAAAGATTAGACACAGAAAACACATCTACTGACTTACAAACGAAACTTTACTCCAGCAAGCACCAAGCTTGTTTAAGACGACATTTACTTTTCCTTTCAAAGATTTTCTTTCACAAGCTTTTTGACCTTAAAGTATTTGGAACTGATTTCAATTCAAATGACAAAAACGTGTTCACCAACACTTCAGAAAGCACACACCACTCGGTGTAAAATACTGCACACATACAGAAGTATTAAGATTAATGTATCAATGGTAAACCCAGTATCAACTCCAGATTCTGAACTTATGCTATATGACCACTTAAAAAAAAAAGTGGGGGCAGGAGACAAACAGGGAAATAAATAAATATCAGTGATACAAAAATATAGTAACTTTCTACGTAATATACCATCTGTTCCACCAGAAAACCCTGCTGCAGCAAGCCACAGGGGCTGCAGCTATGAAAAGCCCTTGTCCAAGCGCTGCAATGAGCAGCTTCAGAAGCTGTGGAAAACCGTACCAGCCACCTCAGTACGGCGGCAGCCCACGACATGCTGGTGGCACCTTGCCATCCACCCATCTTCCGGGCCAGGGGTCCCGGGCTGCCACGACATCCCAAGAGCTCCCCGCGTCTTGCGCGCCCAGGGTCGGAGGTTTACAGCGCACCAGTAAAGCCGGGCAGCACCGAAGAGCAGGCAGTCGTGGGTTGAGATTGCAGTGTTTTGCCATGGCTTTTTACGGGAAAGTTTTGTCTCCAGAGTTATAGACACAGTAAACTGGATTTCCCCAACTCCTCCACGGACCACGCCTCCAGTGATGCTGCTCCCTGCTCTTGTACTACACATCCTGTATCTGCACACAGGAATAGTTTCCGGAACATGGAAATGGGCACCCTAGCACGCCAGCTACCCCAGAGGCTCATTAAAAATAGGAGCTGCCGCTGCACGCCAGATGCTTGCTCACTGTTGTGTGCCTTACAGCAAACCAAGTGCAAGTCTTCCAGCCACGTGGGCAAAGAGGCAAGCAGGAGAGATCCAGATCAAAGAATTACTAAGGGGTGCTCTGTTATGCTTAGGAAGGCAAATTAAGGTGTGCATCCTTCTCCTTCCAGCTGGTAAACCCTCAGGTACTCGGGATTATGTAGTAAGAACTGACTTCTGCCACTTCTATGATTATTCATTAGGTATATGTTAAAAAGACACCCTACCTTTCCAGCCTTTGGTTGCAATATCCCACCAAACACAGGCTTTAGGGCAAGGTCTGAGCTCTTTAAACTGTGCTTATAAAGGCTTTGCTTTTGCTCTCCATCACCATCCCCGAGCGAACGATGGAATTGCGGAACCCGCGGCAATTAGGAGACCGTACCTGGACTGGAGGGAATTAATGAGCCAACACATTATGATAGGTCTCATTAATAAAATAATAAACTGTGCAATTACAGCGGGCTGTACACATACCTCAGGGTATGCAGTAAGGCACAAATTTAGAAATGGAATGTTTCCAACAACCAACAACTTAAACAGGCAAGGATCCTTATCAAACAATTAGGTTACTCAAAAACTACTCCAATAGCTGGCCCTTTTTGCCCAAGGTTATGCACTCTAAAATCATGTCATAAGCTTTGCTTGATCCAGGTTTTTACCTTTTCTTTTTTTGTTCTTAGTATTGAAAAAAAAGCAACTCATCTCCCCTCTGATCAACAACCCACCAGGTGCAAGATTCTTTCAAAATTACATCTAAAAAGGGGAAGGTGCCAAGAGAAACCCAGTTGTCAGCGATGAGACAATGCTGTTCGGTGCTACTGGGCTTCAGATGAAGGACTAGATACGCACAACAGGTAGATTCCAATAGAATGAAACATCATAGCTTGCAAACCAATTGCAAATAATGGTTTCATGTGTCTTTTTTATGCTAAACTGTATCAAAAGCAGGAAGTGATGTCACAGGGAACAAGAAGGTATCCGAGATTTAAAAAAAAAAAAAAAGCAAACATCTTGCACGAACTGAAACGAAATGCAAGTTTCTCACATCTTAACAAGCAGTTCCAAACCCTGATAATGGGATTTCACTGGGGAAACAAGCGTACAGGACAGGTAAGGTACAGTCCAGGCTCCAAGCTCACAGACCCTGCTGGAACTACGATGCCCTCAGGCACCCAGCAAGTTATTTTCTCAGATGGGATATAACTACTAAAAAAAAAAGCTAAACCCACAGCTCTAAGCCACTGTCAGTTCCAACACTTGTACCTAAGACTTCAACACGTTTTATATTCAAATCACAGTGAAAGCACCTTGGGGTAGATAATATATCTTTACTCTTTCTTTCCAAATTACCTTATACCATCTGGCAACATAACGATCATTTCTGTTGAGAGTGCCTTTTGTTTTAGATCTTCTCTGCCTGAAGTATCCAGAGGCTGTTTCCATGCAGACAGTTTTTCCAGTATTCTCACCTAGTGTTACTATAGCCAATGAAGAACAAACCTCGCATGCTGGAGGTTTCCATTTATAGGCTGAGACAGTCACGAGGAACTCTATTTCAGCAGTACAAGTCCTATCTACAGCGGATGGCAAAATCCTGGCCTCATGAAAAAAAAAAATCCAAGCAGTTACAATTTCTGATTCTGCACTTTTACTGAAGTCAGGATCTGATCCAAAAATGAGTTTTCATCGTATTCACAAGCAACGAGGCAGTTCACATGGTAACACAAGCCGTGCAGAGCACGGTTTGGTGTCATCTTCTCAGCTGTGGGGCAGCGATTAGAAAACTCTGAGATGAGGGCACGATGGTTTTGCGCTTGACACCAGAGAAAGCAAAGGTCAAGCAACAGGATAACAAGCGTTGGCATTCTGCAAGCGTGTTTTATGATATCTTTCCTTTACATAATCTACTTACACAGGTAGTCTGTTCACAGGTTGACTTTCCGGTCACATTTCTACAGCCGTGAGACCCGGCACAACTGGTCTGGCCGTGGCACTGAGGTGGGTGTCCTGGTGGAGGAGCGAGGGTTCAGAAGCACCACATGCAAGCTGGCTGTCATGCAACACCACCAACAGGGCCTCAGAAACCATCCCTTAACCTTCTGCCTCCACCAAAGGTGACACGATTACGTCCTTCGGAAACAAGAGAATGTAGAAGAGATGAAGAGCTCTTCAACTGAGAAGACAAGCACCTTCAGGGTCCAACAAGACATGGCCTTGGCTCAATCAGTCACAGGCAGCAGAACGGGCCATGCTCAGGTACCAACTCTGCTGGCATCACCATATCGGCAGTATGCCAGCAACGGTGAGTATCGCTTCAGAAAATCACCCAGGCAGGTTCTGACACCCACTGCACCCAAGTGAAACCACGGCTGTTCCTCATAGAGAACTATTATGATTTTACCTGTTCAACAAAATGTGGCTGTGTGTATACATCTATATACACACTTGTGAAATAAACGCTAATACTCACACAAAAAATAATGCAGGTAAATTTATTTAAAATATTTTCTTTGATATTTAATAGCAGAAGTTGAACCGACATTGAATCTAGGACAAATCTTCCTCTCAGTGACAAACAGGCCAGACCTGCGAGCACGAGCTCTCATGAAGTAATTCCAGGTATACTGTACTGTGAAGGAGACGGAACATGACTGGAGGCAAAAGCTATGAACGCATAAATGTATGTAAGTGTATGTGTGTACACTCATGCATGCTTAAATATTTCTTTACACAACATAGCAAACCCCCTCAATTTTCTGGTGTAATCTGTTTATTTTTATGGGAAAACATCAAAGCAGGAGACAAAAAAATGTATTTCTGGCTGAGATAAAAACATAGGTGTAATCCCATCACTGTCTGGATTACATAATGAAACAGGGAAGCAAAGCTCTCTTTTCTAGCATGCGAGTCTGTAAACAGCCACAAAATTTATTTATTACACTCTTGGCTTGCCAGACAACCCACTTGACTGGAAAAAAGTTAGACAAAATCGGTTTCATTTATTCCCCTGCTTGCTAGTTAAGTGGGTCAAACTATTGACCAGGATCAAATGATACTGCAACTACATTAAATCAAAACACTGCATAAGCAACTGTGAAGAGAAATACCTGCAAGCACTGAGCAAGATAAGAAGGTATTGTATTCTGTGTATAAATTATCTGTGGAGACGTCAAACAACAGAAGTTAAAGGATTCAGTACCACTGAATCCAAGATGGTGCCTTCTATTGGATCTTAGTTACTCATAGAGACATGCTTGTCCAGCTTGCAACTGGGCAGGGATTTTAAAGGCTGTAGTACTAGAATTCTTCAGGTTGAGGACTTAGAGGAAGAATTGATCTGATTAAAAAAACCCCACCCTTCTTGTAGACAATTATAATCCCCTGTCAGTCACATTCCAACCTCCCACCTCCCCTCCCCACATCATTGATCTTCCCCTCTAGGTCTCATTCTCAACCAGTATATATCCAAAAATGTGTATTGGCATCCTCATTTTCTTCTTTAATTACTAAGGCTGTGAGAGAGAGAGAGAAAGAAAATTAAAAGGTTTCTCTCATAGTCACTCCATTTGTAGAAAATATTCTGCACTGAAGCTTTGGAGAGGTGTGAGTAAAGGAACTCCATCATCCCATGTGTCTTTCTCTTTCCTGCCATGCAGAGGGTGATCTGGGGAGCAAGGGAAGGAAAGTCAGGGCATATCTACTGGAAGCTACTTCACTGTCACTACAGAGGAACAAGCAAAGACCCCAGACACAACACTACAAAACATCACATATAGGGCACAGACCAAAACTAAAGCAGAGGTTCTTCTCCTCGCACACTTATCTTCTACAAGTGAACGTGTCCAGGCCAACCTGCTGTCATGGAAGCTTCAGGTTTATTGACTCTGGATGCTGAGATCTGTACCACCCGGAAGCAAAACAAGCATTTCCAGGGGGCTGTATAAATGCACCTTTTCCTTGTTCCAAAAGAGCTGATATGCTTCCATTGCCTTGTCTATTACTTTCTCACCTTCTCTGACAAGCCTGTTCAGGAGACCAACATACAGAGGGATGAATTTTTGTCCATAAAGAGATCACTCAGTAATTTCATGGAATCACAGAAGAGCTATACGGTAACAGTTTTCAAATATTAGTGAGCTGAGCTAAAAACAAAGCAGAGAAAATGAATACTGTATGTCATCCTTTTGTCTCCCAACATTTCATAGACCAAAGTCCTGTCAGTAACACATCAGACCAAAGAAAGTTGCTGAGGGAACCTTTGTACAACTGCGTATCAGCTCCAACTTACAACCTGACTCCTTTACAAAACTACAGCTGACTCAAAACTGCCCTACTAATTACTCCAAATTATGTAGTAGTTTTACTAATCCATGGCTGATTCTGAAGTTTTTCACCAATAATTAATATTTCACACCATGATAAATTAGGTTGGAGGAGTACAATTTGTGTATTTTTTTAAATTAGTAATTAAGTAAATCAGATTAAAAAAATAAGATACGACATGTATCAAACACGCCAGATAACTTACTAGCACAACTTTAATGCCCTCTCCATCCCAACGTTTTGCCACCATACCAACCTACTGCAGAGGCAGCAAGGCTGTATTTGGCATCACTCTAGCTCTAAAACAAACACTTTCCCATGAGTTCATATTTCACTAACATCCTCCTAAGAGCACCAACATCTTTTCACTAACACCATTTCCTACACAAGTACATGATATAAGTGACTCCCACCCTTGCACTTATCACAAATTTCTTCAGCTGTATTAGTAACATCTTGCTAAGCCTGTACTGAAATTCAGCTGTACCTCACAAAATCAAATACGTGTAGCTTATCCATTATTTAAGCCTTAAGAAAACAAAGATTCTAGCCAAGCAGCACTGTGAAAACACCCACTAACTTTCAGAGGAATTGTAGTAGCATTGTAGGACCAAGCAGAGAATAATGAAACAGGCTGCAAGTTCTGTTTGACACAATTTCACTAAGAACGTTGGTAGAAATTCTATTCACATAGCTTTGCAGAGATTTTACAGCAAAACCTCTTTACTCTGAGAGCCTAGTATCACGACCTCTCCTGGTGATCAGAATAGACTATCATATCACACAGCAACAAGATGTCCAACTTTATGTCTCCAAGTTCATAGTTAAATCCTACCTTTACTGAAGCCTAGAAATTTTTATTGACTTAAAACAGGACATGGAATTTGGCTGTAGGAGTCTGTGAAGGTCCAGCCAAAGATTAAATACCTTTTTTACTACAGAACTATCTCAGACAAACTGTGGGGAAAATCCCCCTTCAGAAGCAGTTTCAGAAACATAACTGATTTTAAAAGGGGAAAAATTCAAAATTAGTCTGTCTCTGTTGTTAGAGAAGACCACGAATTATACTCGATTCTGCAACATCAAAAGAATAGTTTTAGAAATTCAACTCAAGATGAGTCAGCGTTCACAGGTGTCACTCAGTTAAACCCTGTGAGCACGCACAGATGTCAGCTAACCAGGGGCCTGCATTACTCTAGAGCACCTCTCTTTCATTACTAATGCTTGTACAGAAAGAAATAAAATCACTTTCAAACCCCACATAAACTGACAACAGTTAGAGCAAATAAAGATACGTTTTCCAGCTAACTGAACTATTTTTGCTGTCTTTGAAAGATAAAAATACATGGAGCTTCATGTTCCTTAAGATTTTTGTGAACAGTCTACACTTGATATGTACTACGCTGCGCTACGAAGACTATTAACAGATGCCAGCAACTTAGTCACTGCTGAATACTGACTTTGGTCTAAATGAATTAAGTTTTTGCTCTAACTAAACAGTGTCACATCTTCTTGTCAAGAAAGGGAAACCCCAGTTATTATTTCATGCTATTCCTTCTTGACACACTCCATGTGTTGTTTTACGGCAAACCACAAACACAAAATATATAAATACAGAGATAGGGCCATTTATCTTATTTAAACAAACAAAACAAAAAAAAGGCAAGAAAATGTTACTGTCTAATAAGACTAATTCTGATAATCCTGATCCTGTCCTGTTAGACTTTTTTAAACACAAAGCTCCTTTTGGCCTAAGTACAGATATTACTCTGTGGAAAAACTGCCCATTAAATAATTTTATTTCAACAAAATCAACCATTTTGCTCTACTAGATTCTCTGAGATGATATCATGTCCTGCAATGCATAATTAGACATTTCTTTCAGCTTTTTAATTTGCTTATTAGAAAACATCCAGCATTGCTCCATATTCATAAATCACTTGATAAGAAGCACACTCAAGATCTGACAGTCCACCACCAAGCCCCGCAGCGGAAAATTCCAGGGCCACCTCTAGGGTTTGAGGAGGCAAAGAGGATTCACTTTGTTTCACTATAAACTACAGAAAACAAACTGGGGGGTTTCTGCTTTGTTTTTTCAAGGTCTTTCCTTATGAAGAGGGTCAAACCCTACTTTACTGCATTACCTTTAAAACGTCACCTGAGGCTGCAGTTTCAATTCTCTTTAGCTCCTCCAGTTTTCACTTTTCTACTAAAGTGAACTACACACGCAAATTATTTAACTGCTTTCCTTTGTATGGAATTTCTGATGAACCACTACCTAAAAAAGAAACTTTCTGAAGCAATCAAACCTTGAGTTCCTCCTGTATAACACAACAGCAATTAAAGCATGCCTGTCAAAAAATACTGTACATCCTTTTTTACCCCCTTCAGCAGCTTACATAAATCAGAGCTCCAGCAATTTATTTCAACTTACTTTAGTTGCAGTGAAGTGAACTTACAATTTTAAGAACAGAGATATTCTCTACTTTTTGTGTGTGAGTGCAGGTTGAAGTTTCTTGTATACTGAATGGCATTTTGAAGACTCTGTAAGCATATTAGGACAGAACTGTCAATCACAAGAAAAACAAACTAATAAAGTAATTTTCTGTTAAACACAAACTGAGGTGCCAAAAAAATAAACCCATGTGTGCATGAAGTGGCCATAAGCCCATTACCAACCACGTCACTACCTTACTTATGGTTGTCTGTGTTGTTTTTATAAAGAACTTTCCTGCTGAGACCAAGTCTGCACTGATAAGAGGTAGAATGTGCATAAACAAATTCAGAAAAATTGATGTAACCACTATACAAACTAGTTGTATCAGCATAACCATGTACTCAGGGAATTCATATCAGGTCATTACATCCAGACTGGTACACTGTATTACTTTAAGAATATTACCATCTAAGTGGTACATTTTCTTGTAAGCACACCCTGAGACCCACTTCCAGAGGAAGTGGAGAAAAAAAATCACACAACCACAACAGACTATTAAGTTTTTGCTTATTTATGTATAATTCTATGAAAAAGTAAAAGGCAATATTCAGTTTCAAGAAGCAGTAAGAGAGGCATGCCCAGGGCAGACCAAGGAAATACAGAAACACAAGCAATGCTGTGACCATAAACAGTTGTGTTCCACACTCCGCTGTTAGCACCCTGGCACACAAGAGAACAGTTTTACACATGTACGAAATGTGCCTGAAAGACAAATGAAAATAAGCACCCAGAATCCACAAAACCTCCTCAGAGCAAGAAGAAACTCTCATGTTTAGACTCTATTCATGACGGTGAGAAATACATCACAAGACAATAAAAAAGGCAAGAGACTTTTAATTTGACAGGCAAAGTTGCATACGATACTTGTATGTCTTCTGATTATTTCACACTGGGGATTTGGAAACACCGCATCAGATTGCTTCCCCTACCCGTACCCATTCCCTCTCACCCCTTTTCCATGCTCATAGCTCTGGGAGAGAGATTTCTGGGGACAAACTAACTGGGGGCAAGCTACTACAAATGAGTGGTTAGGGTAAAGTCAACTGTTCAATTTATGAACGAAAGTTCAGAATGCTAAAATAAGAGGTATGTGATGCCTCCCACTTGCTATTTCACAGTATAAAACCCCAAAAATCAGATGTTCCCAGAGATTAACATATTCTTTAAATTCACTGATGCCTTTTAAGGTCCAAGTAGGGGCTCGCTAGTTGGTTACCGTGGAAAAACTTCCAATACTCCTATTTACAAAGGATTTTTGCTCTCAGGCTGTCAGACCAGCACTTTTACAGGTCCTAATTTCACTTCAGAAAGAAAAATGACCCCAATGAATTGCTTTTTAATATTTCCTGCTGAAATAGAACAGTTGTTGCATGAAGTCTTATAAAAAATGTTTAAGCCCCAAAAAGAGAAACAAAACTGCGAAAGGTGCTATTTCCTATTAAAATGGCACAGTCAGCTTGAAACTTTCATTCTTCTGTGATAATTCTGTGCTACTTCAATCAAACATTGCATTGAAAATTACTGATTGAAACATGGGAAAAATATTATTCTCCATTTTCCATCTAGCTTACGCTTCCCCTTGTTGTTTCTTCACTTCTTCAGGAACTGCTAGGTAGTTCCTTTTACTGAAGGAAAAAAAAGAAACAAACAAACCACACACCAAACAGTTAAATTACAGGAGAAAAAGAAGTAACTTTAAAAATAATTATTTTAACATACTGTAGCATACTAGTTCAGAAAGGCTGTTTAAGAAATCTGTTCAGAAAAAAATAACCTGCCTCTTTAAATAAAAGAATTTTTAAAGCAGTTTCCTCATAAGTTATCGGACCTTTTTCAAATAACAAAGGTATGCAGCCTCTGCACTCAACACTTCTGTGGAGCTCCCAACAGTATTAGCAATTAACTCTCCCACTTAATAGTTTAACCCATCAGATGTAATAACCATTATGTATTCCTCCTCCTGCTAGAAGGACCAATAATTTTAAACCACACACCGTCAGGTTCACCTCTTCTCAATGACTGAGGTAAGATGGATAAACCATTTTCCTCTCTTTACCTCGTGTGAAGGTCATCGATATGAATAACCAACTTGTGCTGGGCCTGATTCATGGTAGGACCTAAGAAAGTTAGTTCTCAGCTCTGGCAATTCAGCTGGAATTCTTACACAGAATCAAGTGAAAAACCACACGGAAGTAGGACTTGCTGAGCTCTACTTAGGCAGCTGGACAGACAGCTATCAATATAACCCAGCACAGCTTATTCCAAAGCCCCGCCATACACAAATTTGAAAGGCAGCTTGCCATATTTCATAATTCAAGTCACATTAACAGCGACTTGTATACTCTACAGCAATACTCTCAAATAACAAGCATTTTTCTCTTCGATGGGCAAGTACTGCAATATTGCCCTAAGCAAGCCACTTCTGCCAGACATACAGCTCCTGCATTCCCATTACCTTACCCGATACGGTTAAGTTTCAGAAGCAGTAAACTGCTGATGGCTTGAAAAAACAATGAGGAGAGAGGCAAGCAAAATGGTACTCATCACTTTCACTTTTGTTTACATCCAATGCACCTTAGTTCTTTTAAAACCAAGCACCTAAATAAACGACTAAACAAGTAAGTTTGGCAAAATGCTCAACAGTAAGTGTCCCGCTTTGAAAACTTCCAGCCTAGTTACAAACACGGGGGGACCCGTGTCGCGAGTTGACTTGTCTAAGTCCAGCCAATCTTATTAGAAATAGTTAAAAGTCAAAAAAGAATGGCCTTGTAGGGTGCCACCACATAAACTAAACATGATATACTGCCAAACACTCAAGCAGACACATGTACCATTATTCAGCAAGGACCACATGAATGCATATGGCTCTCTGTTTTGTCTTCATAGTAACAAGAAGGTTTGTAAACAGATCTCTCATATGAGGCAATCTAGTCACTTGAGAATCTAAAAATCTGCCTTTGTAAAGAAGCTTGCCACACAACTGGGCTCAGGCACACAATTAAAAGTCCCCTACATTTGTGCTTTGGGACAAGTGCTGCTCAGTTTTATTCTTACCCACAGCAGTGATGTTTTAACGTGCCACCTCAGCCAGGATGCTATCCGCAACAGCCGCTGGAAAATAATGTCAACGCAATAGCCTATAAAACATTAAAAATTTGGATTGTTCTATCAACAAAAGTAATGACGCCCTGACTTTGTACCATACCACTGCTGCCTTTGCACCGCTGCAAACCACAGTAACCTTCCATGTATTTACGGATCACAGTAGTAACTTTGTAAAACTCACATGGAAAAAACACACTCAGCCTAACCTACAACATAACTTCTTTGAAAAATGAGGCAAAAAAAATAGTGAGGGAAGTTCTGATAATTCGTTCCTGAAGTTTCACAAGTATCTCCTGACTGGAAGGATAAGGAAAGATTTAACATCTAAACTGTAAATAAATATAACCCTCAGGTTACAGCGCATCTATCTAAATATGTCCACACGCTGCAAACCTACCCTCCTATCTTTAAAAACAGACGCACATTTTTAGCACGTCTGCGTATCGTTTTCACTATCAAAATACTGAGGATCCTGCGCTGCATCCTCATGACCCGAGGAGCAAATTCCCCTGGCAGTCAGTGGTAATTCACAACAACAACCACCACCACCAGGATTTAAAACCCGGGCCCGCTGAATCCGTACCTTGCTAGACCAGTCGTTCTTTCCATTTAGCAATTACCGTAATTACTCGGTGTCCCCAGAACTCCTAATGACGACCGGAGCCCCCCACCCCGTGCTAGGTGCTGCGCAAACGCGGAGCGGAAGGTACCGTCTGCGCGCAGGGCTCCGCGGAGGGGAGCGGCGCAGAGCCCATCCACTGATGGGTTGCTTGGCACCCCGAGCGCTTGACTTGCTTCTTTCCTAACAATTCACCGTATATTTATCTCTCTTGGAAGGGAAAAGAAAAAGACCCTTGACTAAGCAGGCATACATAAACGTTCTCTCTATTATTTCATAATGTACAAAACCAGACAGGCTTTCTATTGAAGTCGACTTCGTTTCAAAATGAGAGAAGGGAAATTATTTAGCGAAATATTTCTGCTGAAACCCGTCAGTATTTCTATCAGTTTAGGTTAAGAGGCTACTCAAGAATTATTGTCATACAGAACCCTTCGGTGTTGGAGTACAAGTTCCATTTCTCCAATTACCGTACCAAGGGAAAAAAAAAAAAACAAACAAACCAACCCAGCGTTCGACCACTGCTGCCAACTAATAAGAAAAACCGAGAACCCTTTTTCCGGGAAATTAAGCTCGGAAGACCTTTATCGTGGCCCCGGGGCGAGCCCCGGCCGCCTGCCCGCGGAGACAAGGCGCGTTGGCCGGCGGCCGGCCGAGACCCCGGGCCGGGCCGGGCGGGCTGAGGCGGCGCGGCCTCCCGCCGGCTTCCCCGCCCGCGGGCCGGAGCGCTGGCAGGGCAGCGCCTGGAGCGGGAGGGCCGCCTCCTCCCGCTCCCCTCCGGGCTCCCTCTCGCAGAGGGCAAGGCCGCGCCGCCGCCAGCCCGCGGCAGGGAGGCGGGAGCCGGCGGAGGGGGGTGCGCAGCATCCCCCGGGCTAGGCCGGGGCTTTCCCCTCCCCGCCGCCGTGCCGGCGTGAGGGACCCTGCGCGACAGCGCCGCTTACATAATCGCCGCCGGCCCACACGTACCCCGGCGTTACATAAGGGACCGTGTGCCCTCGGCAGCCCCGGAGGGAGGGCCCCGGCCGCGGCGGCCCCGGCCGAGCCCCTCGTTAACCCCCTTCCCGCGGCGTTTACACGTCATGGAACATTCCCGGAACGGGCCAACGTCCCACCCACTTCAGGGAACAGTCCCCGCGGCGCGGCACACGCAGACACACGCACCCCCGGCGCGGCGGCGGCTCTCCCCGCACACACGCGCGACCACCCCCCCCCCACCACCCCCCTTTCCCCGCCGCCGCGCCGGGTGGCCCCGGGCGCCCCCTCCCGCAGCGTGAGCCCCCCCCCCCCCCGGCGGTGACCGTGCCCATTCCCCGCCGCGGGAGGGGATTACGCAAGGCAGCCTGCTCCTCATCTGCATACACTCACAACCTGGGTATTCCCCGCATTTCCTAACGGCGTGTCCCCGCGACCAAAGGCCCGGCCCCGGCCCCCTCCTGCGCCGGCTCGGGCCGGGAAGGGCCGTGGTGCCCTAGGGACGGGGACTGCCAGAGCCGCCGCCACCGAGGTGACCTACCGCTCCGGCGGTTTTACAGCCCCTGCCGCCTGCCCTCCGTGCGGCCCCAGGGCCGGGGGGCGCCGCTTGCTCCGGCAGCACTTGGAGCACCGGCGCCGGACACCCCACACATACACACACACACTGTCGCCCGTCGCCCCCCCCCCGCCTCCCCCGCCGGCTCGGCAAGCCCCCGCGGCCCGGAACACAGCCCCACCGCCGGAGAGCCCCCCGCCGCCCCGGCTCGGCTGTCAGCCGGTGCCAGGGGACGAGCGGCGGGCAGGGAGGAGGGGGCTGCCCGCAGCAGCCGCTGCTGCTCACCTGGGAAGTCACCGAGGAGGAAGGCGGGGAGCGCTCCCGGCGCCCTCGCTGCTGCTGCTGCTGCTCCCGCCGGGCGCTCTGGTTTCTCCCCGGCTAAGGGTTTGCCCGGAGCGAGGTGCCTCGCGGTGCTTCTTTATATACACGGACGGACAGAGATATTCCAGCGGCCGAGGGGCGCCCGCTTCACGCGCGGATCTCACGGCAGGTCATCCCTCTCCCTCGCCATCACCCTGCCGGCGGCGGAGCGGAGGGGCTGGTGTCGCGCGGGGGGGAGAGGCGGAGGCCCGGCAGCCGCAGCCCGCCCCGGCCCAGGCGGGAGGGAGCGCCCCGCGCCGCAGGCAGCTCCGCCGGGGCTATTCCTGGCACCGCTTTCCCAGAACGCCAAGTTACGGGGAGAGCGGAGCGGAGCGCAGCGGAGCGAGCGCGGGGAAGCGCGCCTCCCGTGACGTCACCGGGTTCCCCCCGCGCGCCGGCGGGGAGCGAGCGGGGCGCGCCCGGCAGCGCCCGGCCGCGGGGTGATGGGCGCTGCCTGCCCGCGTGCGTGTGCGCGCGCCGGGCGGCGGGGGGAGAGGTGCGCCGGGCGGGGGGGGTGGGGGGGGGGGAGGGAGGGAGGGGGCAGGGCTTGGGAGGGCGAAGCCGCGGCCTCTCCCCCTTCGCCGCCGAGGGAACTCCCGGGAGAGCCGGTCCCGGCGTGCCGAGCCCCGGCCCTGTACCCCCCCCAGGCTGGAGGAGGATCCGCCCGCCCCCTCGCTCTCGCCTGGCCGCGGTCACGTTATCTGTCACGGAGAACAATACCGACGCCGCCGGGGCTCCCCGTGCTGGTCGCCGGCTTCGCAACCTGCCCGCCCGGCCCCGGCAGGCGCTGGCGACACCGGGCACGGCTCTACCCGCTGCGGCGGGGGGTGCGGGAGTGCTGCCGCCCCGACCCTCGCTCGCCACCTGTCAGCGGGGCCGCCCCCCCCCCCGGGAGGGCAGGGACCCGGCACGCCGAGGACGCTGCAGCCGCCCCGGACCGCGCCGCACAGACGCGCGTTTATTTTAACAGCCCCGCGGCGAAGCGCCTTCGCCGTGCAGCGGGAGGCGGGACGGACCGGGCCGCCGAAGGCACCCGGGGCCGCCGCCGGCTAACGGCCGCCCAGCGCTCGCGCACCCCCCGCTGCCGTTCACGGGGCCGCCCGCAACCAATGAGCGCCCGCAACGTCAGGGGGCGGGGCCGGCCTCCCGCAGCAGCCGCCACGCCCCCCCCCCCCATCGTCGGCCCCGGAGCCGGCCCGCCCCCGGGGCAGGGGCGCCGCGGGGGGAATACCCTCTCGGCGGGGCGGTGCTTGCGCTTCCTGGGCGCGTCCCACCGCGCTCCCGCGGCTGCCGGCCGGCCGCCGTCGCGGCAGCGGGAGCTGGTGTGGGTCCTGCACCCACGCCCGCCCTGGGTGGGCGCTGACAGCGGCGAAAGCCGGGCCGGGTTACGGGGAGCAGCGTTCGTCCTCCTTAGGATGCGGCGGCTTCTCGGGGAGCCAAGCGCGTCCGTCTGGTTCTTTTTGTCAGGGCAAAATAACCTTCTCCGGGAGAGGCGTTCAGCCGCGGGTGGAGGTACGGAAAGGTGATGGGAAGCGATGCCCGCTCGCCGCGCTGTCAGGGCACCAGCACCCGAGTGACCACCCTGACTCCCACCAGGGGAGAAAGCCCAGCCTGAGGGATGGAAAGGAAGGGGTGTACGCACAAACCCTGACAGCGGCAGTTCTTAGCGCAGATGCCAGGGCAAATGAAACCCTTATGTCATAATTCCAATGGTTACGAGGTTTGAGTCATCCCTGCGGCGTTTGGGGACTAACCGCAATTCAGCGCATGGGCTTGGCAGTGTGGGGGTGCAGAAGCTGTCGATAAATACCCTGTCACTGCCATGTGCGGTCCTTGGCCCCTGATGACTTCGATGGCCTTTGAGCCAGGGTCACAAGGCTTCCTTGCGCTCCGTCCAAGAGGTTCAGGAGAGTCTTGGGATTTCTTGGGACTCGCCTCAAAGTGATACGGGCACAAGCACCTCGTGTGATCATAATTCTGCAATAGCCGATGGTTTCTGTTACATGAAAGGCTTGCTTCTGCCAGCATGTTCGATGCGAAGAGGACTGAACCACAGCTAATGGAGAGTTGCTTGCCCCTTGTTAAGTCTGTGAGCGTGTCCATCCTCATTTCCCTGGTTTTCAGTGTGACAGACTGTTGTTCCTGACACCGGGTATTGTTTGACTGGAATTATTCTGTCTGAGTAAACATATTGACCTTGGGCTTCTGATCTTCATTTGATGTCATGTCAGAATAAGTCAATGGGAGACAGATGCACTTAGGATTTGTTTTAAACCGAGGCTTTCCCATCCTGCCACTTTCCGCAGCAACTGCATCTACCTCTGTCTCCAAACGTTGGCTGCCAGTATCTTCCCCTCCGGGAAGCTGCAGACTCCTGACCAACCCATTAGCCTTCTTGCCGTATGCCCAGCACTGTCTGCTTCTCTCCTGCCTCCCACAAAACTGCAGAGTTTTTAGTGTCACAGAGACCAACCAGCCGAGGAAAGCTACTACAACAAGGTTCAAAGTTCAAAAGAATTTCAAATAAAGTGTTTATTGACAATTATTCTCAAACCAAAGTAAAAAAGAAAACCTCTGTAATGCTTTTCAAAATAAGGGTCTTTTTCCGACTATGTTGGTTATCTCAACGAGTTTTGTGTCCCTTCCCACAGTCCCTTCAGTACTGCAGCATCTGAGCCACAGCTACTTCCTTCGCAGTGGCTCCACAAGGCACACGCTGGGGTTACAACTCCTGGGCACCTTAAGTGTTCCCAGGGCAGAGGCTGAAGCAACACATGTGCTCAGAGACCTTGACTGTCCTAAGTCATCTGTGTGGCTCAAGCCCTGGAGCAGGTTTTGACAGGCTGCACAACTTGGAGCTGCAAGAGTCCTCAGCCTGGAGGAGACACCCCCGCCCCCAGCCAAAGAGGCAGGGAAGTCTTTGCGTGGTTCCTTTAGCTCACTCCCCCTTTGTCCACCATTGTAGAGTGTAATTGAGTGAGCACTGGAGCAAGCTGCCCAGAGAAGCTGTGGGTGCCCCATCCCTGGCAGTGTTCAAGGCCAGGCTGGATGAGGCTGTGAGCAACCTGGTCTAGTGGAGGGTGTCCCTGCCCATGGCAGGGGGGTTGGAAATAGATGGCCTTTAAGGTCCCTTCCAACCCAAGCCAGTCTACGATTCTATGAAACGTACCTTCACCCCCGACCGGTGCCACTTTCCCCTCCCACAGGGAGCATGGGGCAGGAGCACAGTCCCACAGAGGAAGTGCAGCTGGGATGCCTGGCTAGTTTTCCTCACCCACCCCTGCCAGTAACTCCACAGAGAGGCAGCAGACATCTGAGTCACTTTCTCTCGCCTATTTGTGACAACAACATAACTTAATAACGATGCATCATACCATCCTATCATTTCCCTCTAGATATTTTTTTTGTGTTTACATTTACATCCAGCATTTAATAAAACAATCACTCTAACTAAACTGAGAACCAAGGGAGCTTTCAGGTGTGAGATTCACAGCTGTTATTTAAGTACAGATTTTGCAGATTCATCAGGAAAGAAGTCATTCTTGCTGCTCGGAAAGCACCTCGGCCATCACAGCTGCCGCTAGTAACAAATGCAATACCGAATGATAATATTCAGCAATGATGTTTATTATTACATGATTACAGTTTATTAAACACTGTAAATTATTCTGAAAACTTGGTTTGATCTCAGAACATACAGAATCCATCCGTTTTGTAAACTGTGCTGCTCCCAAAGTAGGTAATAGGAAGCATTACGTAATTTTTCTGTAATAGTACCATTGAGTTGAAATGTTAAATAACCATTCCTAAAATAGCTAACAATTTTAAAGCAGTTCATCCTTTCTTTCTGGGGGAAAAATTACTTGGTCCCTAACCCTGTACCTGGAAGCTCTTTACTATTTCTTCACAAAGCTGTTTCAGGTAGAGCCGCACCAAAAGGGAAAATTCCTTTATATAAAGGGATTGATATCATCTACTGAATGCAGTGGGAGTGGTGTGAAGCAAAATGGGCCAACTGTATCCAATTTTCGGAAAGTCTCAGAGGGTAGGAGCGCAAATTAAAATTAGTGATGATATTTAGTTGTTCAGCATCCTCTTTCATATGGTTTGATTAAGCAAGAAAATCTATGGGAAACTCATAAGTAAAGAAATATTAATAGTTTCCTATCAACATGGTTTAAAATGCATTGTGCTTATGTGTGTAGGAGCTTCCTTCCATTTTCCTTCACTCCTTTTTCCAACTGCTAGGATTGCAATGTCTCTTGCTGCCCTCGCCCCTTCTGTCCCCACTGCTGCCTTTTCTAACTCCCCAGTTACATTCACTGCTCCTCGCACTTTCTAGTGAAACTCCAAGATACTCGGGGCTGGCTTCCCAATGCTGGAATGGAGGGTTGCTCCCTCTTCTGCCCTCTTCCTCTTTGGAAGAGCTGCTCTTTTTCCCCTCTCAAGTGAGACAAGGTCCCTGAGCTGGATGCTGGGGCAATGAATGGGCAGTGAGGGTGAGGGTCCCTGCCACCAGCTCCTCCTCAGGGATACCCGGGGAGACCGAATGGGCACCCGCAGCAGCTCTGAGGCTGGGAAGGAGAGCGAGAAGGGAGACTGAGCTAGATCAGAAGACTTGGCGAGACTCCTGAAAGGGCTGCAGTCATCTCCTGCTTTACTTTGGATGGTGAATGCATCACAGAATCAGCTTGTAGAGCCGTACTCATTCGGGTAACTAAGGGGATTTTGAGAGATACCTACCTTCTACTGACCATCCCAAGCTCTTCTTCTCAGAGATCACAGAATCATAGACCGGATTGGGTTGGAAGGGGCCTTAAAGATCATCTAGTTCCAATCCCTCTGCCATGGGCAGGGACACCCTCCACTAGACCAGGTTGCTCACAGCCCCATCCAGCCTGGCCTTGAACACTTCCAGGGATGGGGCACCCACAGCTTCTCTGGGCAGCCTGTTCCAGTCTCTCACCACCCTCTCCGGGAAGAACTTCTTCCTTACATCTAATCTAAACCTCCCCTCTTTCAGTTTAAACCCATTACGCCTTGTCCTGTCACTACAGGCCCTTGTAAAAAGACCCCCGCCCAGCTTCCTTGTAGGCCCCTTCAGGTACTAGCAGATAACTAGAGATACTAGCAGCTATGAGTTTCACATATCATTTAATAATTTAATACCATTAAACCTATTTCCAGCCACAGCATTCCCCTTTCCCATTTGTTTGCAAAGCTTTCACTTTGCTCGAGTGATGTCTTATGAAAAAAGAGAAGACGGCATTGCTGGCTCACCCTCCCAACACCTCTCCCTGTGCATTCCTTCAGCCAGGGCTGCTGTATCTTGTTTGTCTGCTCTCCTGCGTAAACAAGGGTAATCTTTCCTCATAGGGGAGTGTGCCTGTGACTCCTCCACAGAACACAAAGAAGTCATAGTGAAGCACTCCTTTATCCACCACCGCTTCAAGCTCATGCAGTATCAAATGGTGCAAGGGAGCATGGAGCCAAGGTGGTTAGCTTGAACAAGCCTGTGTGTAAATAACTCTGGCAGAGGGCCCAAAGGAAGGGGAGTACTGTTTGCCTGGTAATGAACAAATGGCTCTATTTCCTGAAGGAAAAATATTTTTTTGCTATATTGAGCTTTCCCTCAAAGAAAAAAACCAAAGACAGTGATTTTCTCCACATAAAGTATTTCCAGATGCAGAACTAACATGCTGTGTGTATCAACTGCTTGATAACAACATGTCATCACTTGACCTTGGAAAGGGGGAAAAAATGAAAAAGGCAGAATTTTCTGAAATTATGCCCTTTCATGGGAATGTTTTTTAAAGCCCAAGAATTCTGGGAAAAGATTTTAAAATAAAATTTGATTATTTTAACTCATTTCCATTTTTTCACAGCTAGTTAGCAAGCTGACTAGGAAAATCCACGATGCTGACCAGAAACTCAGCCAAGTGATCTTGGGCATTTCTCATGTGAGATAAACGAACCCTGTAAGTGCTATAGCCAAATTCTCTTTGATCATCCTTTTTAATAATGCAAACCAATTAGGTTTTTGAAAGACCCTTACTTTTAGGCATTTTGAAAAAATAGTTTGCCTTGCTAACAAGTGGGTCATGTTATCAGGGACTGATTATTTCTCTTTAAATAAAAAGTAATAGCTTCTATGTATTTTGTATACTGTACTTGGTTTTTCTCCCCCATCTTGCCCCACTTTCTCTAGGAAGAGCTGAAGCAAGAGCCTGCCAAAGACATGGCATGATCTAGCAACTTCTGAGTTATATAGAACCTGAATAATTAAGCAACTTAATTTTCTAAAAGCTTACCTATTTATATTCTCATTAGACCTAATAGCCTTTCGTTTGGCATTCTTCTCAAGGAAGCAACTTTCAACTTTGCATCATCTCCCAGTTTAAAGAAACCTTGAGGGCTTCACGTGTAGATCATTTCACGTTTGGGCTGGAGAGAGACAGAAGGGCAGACCACTCAGCAGTGACAACTTGAAAACAGAGTCAAGGAGATCACCGGGGCATCTCAGGATGGCAGAGGGCACTCTGGACAAGAAAAAGACGTTAACCAAGTTTCAGCTACCTCTAATTTGGCCATATTATCCTATCATCTGTGTCACTCTGCTGGCACATTACGGGAACCTTCCTAAGCACATTGGTTGCCCTCCTGGTTTTGCATCTTGGGAATCTTCCCACAGGCTGGCAGACCGAGCATCCTTGCCTTCCTGCACTGCCAATCTAGAGGGAAGTCTGTCACCTACTGAAGGACCTCTGCCTCTTTCTATATGCCTGGGCCTTGCCTATATTCTTTCCCATTCCTCAGCTTTCCAGGCCTAGTCTTTGGTTTATGGAAGTTTGTAAACTCAGCAATTAGAAGGTCATGAAGATGGACATGAGCAAATGCAATCCAGCCTAGTTCCGTCTAATTCATGTGCAAACAGTGTAATTTGAGATAAAAGTAAATCCTCTGTCTGAAAGCAAGCCTAAGTGTTACCCCTGCATTGCCACTTTTGTCTGAAGTGGGGTAAATATCAAGACTTATCTCTATAACTGTAAGAAAATCTTAGATTTGGGGATAACCAGTACAACACATGGATGTGTTGGCAATTCTGACGCACACAGTATGTGCAGTTTAGGTATTAGTTAGGCTTTTTTAACAAATGAGTAAACAACTTGCTTTACTGCCAGGCAGTAGTTACCTCTGACAGTGCACTTTCTTCAGTTAATCATTCGGCTGAACAAGCTCAAAGGAAACTTTACACAGTTGTTGTCATAACTTGTCCGACGCGCCTAGAGAGTGTCCTTTGGTTACCTGTGTCTCGTGCCACTGATCTATTCATGCACAGTAATGCACCATTTTTGCTATCAAAAAAGTTGAAACAGATGTCAATGTTGTTTCAACTGTTGCAACAGTGGATCATAAATAAATATTTTAACAACACCAATTGCTTTTATTAAAATCTGTGGAACGGGGTAACTGAAAAACTTTGAGTTTTAAGGCTCATCTGTTAGTGATTTAAATACTGCTGATATACATTACAGTAGATAATCAAAACATCAAAAATTGGGATTCACCGAAATAAACAGATAATACATATCTCTAAGTCTTATCACACTCCTGTATTGGACTTATTTGTTCCTAAGAAATATTATTCTCAAAAATCCTCATGAAGAATTTAATCAAAACTTCAGCTAGAAAGTAAAGAAGTAAAATAATACATTCTAGAAAAAAACATCTTAGTGTATTTACAGTTTGAAAATGTGTGTAATAAGAGTTTGAAGTGTTTCTACCAGTTTTGTCACAGTTTTAACCGACCTGCTGTATAGTACATTAAAATTTCTGTAATACCTGAAACTGCACCCTTCAAGGTTTCACATGTATAGGAGACAGAAGGAAAATATAATTGTCAGCAGACACAAAGCAGGGAGAGATCTAACTCTAGACGCCATCACACTCACAGGGTCTATACTCGCTGTCACCGAGCGAAAAAATGTCTGGAAGTCATTGCGGGCGGTTCGGCAAACCCAACATCTCAGTGTTCAGTGGTGGCCAAGAAGTCAGAGCAATTACTGGGACTTACTCAGAAAAGAAAGGAATAAAAAGGCCACAGAGCCGTAGAAAACTAGGGTGGCACATACCAAATAAATACACTCCTGGTTGTTTTCTGCCCATGGTGCTCCCAGTGGGACCGCTTGGCTGGCTACATCCTTGGGCAGGCAGGGTGCAGGGCAGTGGCGGCTGCCACAGTGGCAGCCCTTCGGGAGCGGGTTTTTCCCGGCTCCTCCAGCTCCTGCCCTTCACCTCCCAGGGCACGCCTGCCAGCCGCCCAGGCTCTCCAGCGCAGGAAGGGTTCTGTGGATTACGAAGGGTGACCATCGCTTTGGTAGTATCTATTAAATTATTAACACTGAGGACAAGGTGAGCTGGCAGCGAACACTCACTGATACCACCAAAAATTAAAAACTAATAGGGTGCCCTCCCTCCTTCCCTCCAAGAAAACTACCAGGCAGCAGATTTAAAACAAGGAAAAAGAACCATTTGTCACAGCACACTGTTAAAGCATGGACCTGGGGCAGGACTGCTGTAGGGTGCCCAAGTACGAATGTCTTCAAAATGCGATTCGCTTCACCAGCAGCGAGGTAGTCCATTATCGGCTGCTAAAGCAATGGCCCACATGCGCTGAGGGGGTCAGTCCCTAACCCACTCGGTGACCGGCAGAATAGTGTGATCACAGAAAGATATAGGAGACAAAAAGAGGACTGAGAGAGTTGGGCTTGTTCAGCCTGGAGAAGAGAAGGCTCCAGGGAGACCTTATTGCAGCCTTCCAGTACATGAAGGGGCCTACAAGGAAGCTGGGGGGGGGGGGGGGGGGGGGGGGCGCTTTTTACAAGGGCCTGTAGTGACAGGACAAGGGCTAACGGGTTTAAACTGAAAGCAGGGAGATTTAGATTGGATGTCAAGAAGAAATTCTTCCCAGAGAGGGTGGTGAGGCACTGGAACAGGTTGCCCAGAGAAGCTGTGGGTGCCCCATCCCTGGCAGTGTTCAAGGCCAGGCTGGATGAGGCTGTGAGCAACCTGGTCTAGTGGAGGGTGTCCCTGCCCATGGCAGGGGGGTTGGAAATAGATGGTCTTTAAGGTCCCTTCCAACCCAATCCGGTCTATGATTCTATGATTCTTTCCCGAAGTGAGGTAACTGGCCACACTTTGAGGAGAATAAATCACACTGAGCTTTCATCTGGCTGCAGTAGTGGCAGCTCTTATCTTTCTAGTAATCTGGGGGGTGTGAAGGGGGAAATCAGCCACAATTAGCCTCTCTTTTGGCAAACGTGACTACTTTTGGGCTTTTTCATGATCTTCAGTTTCAAAGATATGATGAAGATCTCAACGAAAATTTCAGCTCATTCTTGAACTGTTTTTCTTCTTCATAATGGAAGAGACATTGCAGAGCTTGGTACATTTTCTGCTTTGAAAACAGAAGCACATTAGAAGATCTCCAGCAGGATACCGATTTGTCATAAAGTAATCAATTCCAATAGTTAAAAGATCAATACAAACTCTGTTTTCTGAACACCAAAATTTTATAAATGTGAAATACCCAGATAGCAAACTTTGTATTAACTGATTTTTTTAACTTCTATTATTTCTGAAGCACTGTCAGCCCAATTAGGTGTTCAGCATATGTTCTACATTTCAGAATCCATATACCATTCATCTGTAATAAAGAGATATGAAAGGGATGTGAGTCATTAGTCAGATTCAGGAAACACGTTTCTGAAAAATTAATACATGACCAGTTGCCAATAGTTAGCAATCTGCTATATATATGAACATTTATATGCTATAAAGCTACATATTTTAATGATAGTCTTTAAATGTTAAAATTGTAAACTGTAATGGAAACAACATTTGTCTAATGGAGTATTTAATATCACTTAAGAACCACTAAGGACTGCGCAATGGTTCTTACATCAATGGGAGCTGGCTAAAAGTGCATAGAGTCAGTAAAGTACAGTGAAGTCTGAAGTCAAGCTGGTATGTAAAGGTTTACTTACTGTTAGGCGCAGGAATAAACGTAGTGATTTCAGTGACATTCTCTTGGGCATAAAGTTAAACAAATGTCTAAGTGTCCTAGACTTTACAATCCTGTGCCCTCCATCCTTTCTCACAGACAGTGACATTTCTTATACACCTCTGGGAGGGGAAGTACGGTTTGGCCCAAATCAGTACACTAATGCACACAACTTCCCATCTCCAGTGACTATTAGTACGCATGTATATGGTTTTCTTACTTTTGCAGAATTATTGTATTTTTTCACACGGGTGAACACTACTGAATTCAAAGAGGTTGCACTGGATGTTGTTCAGCAACTATTTTAGTTGTGATCACAGTATGATTATGAGGAGTCACTGGAGATGGGGAAAAAGAAAAAGAGTCAGATGATTGTTTTTTTGGTCAATAAGGACACTGATAGACTCTTTAAAAAGCATTTTTACCATAAAGCTAAAAATTCTAATTGCCAATGTAAAAATATTTTGTTAAGGAACCAGCAAGAAGCCTGTTCAGCTGGGGAAAGTCAGTTGGTGGATTCTAATATGTGTAAGTAGAGATTTATTCCTGGACTTACATCACGGCTGTCGGGGCATTCCTGGCTCAAGGACCCTGGACTTAGATATTACTAAAAGAACAAATTAAAAGTTCTGTGGCATATTCATTTAAATTGTAATTATATTTAAACAATCCAGAAATTTTTGAAGCTACAGAAAAGTTAGCAGTAGCTAACCCTGTGTGCTGCCAGCAATGGGCATGGAAGCCTCACTCACAGCCATACAATAAAATAAAGGCCGTTTTTTGTCTTATTTTTGCTACTTCAGGTAGGTGTAAATGCTTGATAAATAGTTTAGGTGAAATGCTTTTCTTTCAAAATATCAAAATTGCATCTTCTATTTCAGAGGAAAACCCAAAACATGGCTAAAGACAGTTCATGACTGTAGGCAATAGATGCTCCTGAAGTGTAAATTAACATGGATTTTGGTCAAAAGAATACAATGTAAAAAATATTCTAGCAGCCAGCTACAGTAAAAAGTGGGAGAAGTTGTGGGGGAAGAAAAATCACTGAATCTATCAGGTCAGATACAGCTTCAGAGAAATTAAAGGAAATATGAGTAGAATAACCTATGAGAGGAGATAATACACAGATCAAAATAGGTGCCTGTGTTGACAGTTAACCTGCCTGACAAATTTGCTAGTCCTCCTCAGTTCTAGTTCTCCAGTGTGTCATCCCAACAGAAATCCAGTTGGTTCAACAAATCAAGTAGCTGGTGACCTAAAGTCGTCTACAGTTCGGGATCATCAGTTACGCCGTCTTGGACTGACTAGCTGACTTACAGTGCAGCACTTACAAGCTTTTTATTTCCCTCCTCTGCCTCTCCAAGGCCACAGGAGACAGCGCAGCAGTTGGAAATGGTGCGGAAGTAGATTTTCCCTCCATAGCATAAGTTCCGATGCCAGAACAGGCTGGTATGGCAATCTGACTCCAAACTCATGTAAAGATATTTGGACTTTTAAATTTGTTTCTTATTACTTTTTAATCAAACTCATAAAACACAGAAGACAACAAAGCTATAGGTATGCTAGTCAGTGAACCAGGCTAGGGCCCATCCTCTGTCCCTGAGCACTTGCATCTTCAGTGCTTTCCCAAAACAGAGCAGCATCACACTCACGACCTGGCAGGACCAGCCCTGAGCCCATGCTATTCCCCAGGCTGTGCTCAGGTGTATCTGGCAGACTGCTGTTTGGCACAACCCAAAACCCTGCCAGGAAACATGTTCGCTGCTGAGCAACACACGCGATTGTGTGCCGAGGGCTAAAACCATGCCCTGGCCCTGTGTTACGCATCGAGGCAGAGGTGGCCTAAGACAACGGAAAGGTGCACAGTCGGAAAGTCGAGGGATAGCTGGCAATATGCAAAGAGAGAAATGATGTGCATATTGGCAGGGAGTGAAAAAAATAAATTATGCTGGATGGGAAGAGATGAAATCCTGAGAAGGAAATCATGTCAATTCAGGAAGCACTTATTAATGTGTTTTAAGTTAAAGCATATGCTTTGATATTTTCTTACTGATAGTCTGTGTGCCTTGAGTTAGGCATATATTTGAGCAGCTTGCTGAGCTGGGGCTCTGCAGTGAAGTTTCACAAGCTGCTTAAAGTGCTATAAATCCATGGTGTCACTGACAGCAGTGAGGTGCCTCTCCCCATGTCCCTCACCCTTTTGTTCCACCACCTCTCCTCTACTGGCATTAGCACTTGTGCCCTGCCAGCGGCACCAGCAATGCACTTACAATGGGGGCTGGAGGATGTGGGCGGGAGAGGCGAGGGCAAAACCGGTTTTATCAGTGCCTGACACTGAGCTGGACACAAGCTGAAGATGCTTGCCAAACGGCACTCTGTGTGTCCTCCACTCCTTCTCCTTCAGCAAAGCTGAACTGAGATTTCAAACCTATCTTGGATTGGCTGCCTGAGCCTCCACAACTTTTTTCTGAAGTAGTTAAATAAGCACCATATCTCCATGCAGACATGGTATAAGAAGCAGATTCATCTATATGACTGGAAATAAATAAAAAAATTATTAATTTGCATTTTCAGAATAAACATTCCTAAAAATTGTGGAGTTTTTTCTTCCTGAAGAAGTGCTTGACAGATGGTTTGAGTGAGGACTGGTGAGGCACTCGAACAGTACCAATTTCCTAGTGTTCTGTCAGCTATTTGCAGTTTCTGTTACACATGTTAAACACTGAGAGCACTTCTTCATAAACTTCAACTTTACCTTTTAATGTATAAGAAGAAAACCTTTTAGATGTCCTATATTGACACCACTGTAATGATATTGCTTGAATTATTAGTCCCCATCACTCAGTGTACAGTGCATATGTAGACTAGTTCATTAGTCAGGAAGAGACAATAAAACAGCTCTAACCATTTAAAACCTATTAATCTGGATAGCACCATTTGTGTAAGCAATACTTCATTATTGCCAAATTAAATCCATTATAAGTATCCTGAGTATCCAGTCGGGTTAGTAATAAACTGACTAAAGCTATCTACACAAATGACTGCACTGCTTGATGGAATACATTTTGTATCGGTATATATTAGCCTGACTTTTAGTGTGATGTACTGTTATTTATAACTCTGATAAACTGACTTTTATAAGATGTAAACCAGCTAAACATTTTATGAAAGAGTAGTTAGAATGTATTTACAGGTTCTATGATCCATGTTTCTTTTTCTCTTTAGGGTCTACAAAATATTTTCTGACATGTCACAGTTCCATCAGTCAGATAATCCTTAATCCCTGTGAAACTTAACTACATGTTTTTGCCTTCAGGTTTTACAGGATTTAGGTTAATCAGCAATGAAGACCAAACATAAAATATTTGAAAAAACAGGATGGAGAATTTTAAGAATAAAGACAGATTTTTAACTATTTAACAGACACGTGTGTTTTTATCTTTCTAAGGACACAGATACGGGGATTTTTTATCAGTTAACTGACTATTTGAAAAGCCTGCTATTTCTTGTAAGCGTTATATAGGCCAACTATTATATATATGTATATGTAATGCATGGTAAGATGTAGAGTTCGGTTAAAAGTCAAGTCTAGGCTTCCCCAAAGATTTTGCCAGCAAAGGCTGTCTCTTTATTGTGGCTACTCTTGCTGTAGTGTGTGACTGCCTTTAAAAAGATTATTCACCCAGGCCTTCTGTATAAGGAAAAAATAGGCCTTCTTTACAAATAGGAAGCTGACGCTAAAAGATTATGACTCCACTTTGTGCTGGCAGACAAGAAAATCAGGAGAAGCCAACCTCCCTGGTGCTTTCTGTCACCTTTTTTATAGAGTGGATGCAATGTCTTCCTTTTTGTTCCATTTCCACCATGCATGTTTGGATGGGGTCTGTATATAGGATGGCAAGTGGAATCAAGAACTTGATTCTATTTATCAGAAGTCAGATGTCATAAAATTGCTCTCATTGTCAGCAATTGCATCCAATATATGTTTTTATGTATATACGTATCCACTTTTTTTTCCCCCAGTGCTCTTCCTAGGTCAGTAGAGCTAGGCTTTCACATGGACAAAGATGGGATATGCTGCTTGAATTCCAGAGATAGCTGATTTCTATCTCTGCCCTGGACTCTCCTCATGCCATTGGGGAAGAACGTGGTAGGATCAGCATCAAGTTTAACCTGCCCCCAGTCTGACTCTGATACCTTACTCTACAGGTGGGATTACAGGCAAGGAACCAGAACAAATACCCAAGGCCCCAGGACATCAGGAGTCCACTGGGACAAACTAAGTCACAGCACCGATGTCCTGGCATGGGAAGGAAGGGACTGTGCTGCTCTCATTTGCCAACTGCTCCCATTTTTCTGGCATCAGCCACATCTTGGTACTCATGCAAGCTTTTTCTTAAGGCTGTTGTGATTCTCCCCTGAAGTAAGAGATATATGACTGGGTCCTTCCTGATAAACTGACAAGGTAATAACTTACATACACGAATCAGATTAGTTGACAGTAAAGATACATGGGATGTGTTGTTTGAAGGACATAAATAGCTGTCGCTGTTGTTCAGCCTGAAATAACTATGCTCTCCTGAATGCAATATGAAAAGCTGCCAAGAAAAGTAAACTATCACAGCTGAACGTAGACAAGTGCTCTGAGGCTGACAATAAGATACGCCTGATACTTTAAGCTTGCCTCTCACCGCTTTTTCCAAGGTTCAGCCATGACAATCATTCTTCTGAAAGTCAGATTGTTTTGTGTAATTTTCCTATGTAGCATGACCCAGTTGCTCAAAAGTCTCTGAAATTCAGGAAGGAAAGAATGTAATGGAACCAGAAGCAAAATCCACTGGATTTTAAATCTCAGAGCATCTCTTAGGCTCAATTTTTCCCTTACGTGTGGGTAAATAAATTTGAGGATGAGATGTAGCTTTCTCCCACAAAACGAATAGATTAAATAAAAGTAAATCCTTTTCTGACGGTCCTTTGAGGAAATAGTTTTTGTTGGTCAAACTGAATGTTCTTACATTCTGATCTTCTTGGCTACAGTTTTACTACAGTCAAATCAGTTTGTGCACCTCTAGGGACAGACATTTGCTGTTTCACATTTCAGTCCTCTTTTAAAACAAAAGTATTCAGTGATCTATTTCATTTCATTATTTAAATATATTTTATGATGACCTATACATTCCCCAGTTTCCCCCAGTGAGGTTGCCCTGGGGTTGAGCAGGAGCCTTGTAAGCTCACAGTGCAGTCCTGCACTTCGTTCCATCCTGAACGGGAGTGGGAAAGTTAAAGGGACAGTGGGAGCACTGGACTTTCTCCAGACTTACTGCAAGCAGGATCTCGACGCCCATGACTTACTCCAAGGGCATCTCCAGGCCCAAACTCCCAGGGAAAAAGAGCTGCTCCAGGGGCAGTTGGTGCCCATCCCCAGCAACAGAGCTGCCGCTGGAGCAGGCACAACCAGAGCATGCTCGTGGCCCTGTCTGCTTTCTCTCTGCACAGCCTGCACATGGGTGAGCCTGTTTGCTGTCCCCTGGCAGGCAGAGCACCACATGCTCACAAGGCCGGCTCTGGCCAGGCATGCAGGACCACGGCCAAGGAGGTGGGAGTCTAGGCTGGGGCAGACCCAGCCAGGTGGCTGCAGGCCTGACCAGCATGCTGGTGAGGAAACATTCCTTGCAGGAGAACTTGGCAGCAGCCAGAGCAGGAACCTGGCTCACCTGAACAGGAAGAGATTTGGCTCTTGGTGCTGTCAACAGCCCTGGCGGGGCATATTTTCCAGTTAGTTCAGTCTATATTTTCATGAGAAGGGAAACTTCCCCTGGAAAAGTTGTCTTTTGTTACCAAGAGAGGAGATGATAGTGTCAAGTATCAGTTCCACTGGCCGCGTCTGGGGACTCCTCTTAACCAGGGAAGAACATTATTATTAACAGGAACCCAAATCTTTGCTAACATGGCTTAATGCAGATGACCAGTGTGACTAATGTGACCTGTATCTTCAACCAAGGCAGCCTTTGTTTTGCATTAAAGAGTAATGTGAAATGTAGGTAGAAAAAGGTAGCTTCCTTGTATCTTCATGGCATTAGCAAGGTTTTTTATTTCTTGCTGAACTCTTGTTGAACTCCCTGACAGTCAAGCTTTAGCCATAGACACTGGGAATTTTCTGGTACTACTGGTGAATTATGTTCTTCTGGCAAGCAATAATTGTCTAATTCTCAATTACAACGTTTATCCCAATGTTTTGTTTAGTGCCAGTGGTACCACTTTGAAATCTTCCTCATGAACTTCAGTTTTAAAATCTAACATTTTTATATTAATAGTTCTGCAACATGCAAATGCTGGCAAAAAAAAAAAAAAAAAAAAGAAAGAAGAAAAGTCAGTTTTCTAACTAAAAGCCTTTCAAAACACTTAATTTCTATCGTGTCCATTAAAAAGACATATGAACTTGGGAAGAAGATGCAGTAATTCTTCGTTAATAAATACCTTCTAGTAGCAATTTTTCCTGTGAGGAACTGAATCTGGAAGAACTGTCTCAGAGTATGTGGAACTCAAGAAATGTATCAAATTGGATCCCTGCATTCCTCTTACATATTTACATTAAACTGACAGGTTCACTCCTTTGGACTACTCCTAAAAGTGCTGGAGACCTCCTGAAATCTCTGGCCATACTGCATTGTTCTTGGCTGTGGCATACTAAGACACAAATGGGCTTTTACTATGTTCTCAGTAGAGCTATTTTTTAAAGACTGTTTTCTCTGCTAACAATCTTGCATGTGTTCAGGAAAGTTACGTGTACCCATCCAGGGGGAAAAATAAGCTAGCTCTGCCTATGTAGAATTAAGTGAGTAAAAACAGTGATACTGAATTCAGGAAAATGCATTTTCAATAGTCCTAAAATTATTTGCAAATATTTGTTCAAATGCTTGAATACTTTTGACTGCAAGGTTCTTCTGAGAAGCAGGGAGGATTGTATTCACAGAACTGCAACAGGAATAACCAAGGTTTTCCCTGCATCCTTCTTTCTCCCTTTTTTTACTTAATAATTTAAGGGTTAAAATGGTTACCCAAGGTAGGAGCAACAGAAGTTCAGATCTTTGACTGAGAGAGTAACCTAACTACAAAGCCAAAAAGTCATGGGTCATTTCACATTGAAGTTATTTGCATATGCCCTTACAGACCAAGAGTTAGATGGCAATTCGCTATGCACTTGCAGCCAGAGACCTCTCACTTTGAACACTAGGAATTGGGGGAACCATAAAAAACAAGATAGTAGGATTTGAATATTTTAATACCCATAAAAAGATTAAATGCAATGGGCTATCAAAAGTAAGAAGCATCTTAGTCAACCAAAGGCACTACATAAGGACAAATAAATCACTAATTGGACTACTAGAATCTCCAATGGAATGATTTTATTTCACTAAACCATACACACGCATTTGTAACAAATCTATATGTGAATAGAAATGATCAGTATGTAAGGAACTGCATCACAATCACAGATTTCTACCTACGTACATGTAATCATGCACCTCTCACGGACGTTCTTGCCCTGATCTATCACCGTGCCGTATCTATCACACCGTCATGAGTCAAACATATCCAAAGCGTACAGAACAGCAACACTCCCATCAGTCAGCTACTGTGCGCCCACAATACTGAGGCACACTGCTGTGTCATGCAGAAAACACATTCATAGCTATGACATCCACAGACCTCAGTGAGGCTAAAAACTCTGTGGTCCTTGCCTCCTGTGTACTTCAGATCTCCTGCCTTATTTGTGGGACGCACATCTGGCTTCTGCAGCATCTGTACTTTGCTGACTTTTGCATTGTGTGTGTGTAAAAAAGCACACTTTCTTTCATATTTTCCTGGTTTTGACTGAAAACTGTGCCAAAGGTGTGAAAGTGAGGTGCCTCCTTTCCTAAATGGCCCTTGTTTCAGAACAGTGGTCCACGTAGCCCAACATTTTCTCTCCAACCATGTCACAAAGAGATACAATTTCGGGAGAACCAACATTTTCCAGTAATTTGATATCTGCTTGGTAAAGCAGTACTTTTAAAATACATTTTAATTAATGTTCTAGTTTCACTCAGTGTTTCTTAAGTTTTAGAATTACGTCATTTGCATGATTTCGAACACACATCACTCAGTCCTCTTCTTTCCTCAATGAAAATTCCCAGGTTTTTTGGTCTCTTGTAAGTCAGCTGCTCTATTTCCTTAACCATTTCACCTGCTTTCTCTGTATCTTTCCTCATTCCACCCTGTCTTCCTGAGCTGTGGTGGCTGGAGCAGCACACAGAACCTACAGCGTGGGTGCACGGACATCTTATAAAATGACAATGCGTTTCCTGCCTTGTTCTTCGTCCCCTTCCTGATGATGTACATTTTCTTGGCTTTTTGGTTGCTACTCCACATTGAACCAATGACTTCAAGGAAGTATCAATGGTAACGCCAAGATCTCTCCTCTGAGTTGTAACTTTTCAGTTCACATTGTGCAGACATGGAGTTTAGATTATTTTTCCATAGATTCTGCGCTGAAGCTAGTATGACACCCGCATCCCTGCTCACCCAGCTTAGCAAGTTGTTTCTGGTGATCCTTATTATTAGCATTGCATTTCATTGCCCAAAAAGAAGTTTTGGAGAATTCACTGTATACAACCTACTCCATGTCACCGATGAAGACATTGAATAAAACTGTTTGAATCACTGAACCCTGGTAACTGACCCCACCCTTAGTAGTGATCAAACTCTTTTGTTTGCCCAATCCTTTCCCCAGCTATCAGTCCATAAAAGAACATCTCCCTCCATCCCCATGGAAAATTCCCTTTCTTAATAACCACTGGAGTGGAATCCTATCAAAGATCTTTTGAAAATCGAAAATATGAAGTCCCCTGAATACCCTTTACTTATGTGCTTACTGACTGCCCTTACAGAAGAACTTCAGCAGGCGATTGAGATGGCCTTTCCTTTTACAGAAGCCATGCTGACTTCTTCCCAACAGGTGATGTTTATCCATGTGATCAAGATGTACTCCACTGTCTAATCAGGAATGGAGTCATTTATTGGTCTGTAGTTTTCTCTTCTAGAGCCCTTTTTGTAGGTGGGAGTTTCACTGGCAGTCCGGCACAATGGCCATTTCTATAGATTTGTGAGGCTACTTGGCCAGCAGTTCAGCAATTCCACATTTTAGCTCCTTCAAAATCTTGTTGAACGCCAACCTTCCCCGGTGACTTACTGCTACCTAATTTGTCTATATTTGGTTTATTTGAAACCCTATTCCTATAGCTGAAGGAAACGGGAACAGAGACTGGAAATTACTTGTCTTTGTCCCAGCCACTTGGCCACAGCAGTATTCACGTGTTAAAATGGAAACCTGTGGAAAGAAAATAGGTCTACTGATTCTATCTGGTTATCCACAGGTAATCTTTGTTGTGCTAAAAACATTGGATAGCATAGCGACAGCAATCATAAAGGTAGTAGTGAGGCACCTTTTGATTTGTGCGTCTGTCATAGCAATGCCACCCTACTTACGAGATTATAAAAATGAGCTAAATTAAGAATGATCAGGGAACCCCATTTGCATTATTGAAGCATCATACAGTAAGTGCAAGAGACAGGTGGCATAAGTGCTAAAACAAGGATGGAGAGTATGTGCTGCAGGGAATCAATCTACTGCATTAACGGCTAATGGCACACTCAGTGTTTATCCATTATTTATCACATAAATGAGTATGTACTGTCTAGACTGCAGAGGTGCTTTCACAACAGAGTGGCACTGATTACTGAAAATTAAAAAATGAGAGCTGATCTTAATAAATGAATTGAAAATTAGCAAATGCTAACAAACTCCACATGGTATATCTGCTCAACCTAATAACACTGGGGTTTGTTTTGTTTTTATAAAAGTTATTTGATCCATCCCTATAGTTACAGAGTTTAGAGAATAATGGAAAACCTGATAAAAAGGCAGAGGACTTACTTAGGATGCAATCACGTCCTGCCACTATCACATACTTTCATTTGCATGCACACCTTCATTCCAAGCTGCTTTTTGTTTTGCTTTAATATTCTGCTCATTTATTTCTTTTGCCTTTCAACTTACTGGCACATTAATGAAAACTAAGAATATCCGCTCATACTGAGAGAAGAATGATGTTACTCAAAATGCATTGTGCTCCAGTTGTGGCATAGCAACTACACTCTATGCATTGGTTTTAATGTTTTAAAGATGCCAGAACATTGGCCTTGAATAACTAAGTTACATGAGCTCAGGCTTGATCATGTATCATTATCAGTGGACGCTGTATTATTAAATTCAGAAGAAGGGTCAAATTTTCACCTGGGACCTACTGAAGGTCTTAAAACTTGACACAAATTTAGATCATTAGTTGCATCAGGAAACTGTTTATAGACTGATCTTAATAAAAGGTGTACAGGATTATTTAGGCATACTAATTTATTAATGTAGGCTAGAAGAACTGTATCAAATAAGTGGAAAAGACATAGTACCTAATTGTTCCCAGAATATTAAACATCTTAAAAAGATGACTTCTACATTAAGATGATTCATTTCATAAAGACTTAGGTAACCATTTAAAATTTATACTAATGCTGGATGTTAGTAGCCTGCATTCACCTGCATTACACCTTATCCTCATCACAACCCAGTAATTCCCAAGAGACACATCATTATGCTGCAGTTAAAAAGGTTTTAACTAGGCTTGTTGGTCCTGAAAAACACACTTGTGGACTTCTTCCATCTAAATTCTTCCTATCTGTTCAGTTCTATCATAAGCAGCAAGCTGTTGTCCCAAAGTGGATCCCTTACCAGGATAATAGACACACTTGGATAAGTTTTCAGTGACAAGGTGAAAAATACAAAATTTCCTAAGCTTCCATTAGGAATGTCTAAAGCCTTAAAATTCCCTCTCTCCCATCATTGCTGGAAACATTCATAATATAATTTACTCCGATAAGAAGGGCATCTCATATAAGGATGCCAACAACAACCAACCAAAACAAACAAACAAAAACAAAAACCCCAAACCCTCTCAAATCTTGGACTGCTTAAGTTCAAAAAACTTAAAGAGAGAGGACAGTTTTGTGATTAAACTAAACCAGCCAAAAGTAAATGGAGTCTTCCAAGGATTTAGATTGGGTTCTGAATCCTGGTTGCCATCTGTGCTGCTCATCAATAATAAAGCTGCTAGATCAGTGGCTGCGTAAGTACATGCAAGACTTGAAGATGCCTGACAATAGGCTATGGTTTGCAAAATGTTCATAAACAGGATTCCTTCAACACCCATTAACATCAATATTTTGGGGGAAAAAATGAAGTCTTGTGCCTTTTCAATTATCCCTAGCAATTGCCAATTACTAGAGTAGCCAGCAGATTTACCAGCTAATTTACTCCAAAAAGGCACCTAAAGGTATCCTAATATTTATAGTCTCCGAGATTACTTCCAGCAAAGACATCCTAATTCAGCCTCATTCTTCTGGTTTGTTCAGTTGCACTTTATTAGCTAGTAATCATACTGCTAAGTCTTGTAATAATAATCTGCTTCACGTCTGCGCAAACTGCCGTCTCTTCATGATGCATCCGTGAAGTGTATACAACTGTGTTCCTTCGAGAAACAGAAAACAATAGCAAAGTGACTTGTGGCTAGTCCATTCAGTTGCTGAATCTGTGGTTCGGGGGCAGGAGCTGTGGCAGCCAAGCTTCTCCCAAGGATATCAAGTACTACATCTTCTTTGCAAACACTCATTATTCCAGTGTGTCCTCTGCAGTGGTTACGTATATTGTGCAACAGTGCTGTCACCCAGGGAAGCAAGGATTATGGGTATTTCATTCACTTGCAGAGAAATTCCTATGACATAGCTGTCTCAAAATATTTTGATTTTTATTTTTGTCCCAGGAACTGGGTAGCGATAATCGCAACACAGAAAAAAGTGGTTGTGAGAAAGTCCAAAGTCATTTTAATGTGTTCATTCATTCACACATGGGTTTGTGGCAATTTATCCAACAGCTCACATACGCAGTAGTGTACAGTGAGTTTCTTTCTGAAGGTTAGTCTAGATCTCCTGCTTCTCCCTTACTTTTCTCCTTGAAAGCATCTTGTCATTCTATCCTCTGCAATTAATGTCAAATGATCATCGGACTGTAAAAATATACAAAGCTGAACAAACAGTAGGGAAAGTTATTCATGATTGTTTCCCTAAACCCAGTGTGCAATTTGGTTTTTGTATCACATCAATAGGTGTGTTTGTCTCCCTTTTCACCTACATTTTCAGGTTTTCATTGTGGATTTTTTTTTGACAAGCTGATTTTAAAAGAGGCCTTTAGTTATGGAAATAAAGACACGTGGCAGATTAATAAGTGAGGAAATTATAGGAATAGTTTTCTGTCTACTGTATTCACAGTGACTTTGTGTGTCTAAGAACAAGATTTGAAAGGAGGCTGGAAGAGTATAAATGAGTGAAAAAGAAAGGGATTTAATCCATCAGCATAGCCGTGGACTGAACTAAAAATGGAGAAGGCAGGAAAGAAAAGGATACTCTGGAGACATGAAGATACCATACGCAAAGATTTCTTGTTCATGTTCTACCTTTCCAGAATATGAATCAGCTTTGACCAAACAGTTTTGATACATGGAAGAACAAAAAAAAAAAAAAACAAAAACACCCAACCAACCGAAAAAGCCTCAGTATCCAGGAAAACCATCCTATGGATCCATCTGTAGTGCAGTATCATCACAGTAGGGTAGAGACCCCCTGCCATTGTTAGCCCAGAGAAATGTGAGCCTTCAGCAGCAGATTGTGTCACAGGGAAAGATACATACAGAAAACAACAGTTTCTAAAAGTTGTGTAAAAGACATTTAGAGGATGAGCAGTAGAACAAGAAACAAGATAGAAGGACACCTTCCAGCTGGTAAGGGAGAGAGCCTGGTTACTGCTGCACTGTGTGGCAGGCAGTCAAAAGCCAGAAGAGTGGCGTTCTGCTGAGGGTCACTCCTACCAGGAGAGGAGGAGCTGGCAGAGAGAGGGCCAGCAGGTGATGGGAGGCACCTCCAGCTTTGCTTGGCAGCCCGAAAGTGATGCAAGCTTCTGCACAGTCACCAAAGCCTAACTAGTTTAAAAAACTGGCTACGCCAAATCTTTTGAGTTGGGTATTTGGTTACTACCGTCCTCGCTAGCCAAGGCGCTCTGCTACGGAATGAAACTCCCCCTGTATTCTGGCTGTTGTATCAGGTGTGTATTACTGCTCTCCCTCGATGAGTTAAACCTTACTGCAGGTGACCAGGAAATTGTTCACCCATTCACAACAGAAGATACTTCACGTTTATTGTTTTCCAGTGCTGCCCATTAGAGTTAGTTGTCACAGAAAAGAATCTGTTGTTTGTTTAAGAAAATGCTGTATTTTTTTAATATTTCAGGTTTCCTCAGAAGTCCAAGATGTAACTGGGTGAAGTACAATCGCGTATTTATAATGGTAAAATAAATGAAGAAATAGTTCTTGCTGAGGTGACCTTTCAGTCAGGACACAAAACAGGAAGTCTAGTCCAGTTTTATGGATGAGAATTTGGGGTAGAGACAGGGTGCTGATAAATAATTCTACAACATTTGATTGGTGGTGTAGGGGTAGAGATTTGTTCCAGCTCAATTAATAACATGCACATATGAAGTCTCCAGCACAAACTAACAGTTAAATAACTCCTTTATGAAAGAAATGCTACAGAAGTGGTGTGGGGCATCCATGTCATTCCTATGTTTTGTTTGTCACCCCACCTCTCACCCTTTTGCCACCTGAGTGTTCAGAGGAGGTTCTGTGGTGATGCACTTCAGGGATTTAAGCCATCAGAGCTGATTTTACCAAGATAATCTAGAAAGTTGAGGCAGTCTTGGCAAGTCATGCATTAGTAACGTATGTACCTCCATTTACACTATGGCATCACAGAATTGTTGAGAGGTTGAATGAAGGGACCTCTTGAGATGGCCTAGTTGAATCCTCTGGTTCAAGCAGGGTCAGCTACAGCAAGGTTGCCCAGGACCACGTCGACATGGGTTTTGAATACCTCCACAGATGTAGAGTTCACAACCTCTCTGGGCAACCTGTTCCCATGTTCAACCATCCTGACAGTAAACAACGCTTTCTTATGTTCAGAAGGAATTTCATGTGTTTCAAAGATACCTGGAAACAATTGTTATGTCAGGACTGTCTTCTGTCAAGAGGGTCTAAGAGAAGGCAGACACTCAGTACACAGTTGCACACAGGGTTAAATTTTCTGGCTTTTTAATTATTTGTGGAAATTTCGTTTGTCTTCTTTTGCCCATTTTTAATGAATAAGAAGCTGACTCATATTTCCCCGTGGTGAGCAATTCTGCTTTTTTACTCTTCACTGATATTCCTAAACAATACTGCATATCCAGCCTCTTCAAGAATTTGATGATAGGTAGGATGTAGTATAAGGGGTAAGCTCTTCAAACAGGACAGCAGGTAATCTGTAACTGCAGTGCGTGTACATAAAACATTTCCCAAGGCTAGAGCCCTCTCTGAGATTGCATGCTACAGCAGAAGAATGTTCCGGTTTACAGGGAACCACATCATTTGTGGGCAGGTAGAATACGCTCAGTCAGTATTGCTTTTCTGCACCTCAGAGGCCTGTTACCTGCATTTCCTTCCTGCACTAACACTGACTGATGTAATTAGCAGAAAGCATACGAAAATAAGATATAAAATCATTACCGTGAAACAGCTTTGTTGCACAAAACATATCTGATCCAAATGTGAAGAAAAGTTAATCTGCTTACACAGTCCCTGCTTCACTTACATATTCAGAACTTTTGTTTGTACAATAAGGCTTTTTCTTTATAAAATCATCCCTTCGGGAAATTCTAACTTAAGAGGGAAGATGAATGCAGCATGTTTTATCTGCTCATTTCTCCTTTATATTCTCCTTCATGGTCTTTCAGATAAAGCAAAGTTTAACTTGCAGAGAGGATGAATGAATTTCCAGCCACCCAAACTTTGTTCCACTTATCTCCTGGTCATCTCTGCTCCAGCTCTATTTCCCATTGTAAAATACATACACATATATATTGTAGAATACGCGGTACAAAATATGCCCGATCAGTAACTCCACTGTAACTCTTAAACCTAAATTTGAAACTGAATTGGCAATAATCAGTCATCATACAGACAGGTAGCTCCAGAAGTTTTATTAAACACATTGCTCTCTACACCTGGTATAAACGTGGCCTTTTCTTATTATCCTTTTTTCTCCATCCTTCAATTTTTATAATTTATATCTCTTCAGAGTAAATGAAGAAATAAAAATGTGCCTAAACTTTATTAGCAGTATGAACAATGGGCGCGGTTACAGCAGGTAACTGTGTTTACCAAAGGTCTTAAGTTGAATTCTCCCCTGATACGGGGGGCCATTTACTACCCAAGTGATAGTTCATCCGAATGAAGAGCTATATATTCAGTATATCCATATCAACTGAGAACATTTCTAAAAATTCTTCTCTTGGGCACAGGCAAGCTTTTTTTTTTTCAAAATTTCCTGTTGATTTTTAACTTGCAATGTTTCAATAATTTCACATATGTTCATTGCAAGAAAGCTTTTTTTTTTCCATGTCTGCTTATGTGGGAGTCACACTCCCACACATCCAAGTACACTTACCTTGGCACAGTTTGTACACTCTGCCTCAAATATGAGGAATTGCAGTATCAGGTGCATCTCGATGAACACATTGTGATGAGGCAGTATTACCAATTTCCTATGAGTTCAAGCATGCATTATTATGCTTATTGCTTGGGAGGCAACTGCTTGTGGCATAATTCCTTGTAAACGATCAGTTACATTTAAAGCAATTGCTTAAGAAAAGGCACCTCAGGGCTCTGAAAACACCTCTCAAAGATCATTCACCAATATATTTGATATTCACAAAATACAATAGCATTCAGAAGTTCAAATGTTATTGCTTTAAAAAAGAAAAACAAACAAAGAAAACATCAACATCAAAAAACACCACCATTCTTCTGTTAGCCTGCATAGAAAAGATTAAAACTTGGACACTGAGACGTTACACTTCATTCTGCCAAGGTGGCAAGTAGCAAAACCAGCATGCTACTCACTTTATATTAACTGGATGGGAAACTGGATATATCAACTGGATGGGAAATACATCTTTGCAGTTATTTTTTTTCTACTCACTTCTCTGACAGATTTTTAGGCATCTTACTTCCCCCTCCTGTAATAGACCACATCTATTAACATCTCCCATCCCAGACACACCAGTGCCTTGGACTCTCTCCTTTCTAAAGCTATTTCTCATGTCTACTGAATGACGAGTATGACCCATGTCAAACTCCCACTTTCAAATAAACTTACAGTATGTGACCTATGAACATTCAGTCGAGGCTTTTCACAATTTACATAGCGACAAATATTTAAACATCAGGATCTGAAAAAATCAGAGGCTAGAACCAAATATCATAGTTTATATGTTTACAGTCTAGCTTACTATGATTTATGCATTTAATAAAAAACCTGAAATGTAAACATTTTACAAAGTAACAAAAAGTGGCCTTTATATAGCAACATAAAGGGCAAATTAGTAAACTTATTTTTATTTTGCTGAAAAAAAAATAACAAATCTAAAGGAAAACAAAATCCACTGCAAACCCATTTCAAGCACAGTCACAAAAGACTTTCTCTCTTGACAGACAGGGAGTACAAAGTCCACAGTCACACATAAAGGCTAATGGCAGCATACAATCTAATTAGCCTTTATTATAATACTGTCTAGAGATTCAACAGATACATCTTTAGAAAGGCTACAGCCACAAAGAACCCACCCACAAAGGAGTTACATTTCCTTTCAAAGGTGTAGAAAAGCGTAATAAAGAAGAGTCACCAGGAAGAAGCTTGGCAGAGCCTGGCATGTTTGTTAGCCTGCCTTGAGACTGTCTTGACTGAAAGAAAAAAAATGGGGACCAAGAGTCTTTGTACATTCTGCTTCATGTAGAGTTTCACCTTGGCTTACAAGGCTGAGTGAAAGTTTTTCTTTATATGAGGTTAAGATTTTCTGTGAGCTTTGCTGAGATTTCCGTGACAGAGTGGAGAGTAGAACTGAAGAGTTTTCAAATGGGGCTCCAAAAAGCCTGGGTAATTTTTCACTTTTTAAAAAGTTTTGAGGATGCTGTAATCCTAGAGGATGTTTACATACATGTGACTAAAAGGCAAAGCAAGAATGGCAGTTAACGAGTTATGTTCAGTGAGCGTTCATGTGTGTGTTGCCTTATTAGTGACATGGAGGCGACCCGAGGAGTGAGTTCCTGTACACCACAGGAGGAGATGCAGTTAGAAAACTAGGGCACAGAATGTCCAAGTCTTAGCCCCAAACTCGTCCTGTCAGAGGCTGATCACGAGACACAAGGATGTGCATGGGTATTCTACAACATCTATCTATGTATTTTACAATCAGTCATGCTGTGGAGCTCCACGTGAAGCAACTTGCCTTTGAGAGTTACAGAGCTCAAGTACAGCAAGGCTTGCATGCTAAGGGTGCCTCTACAGTGGCACTGAAGTTCACAAGAAGAACGTGTTTTAGAAGTAAATCTCCTGATCATCTTGTATGATACTGTGTTCTGGTTTATAAATTGACACTTTTTCAGAAAGAAAGCGGGAGTCTTTTAGAATAAAACCAACACAGAAGGTGCGCTCCAGGGGTTCATTTAATGTGCTCCAGTCACTAATAAATATTCAGCCCTCAGGTCTAGAGAAGAACAGTTCTGAAGTGAAACCACCTGCAATACATACAGTACATCAGGCCCTCAGCTGCAACTGTGCTGCGTTACAGATCTACTTGTATCAGGTCACACCGCTTGTGTTTTTAGTCTGATCTCCTGCTGCACTGCAGACCATCCCATTTCACTCAGACACCTCTCACACTGAACCTTGAGCCTTCAGTGAGACCAAACCCTTCTAGCCTGTGAGACTGAAATACGTGCCACAAACAACACAAGGATCTGGTTGCCCACTGTTCTTCCTGGGGCTGTGAACCAATAGGTTAGGTAACCTAAAGGATCTGGTGGGCAATTCACTCCAAGCTTCTAGAAGATTCTTTGTCCATGCCTGACATGGACAATTCCCCTGCATAATTTCTTCCCGGAGAGGGTGGTGAGGCACTGGAACAGTTTGCCCAGAGAAGCTGTGGGTGCCCCATCCCTGGCAGTGTTCAAGGCCAGGCTGGATGAGGCTGCGAGCAACCTGGTCTAGTGGAGGGTGTCCCTGCCCATGGCAGGGGGGTTGGAACTAGATGGCCTTTAAGGTCCCTTCCAACCCAGACCAGTCTGTGATTCTGTGATAAACAGAGATCTTAAACTGTGCTAATTGCACCTGGGATAGCTGTTAGCACGTGTTCTCCCAAAAGACCTTCATTTTTGCGTAAGTTGAGCACAGTGGATAACAGATGACAAGGCTTTGACCCTTTGTAATGGAATAAAAGCAGGGAACGTGTTGCACAGTCATTGATTCTTTTTACCTTCCAGTAGCTTAACTGTGATGAAGAACCTTACTGTTCAAATATTTATTTCAGAAGACAGATGTATGGAGATGTTTATAGAAGTGGTTTGTTTATCCAAGCCCAGACATCACTGCTGTTTCGGGGTTTTTTCTCCCCTTTAAAATAACTTTTCCAGATGGTGGAGCGATTTAATATTTACCCTGCCATCAAGCCCTTGAGGACCCTTACCTTGTCAGGGTGTGGAAGTCTAAGCACAGGATGCCCTCAGCTGATCCCAGCAGCAAGGATCTCTTTGGTATCAAACCCCTGCTGAGAGACGGCCATTCCTTCGTACGCTGTTACTCCACCCTAGGTTTTCATGCAGGGATAACGAGGTCCCATGGCCTTACAGGGATGTCGGTACCGGGAACCCCCCGCTAGCACTTGTGTGTGTGTGTATGCGCCTGAAGGCGAACACCGGGAACTTGACCGTGCCCCAGAGACACACATGGAAGGACAAACGCTCTCCCCGGCGGGGCAGCTGTACACGGACAGCGCACGGTAACCGTGGAGCGACAGCAGGGCACACGGCGTACGGACACAGGCCCGTTCCGCCCGGCGGCCTCCCCCGTGGGCCCGCCTGAGCACCCCCCGCCGCCGGCCCGCCGGGCTGTAACACCTGCTCCAACCGCCGCCGCGCGCCGGCAGCTCGCAGCCCATTGGCTCCGGCGCGGTCAGCTGGTGGCGGGGAGGGTGGAGGGGGGCGGGGGTGGCTGCCCGCCGCGGGGCCGCGGCGACCGGGCCCTGCCCCCCGCCGATGGTGGCGGGCTGCGGCGGGGGCGGATGGGTGCGAGAGGGTTTTACGGTACACCGACTGAAAACCGTCGCTGCCGATGCGTTGGGGTTTTTTGCCCAAGGTGGGCAACCAGGTTCTGCAAGTAACGCGCCGCCCGTGCTCACGCTCGTGCCCTCGCCGCCGCAGCCCCGGCACCTGCCAGCACCCGGGCACCTACCGCCGCCCGAGGGGCGCGCCGGGGCCGGCCCGCGCGGCAGAGGGCGATGGGAGAGGGGGAAGGCTGTGCCCCTCCGCTCCCTCGGGAACGCCACGGTCTCCTCCCGCCCGGCTGAAGAACCGCCAACCGCCCCTCCAACCCCGCTGCCACCCGCCGCCGCGCAGCGCGGCCCCTCCGCTCCGCCCCGCCCCGGCCAGGGCCCAACGCGGCGCGGGGACGCTCCGAGTCCCGCCCGCACGGCCGCGCACACACACACACACACGCGCGCACTCACACGCACTCACACACGGAAGCGCACCCAGGGCTGGCTCGTAGCCCGCCGCCGCCGCCGCCGAGGCCTCCCCGGCGCAGCGTGCAACATGGCGCTGGTGCCCTGCCAGGTGCTGCGCGCCGCCATCCTCCTGTCCTATTGCTCCATCCTGTGCAATTACAAGGCCATTGACATGCCAGCGCATCAGACCTATGGAGGCAGCTGGAAATTTCTGACCTTCATAGACCTGGTAAGTGCCCCCGGCGCCCGTGGCCCTGCCCCCCTCCCTCAGGCTGCCCGTGAGCGGCCGCGGCCCCGGCCCCGCGCGGGAGCCCCCGGCCCTGCTCGACGGCAGCGCCATGAGGTGACCTTAAAGCGGGGACGGCGACATGTTGCGATTCCAGGGCCGGCCGTGAGAGGAGCCAGCCACGGACAAAGCCGAGGGGCCGCAGGGTGTGGGCGGCCGTGGGGAAGGCGCGCCTCACGCCTTGTCACCGCAGAGCTGGGGCTGGGTTTCGCCTTTTTTGATGGCTGAGGGTGAAGACCAGGACCTGCTGGTCCCAGCGTTTGGCTCCCGTGTGCTGTCAAAATAGAGCACGTCTTGCGCCCTTCGGCCCGTCCGAGGAATCCATCCCAGATGGGTGTAAACATGTGAGAGTGACAGAAAAACTGTTGGGCAACACAACTTGCTGGATCCAGTTAGTTTTGGTTGCAGATCCATGAACGACACTACGAAACAAAAGATGTTTCATTTCATTTATACTAAAAAAAGAACACCAGGTGCTGGCCAGGGCTTCCAAGCCTCGCTGCTTCTTCCGAGCCTCACTTCCACAGCAGTGCTCCTCCAGTGCAGGTGGGAAGAGAGGGGGCGGGATAAAGAGAGGAGATGGGAGGAGAAACTTGGTTTCTGGTTCAGAATTATGGTAGCCAACTTACACCTAGTACCTACATCGACATAACTTTTTTTTTTTTCCGCTTTGAATCCACAGTGTAAATAGGAGAGAAATTTTGCAGTTCCTGCCGAGTTACATGCAAGTCCCCAAATGAAAGTATTTCAGTGCTTCCCAGTGATAAAACCTCTATCAGAACATCACTGTAGATTCACGAGTACTGCTACTATCGCCTGTGCACTTCATATGTAGTTAGTAGGTTGAGTTTGTGAGTTTGGAGACCAAACTCAAACACTATTAACCTGGTAGGTCAAGTGTGCAATTTTCTTTATGAGGATTAAACTAAGGTTCACTGAGGTCCATGTTTCATTTGGAGAGAAGAAGCAACGTACCGTATTTTGCATTTAGCAGGGATTATTTTTGTGTTGGGTGCTAAAAATTTGCTGGATCTCTGAGTTTCCAATGCCTTTACTAGTGCTTTACTGCGATTGTGAAAGGGCATCTTAAGGCCTGATGTTTTTCTGGAAGGCAAACTAGAATCTAATTTTTTTTTCTTTTTGGGCGGCTGAACAGTTCCGTCAGTAATATTAGTTGATAAAAGTTAGCGTCAAGTCCCAGTAAGTTAGGGGGGAGCTGTTGACTTCAGTGGCAGTTGAATTGGAAGGGAACCAACTCAAACTAAAAGACGATGGTCTTGTCTTTGAGTCACCTTCACCTTTTTTTCTGTTCTAGCCCTGACAGTTGCTTGAGGATTAAGTGAACTACGGCTGTCATACAGTGAAAATAACATTTGACAGTACATGATATTTATCACTTCCCAAAAATTACAGCCTGCTCTTTGTGGCAAGTTCATGTAGACTTTCCCATCAAAGCATGCACTTGGTTCAGGCTGCTTCTGTCATGGTCCAAAAGGTCAAGGTAAATATGTGGTGCTTTCTAAAATATCTGGAACAGTTACCAACTCCAGCTAGTCATTTCTGTCCTTTAGCTAATAGTTGTCATGTGTTTCTCATAGTCAAGTCCGATGAGAAAAGATTAGCAATTCCTTATAGTCTTCAATCCTTCCAAACAACACACAATTCAACAACTTGAATACCTTTCTAGTGACTACCCAGCACTCTCCACTTGTTGGAAATACGAAGTCAAAATGGCCCGGTAGCAATTTACCTTAGCAAATCTATATTTCTGTCTGCTGGGACAACTGGGAGACTTGGAGAAACAAAACCTGTTAGATTCCAAGGAGGATACCAAGAGTGGTTGGAGGATGTTAGGCACGTTTCCAAAATAGTGTATGTTGACTAAGTCTTGAAAAGCTCTTCCATAAGTTTCAGTTTCCACAACCATGTGCAGTGTTCCTGTGTCAGTCACATTCAAAGGCTGTCTAGACAAAACATCATCAGTGCCAGAGTCTTGGCAGACGTGTGTTCTTGCTACAGATCGTACCTCTACAAGCAGGGATTTCATCTTTGACATCACAGAAGCATGTAGAAGTTCCTTCTGTTTCCGGAAACTGCTACCAGTTTTTTGAAAAAAGTGAGTTTATGACTTGAATCTGAAAAGCAGTTTGGATTTTTTTTTCATCTGTCCTTTTGGACAGAGACATTTCCTTTCCAATCTCAGCGTCAATAAATGTCTTGGAGATTTAGATAGCTGGCTTTGCAGAGGTACTGTGTGAAATGATTTAACAGTTATCTGCAGGTAATATAATTTTGAATTGAATTATGAAAAAACTAGTAATTTGGACTCTTAAACACAAGCCAGTAAAGTATTCTAAATGTATGCATGAATCAGAACGGTAGACTTACAGCAGTCTTGCTGTACAGAAGTTGAGCATTAAGAGGAAGTTGTTTAATACAAAGCTAAAGACTGTAATGTCCCTGTCCATCCATAATACTTTGGTTGTTCATATCTGAGTGAGATTTTCTTGGATGCCAGTGTTCAGGTTTAATCACCTGACCTTGAATTAAGAAGGAAAACAAGCACAACTGATGACCTCTTTTAACTGCTGTCATTCTGGTGATCGACTCAGATTTTTTGCATTTGTGACTGTGGTGGCGGCATTCCCTAAAACACCCATGTCAGTGAAATATTTTTCTGGTCTATGAAGCAATGTACTGGCAGTATATTTTGCCATTACACTGGTGGTGCTTCTCCCTGTTGCTACTCGCCATCATTTCTCCACCTCAGACTTTCTCCCTGGTATGCAGAGGTGGTAGATCCTTATCCCACAGATTCTAAACATGGTAAAGATACCTGCCTACTAAACGTGGATTTCAGAACACTTCAGAAATGAGAGCAGTATCCTGTTTGTCGTTTATAGAGTGGAAAATGGAGGTATGAAGAGGTAAAGAGTTGCTGCCAGGATCAGTTGGTGGGCCCAGCAGATCAAATCATTGAACAGAATATTCAGGCTAGTTGAAAACTACAGCATGTTGCTTTCATTTAGCCTCACAATACAAACCAAGCCCCAAAGTTACTTCATGTGAAAGCAGCAAAGAACTGGATTCAGATGGGATGGTTCAAGACATGTGCCTAACATTTCATGTACAGCTTCCTTTGTTCTTGTGCTGTAGGAGTGGGCTGCTGCACTGTCCTGCACCACAACCCATAAATTCATTGGCGAGCCTCATAGCTGAAAGTTAAGTTAGGATGAAGATGATGCTGGTACAAAGTGATTCTTTGGAACATGTTTGTTAGCTTTGCAAGTCTCCCAGGAGTTTTCCCTACTTGTACTGGTGTTTGTTCAGTTCTGTAAGTACATGAAGTAGCTGAATTAAAGACAATAGTACTTGAATTAATGATAACTGGGCGCTGCAACCACACACCTGCCTTTACCCATACACGTTTGTTGAGTGTTCCTTTGCACCAACTTGTCCAAAATGGCGAGATCCTTTCTGTTGCAAGGGTGAAGTTTTATCCTTCAGTTTCTCCTGTCTCTCTTACTGTTGTTGTGAGAGGAGGCAAAAATAAATGGAATTTGTATTCTGGAATAAAGTGGAGCCTGTGGTTGCCGAAAGGAGACCAGTTCTACTTTGTGTTTGGGTGTGTGTGATAATTAGCAGAAGAGCAGCTTAGAGTTGAAATAAATACGTATCTGCTTAGCAAGGGGTGCTCTGGTCTAAATAGTTTCTAATTTTCATAAGGTTTCTCTGAAAACCTTATTCCTTAAACAAACTAGAGTGAACCAGGATATTATTGCACATTCATATGCATGCATTAAAATATTGGGGTTTTTTTGGTTTTGGTTTGTTTTTAATCTTAAGGTCTCTCTGATAGGCTGAAAGGGTAGTTGTAGAAACAGAAAGCAAGGCTAGATTTTTTGAAGCAGTCTCAAGTGTTATGTTTTATGATTATGATTAATAGTCCTATTTTGAATAGTGGAATGTTAATGTGGGTATTCATATGACTTGATTCAGGGCAGCCAAAGCTAGAGAAGAATTGATTTTGCTCATATATAAATCTGTCTGGCCTTATACTTTTATTATTCCATTGAAAGAAATAGCAGGATGTCTGTGTATACATTGTATACATTGTCTGGCAGATGGAGTTCTACAAAAAGCAGCTATAAGCTCTGTTCCCAGCACATTTTTTTGCTAGTACATGTTGTATTTGTTTCACAGAAAATGCCTTTAGGTTTAGTTTTATTAAGTTGAAATAATTCATCAGAACTTAGATCCTTACTTTTCTTTGGAAAGTTTCAGAGGGACATGTTAACAATAGCACTAGAAATTAGAGTTGGTGGATTTGTCATTTATTTATTTAGTGTATTGAATTAGTTACTAAATTATATGAGGTACAGTTACTAGACAAAAAAAGGCAGCAGCTTAAATGGCTGAAAATTAGAGGTGATTCGTGCCCAGTTTGGCTTTAGCTGTGTTGATAGGAAATAAGGTGACCAGAAAACGTCAGGGGCCAGAAGATTCAGAGTTAAGGAATAATAAACTGTGCCACCGGCATGGCATCTGAAGTTGAGCAAGTTTCATTGCTGACTGTGTGGGTTAAATGTACCAAAACACAGAGGACAGAAGTGAAAACGTTCCACACTCTGTGGAATAGAACTGTGATTCCTTTCCAGGATTTCCTTTAGTAAAGGATTTCACCTTCTGCTTTCCTCTTTCCTAATCTGTAAGGTTGCCTGGATATTCACCCAGCTTTGTCAAAAGTGTTTTATGGCTTTTGGGTGAAAAGATTACAGAAGTGTGAAATATTATTATGTATTACTCCCAGAGGTAATTCATCACCACGTCTAAATATCTCAGTGTTCTTACAGTCACTGGAGTGTTTATCAGTTTACAGAGAAAGGAAGTAAGGGCCTGTTTTTTGAGGAATAACAAGGTGAGGTTTCTTAATGGTGCTTAATGTATTTGAGAGAAAAGGCAGCAATATACGTTAAGGGAGCCTTTTACTAAGTGTGTGTTTTAGAGCCTTCTTTTTCCCTCTCAGGCTGTAAACATGTCAGAGAAACAGTTATGTATAGTGCCATCAATGCAGTAATAAAAATGTAATAGTTTAACCGTTTTCTTATTCATAGACCCGTGTTTTCCGTTTGCTTTTGGTAGTGCTATAACAAATTGAGTGGAATTTGAGCACTACACCGAAGAGTTCCATTTTCACATTGCGTTAGCATGTCTTCATTTTACAGTTGGACTTAAATATGTTGAACATTTAATTTGGGAATTGTTAGGAAAGTTATGGCTGTCTTGAAATATTTGTGTTGGCAGTAGGGTTGTCAGGGGAAAGGAGCGTGGAAGAGAGGACAACTTGGGATCAGTTACTATGATGATAGATTTAACTGATGACAGCAATATTATTTTATAACTTGTAGTATGTAAGCGATAGGTAACAGTGCTGTTTTAAACCAGTGTAAAGTCTGTAGAGTTTTGCCAGAACAGTTTCAAATGATGACAGCTTGAAGAAATTGGTTTAGTAATCTACCTGATCCCCTTTGAAAAAAATTCCTATTTATGTTGCATTGCAGTGAATGATTTTCCTTACAATCGTATTGTAACAGTAAGGATAGCTCAGATAATCTTATATGCCTCCACATGGCAAAATTGTTGACTGTTTTAAACAGTTAAACAAGGACAACATGTCTAGTGTTCTGTGTTAGTGTTCTGTTCTGAAGGCAAAGTTGGGGTTCTGAGCTGTCCTAATTTGTTGTGAATATGAGTATATAACAAAATATTTAATCAATGCATTTTTTACATTGTATTTGTGTCATCTTAATGAGTCCATATAAGCTTATAAAAGAAATAAACATTGAGAGATCCACTTTCCTAAGTTTCAGTAAATATCTATATAACTGTTCGAATAGTATTCCCAACTAATACAGGAAATTCTAAACTTAGTGTTTAAATTAAAACAATTTTTAATGAAAATCAAATTCCACTTGAATCTTTGCAGTTACATCAACGTGAGGATGTACAAAGACTTGTAGGAAGGAAGTCCTTTTGGGTAGTTACTTGTCTTGTCCTCAGGCTGAAAAAAACCTCCCAACCTTGTTCACTTTATCTGAAAATGGGCAAACACTCAGATGATAAAAATCTTTTATTATTAGCATGATGGAAAATTCAGAAGTGCCAGTATGCTACCATACAACAAAATAAGAAATTGTTTAAACTTATAAATAGAAAAAACCCCACTCTATAAAATTACAAACCCCTGACATTCCACAGAAGTTTGCAGATTTGAAGAAAGTAAACCCACCATAAAAAATAGCAAAACAAAATTGAAAAAATAGGCAACTCTGCAGTGTATTAAGCATGATATAATGTCGATCCATTACAAGGGATTATGCCAAGTGTGTATTTAACCTGAACAAAACAATACAAGAAAAATATCTCAGATTCCTTCCATTACGTGTAGTTGTTTCTGTGCTGCAACTTTCCATATTTAATAATTGGAGTTGTCAGTGCCTGCCTATCCTAATGTGGTATTTGGAAAACATTTTTCTAATTGCGCTAATTTAATACAGACTTTGGTGTTGGGAGGAGCTCAGCATGGGTGGAGAATTCCTTGAAATGTGGAGTTTTAATTGCTAATGCAGCTCCAGTCAGTAAGTGTTAAAAAGGTCGATGCCAGTGAGAGGTTTGTATGCTTTCTGCAGAATTCAAGAGTGAAACAAATGCTGGTGTGTACTAAGTTCACATTGGATGTTTCTATATTTGAAACAGAAATGATGTTACTGCTCACAGTGCGCACATGAAAAACACAAAATTCCTCTCAATGTATATTGTTTTCTTTTAAGTATTTGAATCTGAGGCCTGGTCTCCTCACCTTGCATGTCCAGGTATTTATATGGCATATGAGGTGGAAACAAAATTGACAATGCCTTGTCTTATTTTGAAGACGAAAGTGAAGCACAACTCCTTGTTTGCTCTTTGCGTGGGTGAATATGAAAAGCTTTCTTCCTTCTAAAGAAAGCTTTTGCAAATTTTGCCTTATTTACCTGCATATATTTGAATAACTGCATTTTCCCCCTATCGTATTTTCCAAAGTTCTGAATTTGTTATTAGTATTCAGAGCCTTGTGGCCTTTGTTCTATTACTCTTACTATGTATGATGCAAGATTTTTTCAACTCCACATAGTTAAATCTGCTGCCGCGGACAAAGCAGTGTTTAGTGGCTGGAAAAGTTAACCGAAGTCCGGAGAAACACCAAGATTATTTGGAAGCTGAAGTAACACTTCCAGCCTTTTCAGAGAGGAGGAAGCTAAAGTAAATTAAAATTTATAAACATGTTTTGGTAAGACTTAAAACCAAGTCTCTCTCCCAATTAGAACTGTGATTAAGCATTGAAAGGATTTTCATCAGCGTTTTGCCAGTTACCTCAGGATATTCTCTTGGCATGTAGTTGGCATTCTTGTTGGGGTTTTTTTGCAGTGTACTGCAAAATTTAGAGATTCTGTTGGTTGGAAACAGGTTAAGCTCATGTGAAATGCTAGAAGAAAACGAGAACCTGATTTTCATTTGTATGAAGTCTCCTTCTGGCAACTTAGGACCTAAGTCCATGTGATTTTTCCCTTGAGAATTTGAAAGCAACTTTTGTATGCCTCAAGTTGCATTCCCTGAACATCTTGTCTTGCCACTGCCCTTGCAAGCATCCTGTTTACAGTAGGGTATCCAAACAAATACCTTCCAAAGGGTACAATTATATAATAATTTACACTTAACTGTGTGCAACTGACATAGCTCAGGTATTTTTGTTGCAGTTGTCTGTCAGGTTGGTTGGTTCAAAGTGCTTGAGGACTAGTACCGCTGGATTTTCACTAGCTGGATATTAGATGTCCTGGTAAAGATAAACTAGAGTAGAATGTGCAGAAGAGCAGAACGTCAAATCCTTTGCTAATTCCTTTTGAAACAAAGCACAAGGGCTGGTGGGTTTTGCAATAAATTAGTTTAAATGAAGCAGTGTAAGAGGACTGAAGCTTACCTCTGCAAATGCTGCTAGACACTTCGGACTGTTAGAGTTGGGTGGGCAGGGTCTTAGCAGAGGATTTCAATTTTACTCTGATAGGAATTGATGGGCTCATTTTTGGTTTTGAGCAGTGCTGCCTCTATTTGTATTTTTAAAAAAGCTAGTTCTGTGTGTACCTGAGGGTAAATTTACTGCAGTGTATTTTATCAGGTGTCTTGAAGCCTTCTGGTCCTGGCAGCACATAGGTAACAAATTGTTATTCATTATTATTGCTAGTGTTATTAGAATTCAGTAGGAGTGGGAGTTCCACATATGGAGCACAGGTGGCAAATTTTCCTAAACGTACTTGATCAGAGGCAAAGAGAAGAAAAAGAAACTGCTGACTTTAAATGCTGCTGTATGAACTGATAAAATGCATGAATGCAGAAGGGATGTTTTCTCTGTGAGATGCTTAACGAGCTTGTGGCTGAAGTGGTGGAAGCATTGTTCAGGCTAGCATCTCTGTGATCCTGAGACACTGCAGTAGGACCTTTGACCCTAAAGAAGGTGCAGGTTGCTTATGGCCAGTGATTGCGCAAGCTCAGCTCTGGAAAGGCTGTGAGTAGAGGAGGTGTGAGAGAAAAGGAAGATCTAGTAGAAGACAGCACTTTGTACTTGGAGTGAGTAGGTGAGAGAGTGCAGCCTAGCATTGTGATTTAATCATTTGACTGCTGGGGATGGGGACAAAGTGAGGGAAAACCAAGGGGTGGAGATATGAAGTGGAAGTGGATGATGTTCCTCAGCTAAACCAGCATCTGTTAGCACCCTCAGGCTTCCTCCTTCCTCTCCATGTCCTCACCGCCATTTCTTCCTCCCACACAATCCCACACACACTGGTGGCACGGCACCCCTTCCCTGCATGTAACTTGTTTGGCTTAGCACGCTTCTGCTCAGCGGAGGGTGCTCGCAAACTCTGTCCGTAGTTAGAAGCCGTATGTGCTGACAGATGCAGAGGTCCCCATTTGCTGTTCTCTTAAGCTTACAAACTAGTTGAAACTCCATGCTGTGAAAACTTTCTTGACCTGGGTTTTCTTGTTATGGCTGTGTTCCAAGAACTGTGAGTTTGTGTGTGCATTAGGTACAATTACCCGCATTCCCGTAGGTCCTAGGAAGTGAGTCCTAAGAACGGGTGAGTCACAAAGGAAACCTCTGCTGTGTCTACCTGCTGCCCAGCGCTGTACTTTTAAACTGGACGTTCAGGAGGCTGAAAGGGATTTGGGGTTTTTGGAGATGATATGCATCTTTGTGTACATGTTTGACATAATAGTTATTTACTTACGCCACACATCATTTGAAAATACCAAACTGTTCATAAAAACTACTCTGTTCTATAGTGTCTCCATACGCTGGGCACATCTAAGACTAAATTGGCCTGCTACTACTGAAGTCACTTTAGGTGATCAGATTATAAATAATGAATAGAAGATTACACTGGTTTGAAGTACCAGATGCTGTTAAGTTTTTGAATGTCAAAAAGCTCTAGCTAACAAGAGAAAGCAGACAGCTTTCAGGTCAGCTGTCTCATGATCTACCATGGCTAGGAAGGGATATTCCTGTATTTATTAAGAAGCTAGGGATCATTTTTAATTCTAACTTATGATTATAGAAGGTTAGTGTTCAAATCTCCTTGACACAATGCCAGTATAATTTCAGGAGCTAAACACCTTGAATTTTCAGAGATTATATTCTATGCTATTAAGTCATATGGCTTTTGAGGCTAAGTTTTATTTTATTTTTTTCGTGGTTTGGGGCAGAAGCTACTAAAATGATATTGACAAATTAATTCCAAGCTGGTTTGCTCCCTGTTAATTATAAGGCTGAGTTAAAATTATAAGGCTGAGTTAAAATTATAAGATGTATTTTATGGGGATGTATTGTAGAAAAGGGTGGAGGGACCTCTTGTCCTTTGGGGATTTGAGCCAGTGGGATCTGAACTTCCTGATTTTAAAATTAAGCCTACAACATATGAGCAAAACATGAATGTCTTTGAGGGTGTTCAAGGGATGATCCCTTTAAGGGGTTCATCCACCACTGTCTCCCATTTTGCCCTCATCCATTCATGCTCCTTTTGACCCATTCAGGTTCCTCAGTTACAGGTTGCTGTTAGCTATCACTGTGTTTTCTGCCCTTTGTCCTTATAGGAACCCGGCTGTTCAGCATCCCTTTCCAATTCCTTCTAATCTCTTACCCAGCACAGTCTCCTTGATCTATCAGTTTTGCATCCCAGTTCCAACTGCATATTCAGTCCAGTCCCCTGTGTTTGTCTGTCTAGTGCTGCCTTACCCTCACAGTACTCCTTATGCTCTTTTCCCACCATTCACACATCCTGTCTGTTCTTCCAGTGCATTCACTGTCTTACATTGTCTTCTGCATCCTCACCCTGAGCTCCCCAAATACCTGACCCACTCAGTGTCTTCTCTTGTCTTTATAAAGAAGCACCCTGTGTAGGTCCAAAACAGTGAAGAATCAGTCATCTTCCATCAGAAAAGCTTGATTCTGGTGCGGCAGTGGCCTTAAAGAACCAATTTTTGAATGATGTTGTTACATAAGGCTCAGATTTTCTTTCTGTTTTAGAACAAGTTTTTAAGCACTCTGGTTACAGGAAGGAACTCCCGTAAGTGTTAAGCATAATGGATCAAGATCCTAATGTTTATTATGGTGTTGAAATCTTGTCACTTTTTGGTAGTCTGCCATTCCATTTTTTATGATAAATATTCCAGTTCAGAACTAGAAGATAGAAATTGATGTTTAAATTGAAAAAGAAAGATAATGTGTGGAATCAGCAATCACTATTCAGACATTTTCCATCTTTTTTCTTTTTTTTTTGCAATTTATATATTTTAAATGAGCTGCTGAAACGATTTGAATTGTATTTTATGTTTCCTAATACGCAAACTTAGAATGGTCATTGTGAGGTTTCAAATCTGCTGTGTTTGGTGAGATGAACAAGAACATTTTTAAACGTTGCTTAGCTTGTCGGATGTTACTGTGGTTAATAGAATAAGCTTTCTTCTTTTTCATGTGGATGTCTATAAGCACTTATTCCTTCTTTGTGTGGGAGGATTGGGAGTGCATGCAGACACGCCTGTTGCAGTTTAGAAGTAGGGGAAGAGAGAAATCTGCATTTCACAGTGGTAACTTTCTACTCAAACCTAAATGGAGGCATATTAATTCTTGTTAGGGGTTGCCAAATACAGTAGCCAGATGGAGAGGAGCCTGCCGTGGTTCCGTGACACCATGTCCAAGCAGTAGCAGGGCTGAACACATGCCCGTCATTTATCCACTAGGATTGTGACCCCATCACAGAAGGCCACCAGATTCGTCAGGCATGATCTGCCGTTGGCGAGGCCATGTTGGCTGTCACCAATCTCCTCCTCATTCTCCATGTGCCTTTGCATGGTTTCCAGGAGGATCTGCTCCATGCTCTTGCCAGGCACAGAGGTGACACTGACTGGCCTGTAGTTCCTTGGATCCTCCTGTTTTACAAAGTTTGCACAGGAGCCAAGGTCGGACTTCCAGTTCTGGGTGATACTCAGCATCCTCACTATACTGTATGTGAGTTAGAAATAGAATTTTCAGCACCTTGCAAGATAAGACCCTAAAATATTGAAGGGGGCTTGTTTAGTTGTTGTTTTTTTTTTTGGTTTTTTTTTTAATGTCTCCTCTGGTGTGATTGTAGATTTAGAAATTATGAATTTGTTCCATATGGGAACAAAAAGTCAATCTCACAATTTCTTGCTGGGGAAAAAAGAAGGATTAGAAAAAGTATTTGAAATTCGTGGTTTCAGTGCAGTTGGACTGACCAAGTGAAAACAAAATACTTGATTGTCTTCACTAAGATACTTGGACAAAACTGCATTGCAAAGGAATGAGCCTTTGCAGTGAGAAATTGTTATTCAGAAATATCTTGCCAGCTGTATTCATTGAAAACTTGTTTTATTTTCCTTTGGCAAGGGTAAGACCAATGTCTTGAGAGCAACATAATACTGAAATTTGTGGCTTATTCGTAAATGTTACTCTTATTTCAGAGGAATTGCACCTCTGATGTGTGAGATGATAGTGAAAGCAAACTTGAATTTGAAATACAAAAGTGAAAGTCAGGAGGGGATGTGACAAGTCAAATCTAGGAAACAACTGTGTAATCGCCTTTTTTTTTTTTTGTAATTAGGTACATCCTGCTTTTAGGGATTAATAAGTATTCTGAAGAGGTAGCCAAATAATATGTTTCAAGCAAAGTCCACTTTTGGCCAATCTTTCCCTCTTAAATCTGGTGTTTTGCCTGTCTTGGGTCTTGTGCTCAATGAATGTGACTAAGCAGTGTTTGCCAGACAAAGAAGTGCAGTGATGGAAATAAATCTGTTAATATGAGATGCTTATTCACGTGGTATGCCTGTATTTCAGTGGTGTCATTTCAGAGGTCTTCTTGCCTACGTGTGGTGCACACAGCCATGAGCCCTCCTTCTGAATCACTCTAGTGTCTTCTGTATCTTCCAGGGTGCTGGCCTCAAGTTGTATGTATGTCGTGTGAGAGGAGATTTATCCCTGGTATTCAGAATTCCATAGAGTAAACTGACCTTTTTAAAGGACTCTTTATAAGCAGGTAGATGGGTATTTAGCATTATGAATCAGGCCTGGAACAGCCCCATCTTTTATTAATATAATGTCTCCTGATTTACTGCAGGAAGCCACTGAAATGATTAAGTGTACCAGCAGTCTGCATAAAATGTCTGGGTGACCTCCAAAGCACAATGACAAATATCAAAGAAAAATTTTAAAACCTATATGATCAGCTTAAGGAAGATTAAGGCCATATCTCAGTTTGTTGGAAATGCTGTTAAAGGAGGGACACAGGTAGTGGCTGCAGAGTGGCAGATGATCTAGGCCACATCTCTTTCCGTGAATGAGTGCTCGGGGCGAAAAGTATCTTTCCACTGGAGTTTGCTTTGCAGTTTTCATCCCTAGTGGCCTTCCCAAAAAGGATGCATAGGTAGATAGCATAAACAGCTGAAGAGTGCCTATCCCAAATAGCTAATCTTGTCCGTTCTCTTTAAGGATGCTTATTTTTGTACAATCTTCTTCATTCTCCATCTCCCAAGAAAAAAGCAACGTACATGTAGATGGAGATCTTCTGATTTCTCTTTAGGTCAAAATAAATAAATCCTGGTAGCAACTATCATCGTAAGAGTGAAACTGTTTTGCGGTGCCATTGCACCTTTTTATTACAAGATCTCAAGGCACTTAGGAAATGCTAGATAACTAAGCCTCACAACATCTCTCTGCAGAGGCATGTTTTAAACCAAATGCAAGCCCAGCATGCAAGACACTGAAATTGGCTGGACATATAGTCATTAAAATCCTTAAGGAATGATCTTTAGTTGTATAATCTGTATGTTAAAACATTATTAATCTCAGGTAGTCCAGGAGGTGATCTGTGGGACAGAGGCTGCCCCTAGGTGACTCCTATTCATCCTCCGGGGTTTTTTGCAGGGTGGGGTGGGGCTGGAGTTGAGACTGGCTGTTCAAGCAGCACGGTCTGGATAATCAGACATAACCTCCAGGTTGCCCCGTCTGTCACCCAGTGACTCATATGCTGCTACTGCTATCTGCAGAGAGATGGGAAGTGTGTGGACTTGCCATTAGGTGTGAGTGAAGGCATGTGCTACCCCTTGGTGGAGCAGGAGTGACCTGACCCCACACTGCCTTTTCTTTTGACCCCACCTTCTGCTCTGCTATCTTGGCCTCAGCCCTTCCCAGTGTTGCAACAGACACTGTCCTCAACCTGTGCCTACTCTGCTGCTGCAGAGCAGGACGTGGGGAGAGAGAGGGTGCTTGTTTGCATGGTGGGTGTAGGGAGGTGCATTTCATGGTACAGGAAGGGTGAGTTGAGTCCAGACTGCTGAGGAGGAAGAAAGGAAGAGACATAAGTGTTTAAATGGTCGAAAGTAGGCTGCTGCCACGGGTGCAGAGTGGGTGGTTGGTGCAGCAGGAGCAGTGGACCTTCAGGAGAAAAAGAGGGGGCTCCAGGCTGGACATGTGGCCCCAGTGTGTGCTGAGTTCAGGGTGTCCTCAAAGTCTGCAGCAGCTGTGGAGATTATTACCATATTTCTGGACAGAAGGAGGTGTATCAGCACTGTGTAGCACATGCACCATAAATGAGCTTCTGGGAAGTGTTGAACCTGCTGGGTATATACTGCGAAGTTAATCCCTGTGTGAGCAGTAGATGTTTATCCAGAAGAACAAGGCGTTTAGCAGCCTGGACAAGTAGCACGAATCCCTCCCATGCTGCCTGGAGACAGTTTCTAGCTGGGAAGAGGGAAGAATGAATGTAAAGTAGCTCTGACCTCCATGGTGAACATGTAGGTTAGCATGGGGGCTTCCACCCACATGACCTACTTGCGGAACAGCTTCTTTTCTGAAATAAACAGCGCGATACCGTCCGTGCCTGTTTGAGTAGGACGTGTATTTCTGTTGGCTGGAAGAAAGGAAGGTACAGTTGTCAAGCCCAGATGGAGGCTTTGAAATATGCATGATAGTGGCAGCTGTGTGTGGGAAGAATGACTTGAAGTGTGTTGAGGAGGAGGAGGCTTGTTTACTGTGCTACTGTCTTCATGGAGCTGCGGAGTTGAATGGGGAGAGAAATGAGGAATCCGTTTCGTGCCTGTGGACTGTTGCTTCACTGTGCTGGACAATTTTTTCTCCAGTATTTGTTTGAGAACTTGCAGAGGATCAGTGAGTTGCAGTGAGATTGCAGGAGATTTCAGGAGATTGCAAAGAACTGTTGCCAGTATTTCGCCAGCTCTGGATCCTCGTGGATCAAGGCCCTGTATTCCTGAGCTGGGCCCTTCTGCCTTGAAAGCTGGGCTGAGATGGCTCTGTGCACTCTGGAGAGGAACATGTTCTGGCAGCCTTCGCTGTCCTGAATTTTGTGTGTGCCCTTACCTAATAGCGTATTCAGTAGTCTGTGGTTACGAAAAACGCTTAAGCCTATGTACCGCTGGCATGTTTGTGCCAGGGCCCCGTGCAGTTGCTGCTGGCTGGTAGCAGTGCTCGAGAGCACGACTAGGCCAAGGGGCTGCTGTGTGCAGTTCACCCTCTTCCTCTCTGGGGAGCTGGGGTAGTTGTGGGCAGATCAGTGAGGCCTCACAGCCAAGCACTGCTTGCGGGCAGCCTGCTGCTTGGTTCCTGTGTGCCTGCTTTCGCGCAGGAGGGTAGGATCAGGCTACGTGCCTTCCTCTCCCTGCTTGTAAACCCAGCCCACGGTTGCCAAGCTGAGGCAGCCCATGAGGAGGTCCAGCTTTCATATCTGCGGAGCATATCACCCTCTTTCAGGGAAAAAAGCAGTGCCAACCCTAGCCAAAAGGTTTTGAGGTACATAAGAGAGAGTATATGTATGTGTACTTAGGATTATATATAGAAGAACAGAGACACAGAGGATAAACCAGAAAATGTTGTGCTGGTATGGGGAAGTGGAACGTTTGTCAAGTTAATTTACAAACTCTTTTGGGGTTTATATTCTTTTAGATATATGTTTTATGTTTATGATTTTCAGTCATCTCATTAATTAACACTTTTCTGTGGAGAGAATAAGGGTTTATGGCTTACTCTTTTTTTCACAAGAATGTTTTCCAGGTATGTTTTATAATGAATACGTTTTTCACATTCCCATCCCAGAGCATGAAATTGATCTTTTCTGAATAATTTCCTAGTATCTCTTTCAGCTCTATGGCCTAAAAAGGTCTTTGACTTAATTAAATCGGTCTAAAAAGAAAGTCTGAAGATGTAAAACCATCTATTAGAAGAATATCAAAAAGGCATGAGTGAACCCAAACTTCTGGAGTCAGAGAGTGTCAGTTTTGGTGTCAGGTGTTTTACTCTGCGCTACTGCTTGGTTCATCCTGCGCTCGGCCCGGCGCTGGAAGACTACTTTGCTCTTTACACTCAGATAACTTTGTGTATCTGCTTCCGCTGAACACCAGTTCAATGTAGTAGATAACTTCCAGATACACCTAATTTTGAAGGTAGCTGCCATTTTAATCTGTAATCATGAGACAATTGCTTCCAAATTTTTATCTCTTGAAAATCTATATCCTAAGTGATGTATCTGATTTGAGCTTTTAGCTAATAGCAATCCTACTTACTTCCATTATACACATCCTTCCTTCCCTCTTCATTTTCTGGTGGTCCTGTGAATAAACCATGCTTCAGACCTTTTCCATTCACCAAATGTGGCCAAGTATTTTATAAAGAACTACAGTAACAAAAAGGAAGCAGTATTGATACTCATGCTTAATCTGACTTTTCCACAGCTTTATTTTTATCTCGCCTCAACTGTGACACGGAAGAACAATGTAAAGCGCTGAAGTTAGTGGTCAGGTATTTCATATGGCCAGTTCTCAGGAAATGGAAGACATCTCTAAAAGGCAGTTTTCCTGAAGTCATAAAAGGAACTGAATTGATCAAAGTGTAGAACCATCAAAAAGGGAAATTTACAAGTGTTTGTTTCTGTGTTGGACAAACACAACATCTTTACAACTCTTCAAACAGAAGATGTTGCTGCAAATGGAGTGTGAAAAAATTATCTGCTTAATTAGTAGTAAACAATCATGGCAGCAGAAGAATTTTAGGTGTTTATATTCTTGATTAATAATAGTCCAAATTTGCTTCTGACAATTTCACTTTGAAAATTATGCTAGTTTTATTGTTGTTCTCTCTTCCAAATGAGGATTTATCTTCGTTGGTGCTTGAACTTGTGTGCATTCGTCACTCAGTTTTAAGGCCTCTATCGTGCACTCTTTATTGCCATTCACATTTTAGTAATATGAATGCACATCATTATCATTTAATATTGCTAGCATCTTAATCTCAACTTTGTATGTAGCTGTAGTTGAGATTGAAAGTTCAAGGTGCAGAAAATTAGACCAAGCCTGGATGAAGACTTCTTCTATGAAGCAGATGCCAATTATAAATACATTTAATCTGGTAAATAGACAAACTGAAGCATGGAGAGCACTCTCTCCAATTTATAGTGCAACTTTTCCATTTGTTGCCAGGGTCTGTAATGGTAAATGATTTTTTTTTTTTTTTTATGATAGACTTATCATAGGGGCATAGCTTTATCAGCAAGACAAAGATGCAAATGGTGTTTACTTAGAAGTGTGTACATCTGTATTTAAGTATGACCTTTCAAAGATGTCTATAAGGGAGGGAGGTATTCAGATCTTGAAGAATTTCTACCATCTGTCTTCTATCAAGGGCAAAAGGATTATTTAGTGAGTCTCACTCCATCAGGAGTTTTGATGGTCTTCTTGTTCCAGCGCACTCACCTCCCCATTGGGGGATCAAACCCCAGTCTCATGCATGACAGGTGGGGATACAAAACCAGTACGGTACCTTGTGCTATGAATTATAGTAAGTTTTGTCTTCAGTTTCTTTTGAAATCCTAGCCCTTAATGTTAAAAGGTTTTGTAGAGTTTACTGTAATACTAGCTGTAATTTTTTTCATAGTTTCTTCAAATAAACCAGTAACACAATATTGTTTAACTGCACTAGAGGATATCTCTCATCTTAATATGTAGGATATGAAGCTAGCATCCACATACTTTATCAAACGTTCTGAACACCAAGGAAAAATGTTAAAAAACCCAAACACAACAGGTACCTAATTGCACCTGACAGTGCATATAAGACTCGGTTATGGACCTTCAGAATGACTTATCTGGAAGTGCTTCTTAGAGGCTTTGCATATTCATTTCATGACATGTATGATCAGAAAAAGTGAGATTTTTCAAAAACTTTGCTTGCTGCAGTTAAAGTTAGGCAGCCGCCAGCATCAGTGGAGTAGAAAGCTCAAAGAACATTGCATACTTGTGAGGTCCCACCCAAAATGTACTACAGGATCAAACAAAGGAAAAATAACAGGAAATAAAAATAGTTGGATCTTGTTTGTGAAGTGTAGGATGTGTAGGATACCCTATATACGATATGTGTAGGATATGTAGGGCAGGATTTACTGTAAGGGGAGAAGTATCAATAGTCCCTTCTACCACAGTTGTTCTCTCTTCCAGCTGAATGTATCTCTGCAGACCACAATAGATGTGATTATGGTACCCTAAACAGGCATTAAGATTCAGGGTTCTTTCTCTGGGTTTAAGGAGCAGTGGTGAGGAATGTTAGACTCCTCTTGACACTAGCCGATTTTTGAAGTGTACATGTCTAAGGTGTTCAACTGGAAGACTTCAGCATGCCAAGACAAACTGAAGCTTTGGTTTCACCATCAACAGGAATTATAACTGTGTGACTACAACCATATCTTGCCTCTTACATTTTAATTGACAGAAGACTCCACAAAGTGAAAATAAAACATTGTTATCCTAGTTTGTTAGTGTCTTGTCTACATTGCACAGATGCCAGAAACAACCTATTCAAGTCCTTATAACACTCCCCCAGTTGATGAGACCTTTAATAATATACCATTAGCCCTTGGAAAGATTACCTGCAAAGTTTTAATAAGTCTTTTCAAGAAAATACATTAGTGCTTCATTTCACATGCAACTTGCCTTCCAGATACTTAAGTGACAATTTTTGTCAACATTGTACATCTTGGTTAAAGATACACCAGTGCACACAGGGTGGGGAATAAGCGGGAAGAACTCGAGATGTGTGCGGTCGCAGGGCGGTGGTCTCATTGCAATTACAGAGACATGGTGGGATAGCTCGCATGACTGGAATGCTGTCATGGATGGGTATGTACTTTTTAGGAAAGACAGGCCAGGGGGGGCTAGGTGGTGGAGTTGCTCTTCATGTGAGAGAGCAGCTGGAATGTATTGAGCTGTGCCTGAGTGTGGATGAAGAACAAGTTGAGAGCTTATGGGTAAGAATTAAGGGGCAGACAAATATGGGAGACACGGCGGGTGTTTACTACAGGCCTCCTGATTAAGAAAAGGAAGTTGACGGGGCCTTCTACAGACAGCTGGAAGTAGCCTCATGATCACAGGTGATTCTCATGGTGGGCTTTAACCACCCACATATTTGCTGGAAAGGCAACACAGGCAGGCACGCACACTCTAGGAGGCTTCTGTGGAGCACCAGTGATAACTTTGACGGGTGGTGGAGGAGCCAACAAGAAGAGGGGTGCTGCTGGACCTTGTGCTGACAAACAAAGAAGAACTAGTTGGGGATGTGAAGGTTGGGGGTAGCCTTGGCTGCAGTGACCATGAGATGTTGGAGTTCAGGACCCTGCGTGGGAATAGCAGGCCAAAAAGTAGAATTGTGACCCTGGACTTCAGGGGAACTGAATTTAGCCTCTTCAAGACCTATGTGGAGGAATCCCATGAGCCAATGTGCTAGAAGGAAGGGGGATTCAAGACAGCTGGTTAATATTCAAACATCAGTTCCTCCGAGCTCAAGATCAGTGCATCCCTGTGAGTCAGGAGAAGACTGAGGGAGGATCTCATCAATGCTTATAAATATCTAAAGGTGGGTGTCAAGAGGATGGGGATAGACTCCTTTCAGTGGTGCCCAGCAACAGGACTAGGGAAAACAGGCACAAGCTGGAGCACAGGAACTTCCACCTGAACATGAGGAAACCCTTCTTCCCTGTGAAGGTGCCTGAGCGCTGGGACAGGCTGCCCAGAGAGGGGGTGGAGTCTCCTTCCCTGGAGATGGTCGGAACCCGCCTGGATGCGTTCCTGTCCAACTTGCTGTAGATGAACCTGCTTTGGGAGGAGGGTAGGACTAGATGATCTCCAAAGGTCCCTTCCAACCTCTAGCATTCTGTGAAAAGCTGAATTGGTGTTGGTTTGCTGCTGACACCAAGACTTGGAGGGATCCAGGAAAAAATACTGTGATGAGAACCTCACCAAAGAATGTATAGCATCACTTTAATGTGAACTGGAAGTTGGACATAAGACATGAGTAAGAATTCTTTATCTGACTGGGAAACAGCGGCAAAGTAAAAGGCAAAACTGTTGGTTTCAGTGACTTGTGGTTTTGTGGACATAGCAATAGATTTTGAACAGTCACCAGAGAGGTAAGAGATCAATCTGTGATTACATTCAAAAAATCAAACAGCAGCTTTAAAAGGCAGTACTGGTATGTGAATGTGTATGGAAGAACTTCGTGACCTGTTGAGACAGCAGGTGGCAATGAAATAACCAGGTACTTGCCCTCACTCTGAGTATCAGTAAGAGATACATGCCTAAACATGCACAAATAGCTTGTCTTTATTCTAATGGGTGAGTCGAGCCTAGCTAGTCTTCATAGATGTTGCAATCACAGAATGATCTCCGGTTTTAGATGGATGACACGATTTGGGTAGGGTTTTTTTGTTGTATGTGTAAAATAGCAATCAGATGCTACCAAGTACGTGTTAGTGATAGTCTAGCATACAAATTTAAGCTCAAATTTTCAGTTGGTCCATGTCCCCTGATTCCATTTCCACCCCCCTCCCAAGTTGAGTAACATGTTTGAAGTGTGACCTGCAGGGAGGCGCTTGTACAAGACCAAACTATTGCTACAGTGTCTGTGCCTGAGTGTCCTTGAGTGAACCTTAAACCTGTGCCGACTATAGGAAAAGTCCTTCAGTAAGTTGAGGAAACACTTCAGAAGTGTTTACAATTTCGTGATCAGCTGGAATCACTCTAGAGATATCTAGAATATCCTGTTTGCCAACAAGGAAGAGATTTCACAGTCCTTGACAAGACTAAACACTTTCCCTTATGTGAAGCCCCAGACGATGTAATCATAGGATCACTCAGACTGGAAGGTAAGCCAGGAGGTCATCTAGTCCAACCCTTTGCTCATGTTCAACACTGACTCAGGTTTCCTAGGACTTTGTCCACCTCAGTCCTGACTGGTTGAAAACCTCCACTCTTCGGCACGTTAATAGTCTTATAGTCATCCATCTCTTTCTGTTGTATTGTAGAACTGCTCAATCACGTTGTCTGCTAAGGATCTCGCTGGTCATAATCCTGTTTTCTGAATGTATGATAATGTAACACACTCATAATCCATCAAAATACCCTGATATGGCATATTTTTGGATTCTTTTATCAGCATGGATTACATGGCCAGGTTTTTCAGTAGTTCTTGTTACATCTAGCTGAAGCATGTGTTACCAAAGTTTTTAAGAGGAGCCAGGCTACAGAGCCACTGAAAGGAATGGTTCAGCACCAGAGCTAGAGTTTGCTTTAGTATTAGTTGTTTTTTGACAACAGTAGTCTTCCCTGAAGATGCAGGGAAAGTATTTCTTCCTGTTATTCGTTAGTTTAGTTCAGTAACTATTTCATTTACACAGAATTAAGTCAGCTCATTGAAAAACCAACTGGGAATTAAAAAGTAGGAAAGCTGGTTTTCCTTCTTCTCCACTGTGAATAACAATGAGATGTGTGAGGATAATATCTAGTACCTCTAAAATCTTGTAGGGCATGGTGAAAAGAAACAATAAATCTGGTATTGCTTACTACAGAAAACCTCTAATTTGCTCAGTATGTCAGATTTAAATACACAGTGTGTTGTTTTAAGCTTTTCTTCACGTGTGCAACACATTTAAAGTTAGTTCATTTATTTAGTTAAAACAGTTGAGAATTCTGCTTGGAGAACTTTTAGCGTATTCCAGCTTGTCACCAGTAATTATAAGTATCTATCAGAAATGAAATAAATGCACCATTTTATTCACCATTTTCTAGTATAATAAAAAATAAGGAGTATAGCAAAACCTTTTACTTCTGTAAGGGAAGTGGTTTCCATTGTGTTACTTGGTTTTGGCCCTTACAAGTCTGGTTACATTCCAGAGAACTAGAGAGTCCTTTTTGCTGCCTGTGGTTGACCAGGCAGTTGCATCCAGTGTGACGTTTTTGGGATGCTCACGTGGCAGCAATGCCTTAGGCCTTATTTTTCTGCAGTTTTTTTCAGCAGGGGCTTCATCCAAAAATGGGAAGTCGTGCAGAATGTAGCAGTCTGCTTACTAAGTATATCTTGCCACAAAGAAATTACTTTTGTTTTTGTTTTGTCCAGATACAGTAGCATTTCCTGTATTCTTTTTTCCAGGCTGTATTTAAAGTGCTGGTTTGAGTTACAAGCATTAAATTGCTGTGGATTTGCCTGCTTTGCTCTTGGTTGTGCCTCCTGTGCCATTATGCAACAGTGAGGTTAGCAGATGTACTATTCCCGCCTTAGGAAATGGCCACTGATAGGGAACGTCTCAGCTGTGAATCTTACTCCTCTCTTTGATCTGAATAAATACGTTGACCTCTAAGGAAAATGTCTTTTATTAGTGCTTTAAAAAAGATTACCATTAAGAAGAATAAAGAAGTTAAGAACAGGGAAGCACACTGTATTGGTTTTGAGGACTGAGCTGGATTTTATTAAATATAGCCAGCAATACGATTTTCTGTTGGATTTGGAGAAAAACCTATAGGTTCATAGAAATATTAAAGTATACAGTCAATTTATACTGCCAAGTCATGTACACCACCACCATTAAATAGGCTGGCTTATGACAGTTCCATGTAAAACCCCCTTTCTGTGTGACATTTAGAATCATATAAATAAGAGATGGATAAGAAACAGTAGACCATCTCTTTGATTCTTTATCAGATTCAAGTTTCTCTAAAAGATGGTAAAGGTCTGATAATACCAAGGAGAAAGTCCCCATCTGAAGCTGGCTGTCTTTGTATCTATTAGCAAAAGAAATGCAAATTGCCTAGGAGCTATAAAGTGAAGGCAAATCTAGAGGGAAGCATGTGAGATCCTTTCAGATTCCTGCTCTGATTTCCTGAGTAGTTGTTAGAGAGATGGAGTCCCTCTAATACTCTCTCTGTCTTCAGTCTCAAAACCTGAGAAGTAGGAACGGCAAAAAACAGAGTTGGAAAATGTCTATAGAGAGACAATTGTGATGCTGTACTAATACTGTGAGATGCAGATTGATTAATTTTTCTAAGCAGAAGACATGGTATGGAAATCATGATATGATGGTTTACCTTTTAGCATACAAGATGGTAAATGCTTGGTTAAAATATGTGGCCTTCAATTCTGCTGTAGATTTTTTGCTCTTGCTTTTCAAGTTGACTGTGTATTGATATGCTAGGCTTATCTTGGCATTGATACAAATGTTGTAGCTATAGACATGGAATTCCTGAAGTTTATAGTTTTATATTAATGATAACCCTACCGTATCATATTTTGCTTTTAAATTAAATACGTACTTTAGCTTCAGCCATAGCTGGATAAATGCTACCTCTTTAAAATAAATCCCAACCTAGGGCAACAGAATGTGCTTCCACTTTATTCAGTGTATGTGTGCAGGTTAATGTTTGGATGTCAAGCATTTTATAAATCAAAGCAGGATTTAATTTGTATTTTCCTCCAAGGGATTAGCTAATACAATTTCATATAAAGGTAAATGGTGGTATTTTTATTTTGAGTCAATGTGCATTTTCTAGATTATTGTTTTGTTTCACTGTTCTTCTCAAAAGAGGATGTTTTCCTACCCATAGTGGGTGTATGTTATATTACAGGTTTTTTTATCCGTTTATGAACTGATATTAAGCCACTTAAATGCCATTAGTTTTATGATTCGGATATTTTGGAAGCAGATACAAGCAATGTCTTCACTGAGTCAAACAGAATTTCATGGTCCTCATAAAAAGAGTTACTGTGTTGTAACTGCTACTACACTAAGTGCTCAGTTCTTTGAAATGTAATACTAATAGTGATCGCACTGTGGATGCATGTCTGTTCCTTACATACATAAGGAAAACAATTTATCAGAGAACTAGTTCCAGTAGAGTAGGATAACACCCTTACTTTTCTGAGTAATGTGGATACCGTGAGAGATCACTGCTGAGCAGTATCTCGTTAGAATGAAAGTCATCAATTACATTTTCCAGCAAAGTATTACTCTTAAATTGTATAATAAAAACAATTGGTATCAGATCCAGTAAGTAAGTGCAGTTAACCAATAGAAGAATTAACAAATATAATTTGTATGATCCATACAGTCATTTCAGTCGTCTATTTTCAAAACTTTTTTGAAGTACATGGGAGACATTGCTTGAGCTATGATGGAGTGGACCTTTGCAGTCAAAAGGCTAGGCACCCAGCCAGTTTGTAATTCAGCAAGACACAATACATTATCTATTTTGACAGTCTTCATGGTTAAATAGTCTATCTCTTGTAATACCTAACTGTGTTTATAAATAGAAATGAAGAAGTCAAATGGTCCGGTCTTGACAGCAGAATAATACAGAGCTTTGGATATGCCTCTTCCTTTCAGTGGGGTGGGAAGAACAAGGTAAACTGACTGAGTCAAGTGGAAATTGAAAACACCTCTTGAGGTTTCAGTAATACATGAAGAATCGTGATAAATATGAGCTCTACAGTGAGGCCTGTAAAACATTCTGGTTTTCTGACCAGGAAAACCAATTCTTTTAAAAGCAAAATGGTAGATTGAGGCTTCACAAAGAGTTGTACTAGAAGAGTGTCTGTCCAGTTTGCATGTTGTGTGGAGAAAGAGGATGGGACAGAAAGAAGTAGTCTTGGTTTCTGGTTCCTATGTCTTGCTCTGGGTAAAGTATTTTAGAAAATAGGTTTTCCCTGTGAAGTCTAAGTAAATGGCTGGAACCTGAGTATAAGCCTCCAATGACATCTGTGGGCTCTGTCCTACATTAGCACAACTTAACAGGAAGGGTGGACTTTCTACCTTTGGCACTGTCAGTAATATATGTCTTCTTGAAGACAGCAATTACTCTTTAAACTTGTTTTGGATTGAAATGGGTGTAGAAGGTGTATCCCTCAGCAAGTAATACACTTACTTTGATGTCACTTGGAAAGTAATACCAAGAATTTGTCTTTGCCTTCCACCATGTGTTACAGTAAGCAGTCTGGAGAGATAAGGACTGGCTCCTTAAAGGCCTCTTTGGGCTTCAAGCTGTGAACACCACTGTCACACAACGAACTGACTGAAGTGACTTCAGTGCTGCGTGTATGTGCCTTGCAGGAGAGGGGTGGGATTCCAGGCATACTCCTTTCCTTACGATACCCAGTTATTTTTTGCATCAATACCATCACACTGCATGGCCTGCTCCTTGGAAATTGTGTGTTGTGTGAGAGCTGTGATTTCTGCTTTGGGAGCCAGGTGTCTAAAAACCCTGTGCAGTGTCACAACTGAATCTCCTGGTGGATAAAGGCCTAATGCAGAGCTAGCTTTTTGCTGAAGGTACAGGGAACAGCCCGGTGTTACGGTCCTCAGGCAGCATGCAGGTTGGACTCATCTCAGCTCTGCATCGAGTATTCATGACAGTGGGGTGGAGGGGTCCAGATCCTTGCTCAGGCTGCGTCGTGTGAGATTTGTAACACATCCCTGAGCCAGGATTCCTGGCTGATCCAAAGCTAGAGGTTGAACATGACTTGGTCTTGCTGTTAGTCAGAACTGAATGTCTCAGGACAGACATGCCGACAGAAATGGTCAGCAGCTCTGCTCCAGGGTTTGGTGTGAAGTTTCGTGTTGCATGGTTACAGATGGTCTGGAGAGGAGGGATACTTGTTCCATTGCAATGGTATCAGCGCTGAATGCTGCAATGGACTACAGCCAAATTACAAATAAATGGGCATGGCCCAGAAACCGCCAACATGTATCAATGTTACCTGTGTAACCAGCATTTTTGTGTTGCGAGGAACAGGGCAGAATACTGGAATGTACTTATGTACTAAGTATTTTGAGAAGAGTATGTATTCTGTGAGTCAGAATTAGAGGTTCCTTAAAATCTGACAGTAGCATCAGATACATTTACATGGGCTGGCACCCTTACACTCTGGGGTAATGTTTTAAATCTGAGTGCGATTTCGTTTTGGCCAGCTTATGCGGTGGCAGGCTCTTGTTTTCCTGGAGACCATTCTGGTCCGTGTTGCACACACACTGACTGGTTCAGGTATTAGCTAAAGAAACTGATTTATGTGGATGTTCTGCATGAGATAACACTCTTGTGTTGCTGTGGTCACTGTTGTGATTGTATGGCCAGTTTCTGTCTGGGTGGTGGTAAGAGTTTCCATTGCAAGTGTTCTATAACAGCATTTTCAGCTGTTTTGGGTCAGATTCCCCAAACCGTTGTTTGATGAATTCTTATCATCCAGCTGGCCTGCAGTCCCACATCACCACTCTAGTGCAGGTGTGATGTGTTTCTAGTTAAAATCGTCTCAGCTGTGTGTGAAAATTGCCCTCTCCTTTGATAAACCTATCTAAATACACACTTAGTGTCTGTTAGTTCAGAATTTACTTTGTGTGTGCCAAGCAGGAGCTGCCTGGGTTGTTCCCAGGGTGGCTGGGAACTCTCTGGCGCTCCCGTCCCCGTCACACAGTCGATTATCTTGTTAACAGGCACTGGGAGTGCCTGGGGAGTTCTTCTATCGATCCCCGTCCCCTGGTGGAGCCGGGGTTGCCTGGGGTGGGTTCCTGCAGCTATCAGTCAATTATCTCGACAGAAACTAGCTGGGGAGTTCCCGGGACTGCCCAGGGAGTTCCTAGGGTGACTCAGCACCCCAGCACGTGCAGGGGCACAGCCCTTGTCCCCAGCTGCATTACAATTACAGCTGCAGCGTTAATTCGGAATGCAGGTACGTGCACCTACCTGGTGCATGGAGGCGTTAGTGTTGGAGTACCAACAGGTTTAGCAGAGGACGTTTGGTACTTGGGCATTTCCTGATGTGACCTGCCCAGCTGACAGTCGGCTATGTCCCTTGATAGGCATGCGTGCTTTTTTAGAGTCATAGAACCACAGAATGGTTTGGGTTGGAAGGGACTTTAAAGACCATCTAGTTCCAACCCCCTGCCATGGGCAGGGACACCCTCCACTAGACCAGATTGCTCAAAGCTTTTCTTTTGTGCTGGGATGCCACATCTACAAGCTGCTGCTTGCAAAGAGCTTTTCCTGCCAGGGAAAATCCAAAGCACCGTGCTCACTGTCAGTAGTTACTGGTCAACAGTACCACGCTCTAGCAAAGGTCTCTTTTCTGGAGTCCTCTGCTACTTTCTTAACTGCTACAAGAGATGGTGTTTGAGTCTCCAGTCACTTGAGAAGAAAGGACATCTTATATTGAACTTGTGGTGTTTACTGGTTAAAAAAAAAATGTTTACTCTTGCTCAGTGTGCAATGGCCTGATGGAGACCATCTAAATCTGATGGGTTTGGAAGCTGGTGTGATGCTGGGTAGGTGTTCTAAAGTGACTTCACATCATATGTAGGAGGATGTAAATTTAAACTTCCTTACAGTTAATCTCTTTCTTCCTTGTGCAAGTGAAGTGAAAGGTATTGAATAAACCAGAAATACATTAAACAGCAATGTCTGAAAGATAAATTTGGAAACTCAAGAAACAGTTAAATGTTGGTTAAAGTAACAGAGGTTTGAGCTGTGTCTGCCTTTGTGAGCACATGAGGCAAGACAGGGCTCCACTCTATTTCTTTTTCAGGCCACTTCCTTCAAAGAGAGTCTCCAGGTAGCAGGTGGGATGGTTGTGGTTCTTCCACCCAGTGCCCTGTCCTGTGGGGATGCTGGGAAGCCAAGTGTGCACCACACTGAAATTGCAGTTCCTGAAACTTTATCATACAGAGCAGAACAAGTGCTGGAAAAATTAAAAAGATTTATGTATTGCTAGTGTTGCTCAAGATCAATATTTGATGGTATGAGCTGAGGTGTAACAACAGTGAAGGTGGGAATGGTGTGATGGACAAGGTCTCCAAAGCTATAATACTTGGTGACACTAGTAAGTGGGCATAAATAGATCAGCTAGCCAGGATTACATATCTAACCATTAGAAAACTTTGAAAGACATGGTAAAGCAAACAAGGTCTTTTAAAACTGTTGCTGTGAGAGCGGAGGTGCGGGTGCGTGGAAAGCAGCCTGATCTAACACCTGGAGAGCTGCCCAGGGATCAGAGCACCTGATTTCGTCCCCTGGGTCCTTGCTGCCGTGCTGCCTGGCCTTGGCCAGCTGACGTCTCCCTGCCTCTCTTTCGCCGGTGGACAGTCAGGAAGCAAATCCTTAATTTCCATTGAGATTTATTTAGGAGAAACACAACGAAAGCAGGGAAGTGTTAGCGTCTGGCGTTGAAATGCCACACACCTAGTGAATGCCCACCCCCCACCCCCCCCCGTATTATTTAATTTAAATGTAGTTAGCTTATATCAGGGTTTTTCCCATGTTTTCTTTAGAGATGTCAGATAATGAGAACTTTTTTTTTCTCCTGAAATACAACTTTTTATAACCCACAGTGCCTTGTTTGAGAGGTTGTGTAAAGAACAGGCTTGTTTATGAGTACAGTACATGTTAGATCACCTTTCATTGAACCACGTGCTTTATAATTAATGTACCAAATTACGTCCTCCCGTTTTTTTTCAAGTGGAGCTTGAATAGCAGCCTCCTTTGCTGTGGTCTAATTACAGAACATCTATGTTTTAGTATAACTTTATTTATGAATATACTTTACCTGCCCCTCATAAGTCATCCTTCAGCTGCTGCAGCAGTGAGCCGAGGAAGAAAAGTTGCTTTAAGCAACAGCTGAAGATGATCCTGGTTGGAGACTGGAGTTATTTTTCACAATGTGGGTTTGCCACTGACTTGGTTTGTGTGTTATTGGTAGGTTGTGTGGATGAAGAGGTGGCATAAAGCTCTGAATGTTTCCTTCCCTGGAGAGAGGGAGAATTGCGCAACTGAGACAGTATCACTTAATAGCCTACCTGTCTGGGCTGGTGAGGAGTCATTCATTACTGCTTTCACAGTGCTCAGGAAACAGTCTGGTTAAAACCCTTTATTTCCTACAGCCATGGTAGGGCAGCACTGAGGCTGCTGTGTCTCAGAAGGCTGTAGTGCCTTTCTCATTTGCTTTTCCAGCTCTGTCACCATGTTGCGGAGGTACATCAATCATGGCCATTACTAAATTCAGCACTTTAGCAGGCAGCTGTTCATTAAAAAGAGAGGAAATAAAAAGCAAAACCTGTCACTCTAACACTGAAAAACTTCTATGTAGTTTTGTTTACAAATGTGATCTGTCAAAATTGCTTCCCTCTAGTGGTTTTCAAACTGTATTTATAAACATAAAAAGTTGGTGCGAAGCAGAAGTTTCCACAGAAAGTTCTAAGAAAGCCATTTCTTTGAGAAAGTTCTGTACTTAATCAAATGTCATTTCTTTTTGGGGTAATTAACTTACAAAGTGCTAGGGACTTTCCAGTCATTGGAAACCCTATCCTAAAGCTCAGTTTAGCACAGACAGCTGCAGAACAAGTCTTAGCTTCTTAGCTAGCTATCCCAAACATTGTCTAAAGAGCTGCCATTCCTGCCTGGTTGAGTGCAAGGCTGCTGCTGCAGAGAGCATACCAATCATGCTGAAATGTGTAAAATTAGCATTTAAGCCAAAATAATGACATAACCTTCTGTGCAGTGTATAATCCTAATAAGATTAAGTGTTAGCAAAGAAAAACGTAAAAGTTATAACCTAATAAAATCTCAATCTATTCTGAATAAACTGTATTATACATTTGCTGAATGGATTATTTAAGTTTAATTAAATTACAGTGTCTTATAAGCAGAATACAATAAGTAGTAATGGCAGCTTTTCGATACACAATGCAAGAGAGTAAGGAAGGAGATGGGGATTATTAGAAAATGAGCTTAGTCAAAACAATTTGAAATCAAACAGATAAAGATAAAAATAGAATAATAATTTCTTAAATACTGCAACAATGAGCTTAGTGCTTCTTTGAGTGTATTAGTTAAGATCAAAGTAGCATATCCAGACATCTGTAATTCAAAAGTATCCAGAAAATACCTGTAGTTTTTAGAGGAAGAAGAAAGGCTCCTTTGACATGGTGCTGGAGGGGAATGACACAGCTAAAAAGAATGCAAAAGATTTGAGAAAATGTAACATTTTCTCAGCATCTGGTCAAGCTTTTGTTCATATTGCTTTAGTATATTCTGTGTTTGTCCATTCCATCTCTTCATCCGATACATGGTAGTGGATTCCACGCTGTTAGCACTTCTGAGCCAGATGGTACACACTCTGTCATGCTGAGATCATGCTGGAAATGTCATCTATGCACCACAGCTGAGACATAGTAGCACTTTAATTTCTCAATTGTTGTCTGCTACGGCAGTATTTTTGTTGGGGGTATTTTACCCAGTAAAAAGAATAACTATGCTTTTTTGCCTTTAAAAATTAAAGCATTTCCAAATGCTTTTCATAGTTTACCAAATTTCAGCTTAGCTTGGTGTGGTAAGGAATAATAGATTTGTCCTTGTAGTAATACTAGAAGTATCAAGAGAACTGCTCTTAAAACAGTGTTAGCACAACCACGTTACCTCTGCAAGAACTGTGCTGCCTGTGTTTGAAAACCATTATGAGGCAGTCAAGACTCATGTCAAGACAGAATGCTCTGAAACTCAACCTCTCCAGTAAGCTAACACAGTAAGGGTTATACCTGGGTGAAGCGGAGGCAAGATGGAGAGAGAAAGGAAGAGGTGCAGGCAGTATGGTTATATTACTTAACAGATTTTTTTTTTATCTCATGTGCTGAAAATTGTGAATTGTAATAGATGCTGAAAGGCAGTGCTATAAAAATTACACTTTAGGGGCCCACATCTGTTTTGGTTTTCTGATTTCTTACTTAAGTTGCTTAGTTTGCACAAAAAGTTGCTTTTCTGTCTGTCCAAATAAAAACACATCATGGGTTCCAATGGGCAGAATTTTAAAGTGCATCTCTCCTCGCTGAAACCAAGGTCTCATGAGCTTACACAGCTCTGTGCCCTTTCCACAGCCTCACTGTAGGTGCTTACGCGCTTGAACAATGTAGCACTTACAAAAACTAGACCCAGCAGTCGGGCGGGTTTCCTTCCCATGCATAATAATCTCATAGTAGGCTTACTATTTTGTGTATCAATAACATCTCATTGGTATAAAACCCCATCCTTGGTTACATTTGGACAATACTGGTGGGCTTCGTAGAAGACTGGGAGGTTATGTAGAAAGTAATGGATGGTATTTAAAGGAGTCCCTGACCTTATATCATACGGTAAGGGGTTAGGCATGTTTTATAAGCTGATTCATGTCATGTGACTGAATCATGAAAACGAAGTTAAATTTCCTAGTAAGGACTCGTCTTCGTGTGTGACATTCTGGTTACAGGAGCCTTCCCCCCAGTGCAGCCTGTGAAAGGAGACATGAGTCATTGTTTTGGATGAGGGCAATGCTAGATATTTATAAGGCTGTCCATCTATGCTCTTACTGAATTTCTAATATCTCTTCTGATAGAAATAAGTGTCATGTTTTACTAGTGGAGTTTAAGTTCTAATTTGTGTAAGTAAAAGAGAAAGGAGGGATAGGAGAAATTCATATTTCAACATTCCTAAGCAACAAACAAAGTAAAATAGATGGCATTTGCACTAAGTATTCCTTTGGCTTATTCCGTTATCGTTCCCTTGTCCCTTACTTTTCTCCTGTATGTTGTCTGTTGGGTTTCTCAGGCTACTGGCTTTTGATGGGCAGGGGCTATGTTCCTTTTCCGTGTTGAAGTGGCCTATGGTGTTGTTGAAACCTGCTTCAACAAGCAAAACAAACTAAAACGGCGATGGCACTGCAGGCGGTGTGGAAGAAGATGTGATGTGAGGTCTGACTGCATGTCCCAACTTAATGTCAGTCAATGAATCTCCTGGGGGGATGCTGCTCTTTTACCTCTGCACTTTAAAATGCAAGTTGTCTTCTCCATTCCTTGCACAGAAGTAATGATTCTGAGTAGTACACAGTACTTTTCCATGGTGTTTGCACTTCAACTTTAATTAATTGTACATTTATTGATTAGACATAGCTCACTGGCTTTTAGTATTTTTGTACCTAAAATGCTGTTGCTTCTTGCTTTTATTTCTTTATGTCTCTCTCATTTATCTGGAGACAGATTTGCCTTCTCCTTATCAAAAGTCAGTAGCTTCTCTGATACAAAGATTTAGCACTTGATTATGTGTTGTCCAGCTTCTGCTTGTTATTATAACTAACAAGGACACCGCGAGGGGAGTAGAAGGGACAAGAACAAAAGCAGTGTGCTTGTGAGTAATGCTGGAATGGTGATGGACAAGAAGTATCAGTAGCTTCATGCAGTCAAAAGCAGCAACAGGTTTAATAAACGGCTACAGCCCGTGGCTTCTTTCTGTAAACACAGTGCCTTTTCTATCAAAGATACCTGGTTATTCTCGCCTTAGCCCAGACTTGCTCTTGCAGCTATAGATACCTGAGCAGCTGTTACAGGATGCAGGCTGTCCACACGCGCCTGTGTACAGCTCAATACACTGCAACGCAAACCAAGTGTGATTCCAAAATAAAGTCCAGTCAGTCATGTTTACAGTGGGCAAATGATAAAAATCTGCCTGAAATTATTTCAGAGTTTCTTAAAATACAGTCATCGTAATTGCTGAACATAATTCATATGATGTTCAGCAATTTGTATCAGGTGCACATCAAATAATAATGTCTAGAGGCTGGAGGAATGAAAGCTGAAGTGACACAAGGTGACAAGGAGTAGTAACAGATACTCTGAGGTTATAAATCATGTTCCTGTTGTTTGAAAAGGAAAATCAGAGCATGTTCTGTGTATGGCAGATTGTAAAATCTGAACTACATGAGAAATGACAGCTTCTGGCAATTTGATTTTGCGTGCTGGTACAGCTAACCTTTCATCTTCCTGTGGAGTCTGAAGCATGAGCATTGCTTTGATGAGTCGAGTTGTGTCAGTCCCCCAACCCTGGGCTGGTGGCCAGTCCCCAGGGAGGTGCCTGATGGCTGGGGCTGCCCCGGTGCCCCTGGCTGCCCTGCTGCCAGGGGGTGGGAGGGGGCCTGGCTGCCCCACCACCACTCACAGCCCCCAGGGATCAGCCAGTCGTCCCTGATGCCCCAGTGTGAATCAGTCTTCCTGTAGTATTTGCTTTGGTTATATTTGGTTATATTTGCAGGCAATCTTAAGTCTCTTTCTTAAATGCAATCTTACCCTTAAACAGTGGATACGTGGTACCTAATACGCATGCGTGTTCACACGTGTACACGGATGCACTTCATGCGCAAACATGGCATTTTGGAATGTGCAAAAATTACCTCATTTTCCATGCTCTCTTGTTATTTCTTGCTAATTTTGTGAGTGTTACTCCCATGTTCTGTTCTGGCAGTGCTGTCTATTTGCCAGCCTACTCAGATGCCTGATTTGGGTACATGAAATAATTTGTAAATGCTGTTATTCTCAAAAATGGTAACCTGAGGACAGTGAATTACCCGTCTTCAAAGGTATCAATAATAGGAGTGCTTGCGCAGACTTTTCCAGTTCTTTTGCCCTGAGCTCTCAGGTAGGCTTCTGATTACAAGAGTGAGGTTGAAAGAGGATGAGTCCATGGGCAATGAAATCCTACATTCACTGAATATAATGGGAGTTTTCTGCTTTGGTAAGAGAAGTGTCAGAATTTCCATTGACCTGAGCTGTGCAGAGGTTCTGTCTGCACTGTGGAGCCCCACGGCACAGGGGAGAGGGGAGTCTCCGTGCCCTGAAGAAAGGTGTACAAGGAAATTATTTTCTGTCTGCCTCTAAGAGGTCAAGTTAGGGGGAGTGAGAGGAGGTCATTAGCTGCTACCCGGCAGTGAGCAGCTTGTGCAAAACTGTCCTACTGAAGCAAATCCTTATTTTCTTGTAGGAGACAGACATGTACAATTAGTTAACTTAATTCTAATCTTTCATAAGGAACAATAAAAGCTATCTTTTCTGATATATAGTCTGAATAGATCTCACTGTTTGACGAGGTTTCTGAGCTGCTTGGTTTCATTATTTTTTTATAGTTATTTTCTCCTGCAGCAACTTAAGCATTTTCTCTGCTGAGAGTTTTCTATTGCTAAAATACCTGTAGATGGCCATTTCCATTAGTTCTCATTACATTTATCACAGGTTAAGGGTGCTGTAGAATCAACTGCAGCAGCAGTGGTCCCTCTAGGCTTTGATGGATAAAAGGGTTCAGCAGTAAGTTAATATTTTTTACCTGGTTTACTGATTTTATTGTTTTTGCATAGTGTGCCTACAAGTTTCTGCCCCTGTCAATGTTACATGGTGTAAGGAAGGTATGGGTGTTTTCTGTCAAAATTGTATTTGTCATTTTCTAAATCACTGTTTTCCTTCAAACTCTAGTTAGAGGCAAAATTGGAAGATACTTCCTCTGAAGCACTGTTATTTCTTACATTTCCAAGGGGAAAAAAAAAAGTCAGCTCTAACATCTTGGGGATACTTCATGTATAAATTCGCCACCTGCAGGTTTTCAAAAGAAGGTCCTGGTTTTGAAAATATGGTCCAACACCAAACCGTGTGGTGTGGTTGACACGCTGGAGGGAAGGGATGCCATCCAGAGGGACCTGGACAGGCTGGAGAGGTGGGCCTGTGCCGACCTCATGGAGTTCAACAAGGCCAAGTGCAAGGTCCTGCACCTGGGTCGGGGCAATCCCAAACACAAGTACAGGCTGGGTGGAGAATGGATCGAGAGCAGCCCTGAGGAGAAGGACTTGGGGTACTGGTGGATGAGAAGCTGGACATGAGCCAGCAGTGTGCGCTGGCAGCCCAGAAAGCCAACCATATCCTGGGCTGTATCAGGAGAAGTGTGGCCAGCAGGTCAAGGGAGGGGATTCTCCCCCTCTACTCTGCTCTCGTAAGACCCCACCTGCAGTACTGCATCCAGCTGTGGAGCCCTCAACATAAGAAGGATATTGACCAGTTGGAGTGAGTCCAGAGGAGGCCACGAAGATGCTCAGAGGGCTGAAGCCCCTCTGCTATGGGGACAGGCTGAGAGAGTTGGGCTTGTTCAGTCTGGAGAAGAGAAGGCTCCAGGGAGACCTTAGGGGTAACAGGTTTAAATTGAAAGCAGGGAGATTTAGATTAGATATCAGGAAGAAATTCTTCCTTGAGAGGGTGGTGAGGCACTGGAACAGGTTGCCCAGAGAAGCTGTGGGTGCCCCATCCCTGGAAATGTTCAAGGCCAGGCTGGATGAGGCTGTGAGCAACCTGGTCTAGTGGAGGGTGTCCCTGCCTATGGCAGGGGGGTTGGGACTAGATGATCCAGCCATGATTAAGTTCCCTTCCAACCCAAACCATCCTGTGATTCTATGATTCTGTGATTCTAAATCTGAGGTTACACCAAGCCAGTTTGGAGAATATTGTTTGAAGGGAGTTTCTGCTCCCTTGCTGTGAACTTTTCACATCTATTAGGCAGCATTTGCACCGAGGAGCGTGGACGTTAAAAATTCGTTTCATACCATAAACCGCCAGTAGCTGCATGCTACACTTTTCCTATGCCAGACCCACAAAGGACATAAATCATTACTGATTCCGGCTGTTCAGTTTATGCTGCTGAGGCTCATGCAGCTCTGGAGGTCCTCAGTCTAATCCTAGATGTTGATAGGTTTCAGGAGTGTTTTCTTGCTCATTCTAGAAAGGAAAGGAAGTATTAGAGCAAATGTACGTACATTATTTCTATGAATAAGCTGGAACTGTTCCTCCCTGAACACTATACAGTTTTTTTCATTGGCTCTGAATGTTTTCAATAAATTTGTAATTTTCTCTTTTCTATATGGATTTTTATTAGCTATTCTTTTTGTAGTGTACTTCATACCTACTCTCTGAAATCTTTGGGTACTTTCTTTCCTTCTAGGAGTTTTCAGTTATTCCCAGTTATATTTTCCCTTGAAGCAGTGTGCTCATAACAGGATAATGGGGAGAGAAGCTGTTCAGTTTGTGATTGATTAGTGGATGTACAATCTCAATTCCCTTGGAAAGTGGGTGTGTGATTGTTTGAGTCTGTGTTTCTTTGGAGAGAGACCATTTCAGGGAATCATAGTTAGAGCTGCAAACAATCCATTAGTCACTCGCCCAAGCCCTGCCAGTGTAATACTGTTCCCTGCAGTACATTATTCAGTGTTTTGTCCAATACCGGCTTGAGTGACTCAAGCCATGAGGCTTCTACCACTTCCTCTGAGAAACTATTTCATGGTCTGACAGAGCTCACTGTTAGGAAATATTTCCTGGTTCTCAGCCTAAACTTTTTAACACCCAGATTGATCTCATTACTGTTAGGTATACTTTTTTCCACTCTGCCTTAAATCTTTTTCCTTCTTTGGCATTAACACTCTTGAGTGAATAGTAGATGGTATCATATCTCCTCTTAAGTCAAGGGAATGCATAATTAATTCTCCTATTCCTTCTCTCCAAATAGACCATCTGTTTGGTGGAAACAGGGCCGAGTATGGGAAGACTTTTTTCTGCTAAGTGCTTGTTTCAGACAAATAATAAGAAAAAGTGCATTAGGAGTTCATGTGATTCTGTAGCTCCAAGGAGCCCCAACTTGCATGAAATGTTTTTCAGAAGTTCCAGACAGTCATTTGAAGTAGTAATACCTTTTGTAGCACAATATACGTCTCTAGCACTTGCAGTCTGTCACATTTCATGGCTTCAGGGAATGTTTTGTAATATTGCTTCATCTATTTATAAAGCAAATTATATGTAGCTACAGCCCGGAGAGGGGAGAGCAATGGCAGAACTGCAAGCAGATCCAGGGGCCATTTGAACGTCTGTCGTTCACAGCTTTACAGCCAGAATTTACAAGTATTTGGGTTATATAACGATTGTTGAGGGAGGGAATGTACTTCTCGCAACCATTGCACATCTCTGGATTTCTTTCTGGTAGCCAACATCCATCCTTCCTTCCTTCCTTCCTGCCTTTCTTCCTGCCTGCCTGCCTCCCCTCCTTCCTGCCTTCCCCTTTGTTCCCCTCCCCTCCTTTTCCCTTCCCTTCCCTCCCTACCATATTCCAGGTCAGCATCCCCTAACCTAAGGTGTTTTATTGAACTCTTTATTATAGTCTAAATTCTGCAAAGGTATATGCATGTAATACATTGTACTTTGCAAAATATGGGCATGTGCCATTCTTGTTTCTTATGGATGGTCTGCTGCTTAGTCAGAGACTCCTAGGCAAAGGAACACTTAGATTTACAAGTAAGACTTCTAAACCATTACTCCATGCTTGCTTTGCAAAGCATGTACTATGTATTTTAAGCATGTTTATGTTTCTTGATGGATCACTGTGCAATCTGGGAATCAAGCCCGTGCTTTGTTAATTTTTTACCTGAAGGTACCTGGTGCGTGTGGGTTTGTGACCCAGGCTTCCAGCTCGGGGAGTAAACAAGCAGCACTTTCTCTGAACTGTACTAGAATGGATGCGCATGTCCTCAGGCAAGAGCATTCTACAGCTAACTTATTACAATGTTGCTAAGCTAATTAAGGAGCAAAAATGTAGTGATAAAAGTGAGATCGGGTCAAGTTTGAACGGAATCAGTGTGTTCAGGAGACTACCACTTCAATACAACAGATAATCTTATGCTCTTGCACACAAATACATCAAAACATGATGGAAAAGGCAGGCAAAGGACAGTCTGCCCTCAGGAAGAGAAAGCTTGCATAACTCCTGCAGCTTGCTCCTTCTGCTGTCTGCTTCCTGAGGAGATCCAGTGATCACTGTGCCGAAGCCTCAGGCACCTTCTTCGCTCTGGGTGGAGTGCCTGGGGTAGGCAGGGTCTCCAAGGGGGACCTCCTGATGCGAAAGAGTCAGTCCTCTTTTCTTTTTCCTTTTCACAGGGAGTGTTCCTCAGTTTTCCTGCCTTGGAGCTGAATGCCATAGCTTTGGGGCCGAGTTATATGGAGTGAGGCAGGAAGGGGTGGCTGCAGTCCAGTCCCTGACAGGTGGCACGTGTCTGGCGTGCCCTCTGGAACGGTTGTTCCACTCGCATCGATTCCCCAGATACATGAGGAGCAAGGTGCATGCAGGGCTTTCAGTCTAGAAACACAAGTAGCTTTTATGGGAGCAGACTCTACCCATACATCAGGGACTGATCAGGGACTGATCTTTTCCCACTCCCCATGTCAATTCTGTGTCAGTATTCCTCACGTGTACCTGCATAGAACCTGTTCTCTGCTAAAGGTCTGGCCTTTTCTGTGTTCAAAAGTGTGTTTCCCCTCTGTGCAGGTTATCCAGGCTGTCTTCTTTGGGATCTGCGTCTTGACCGACCTGTCCAGTCTTCTCACTAAAGGAAATGATAGTCAAGAGCAAGAGAGGCAGCTGAGAAAACTCATTTCCCTCCGTGACTGGATGATGGCTGTTCTAGCTTTCCCTGTTGGAGTGGTAAGTGCAGCGTTAACCTGTATGTCTTTACAGACTGGGTGAGCGGTGTTGGTTTCTGGCTGAAACTGGTTGGTTTCTGGCTGAAAGGCTTTTCCGCCTCTACACCAAAAACCGTTCAGAAAGGGAAAAAATTACAGAGGTGATTTTACTACTCTTGTGTTTTTCACACGTGTAAGGGAACACCGGTGTTGCTGAAATTATTTTTGGTGCAGTAAAAAAAATGTACATTACAATAGGAACTTGATTGTACAAGTCATCTCAATTGTGAATTCTACCAGCGGCATCTTTAGAGTCAATCTGGACTTGTTCTGCACTGTGTGTCATCCGTCAGCTGTAGTGAAAGTGCTGACTCTGGAATGTTTCATGCCATAACGACCTGACTGGCGTTTGGGAGAAGGGAAGCAAAAGTCCAGGTTTCTCCCTGTTAATCCTGTAGGGGATTCAGAGCTGAATGGGGTAGGAAAAAACGGGTTTGTCAGTAACATAAAAAAGCACACAGAAGGTATGGAAAAATATGGGTTTAGATTTTTTTTTTTTTTCCCCAAAAGAAATCTATTCTTTGGATCAGGTCCTGCTCCTCTGGGACATTGCGCATGGCTTTCAATGGCCAAAGGTGCTGACTGTCTTCAGGTGTCTCACACCACACACTGAAAGCACCTGAAAATCCATAATTCCATGGGTTTTTACATGGAATTTGGTCGGTGTCAGTCTGGTTCTAAGTTACATTAAAGAAAAATGTGAACCTTTCATTAAAGTATGGCTTTTATTGTAATTCAGGATCAACCTTTAATACTATTTTTAATTCACTGAAAAGTAGTTCAAAATAATTCACTGGAAGCATGTTTTTTTATGGCAGAACTACCAGAAAACCATATGAGGTCTCAAAAATTGTACTGTTTCACAACAGCTGATCACTTACTATCAATTAACGGCAGTTAACCCAACATACCAATCTATCATTTATAATCATATATATTTAGAGATGCTTCATTAAAATGTGATTTCACCATTTATGTGGGATTTCACAATACGTGAAGACATACAGAATGCTTTTGCAAAGCTAGAAAATGCAAAGCACGGAACCCTGTGCAGGTATTTTTCTCATAAAAGCCCAGCTGGTAGCGTTCCCTTGCTGTACGCGCTGGCCTGCCTCCTGGGAGCTGCCACAGTTCACGCTGGGGTAACAGACGACAGTTCTCCAGCCATGATAGAAGTAATTGGATCAACTAATACATTATTTAAAAATCTGTGACTAAACAGGCTTGCAAATACGTATTTTATGGGTGCAGAGATTTATGTTACGGTTGTATTGTAAGGGAGATCGAGAATTAGAAGTATTTGTGGTTGTGATTGACAACATGCTTTTCCTGCTATGTTGATAGCAGAAATGAAGAAGGAGAACAACATCACATTATTTGTCTTTATTTAAGATTTTAAATGCCTTTTTCAATCTAGAAGTTGTAAGCCTTTAAACACATCAAAGCACATCCTTCTTGCCTCTCTCATGCCGCTCAGGATTCAGGGATTGTCTGCTGCCTCTGCTTTAGCTCCGTAACGTTGTCTGTGTGCTCATCTACCCCTACAGTGTTCCTGACCTTGAAACTTTTCAAGATCTTGGAGAATTTCAGCTTTCCTTGGTCTTTGCAATTCTGCACGTTTCTGTCAGGTGCTGTTTCTCTTGCCACTGGTAGGTGAGGAATCCCAGCTGGCCGTTGCCTGCACTAGAAGTACTGCTGCAACCTTTACAAGTTAGCAGTTCCTGAAAGATGTCTTATATACCCAGAGCTAGCCACTTTCTCAAGAGTTTCATACAGAAACAACTTCTGTCTGAAGTAAAAAAAAAAAAAAAAAATCCAGAAAATAGCAAGAAATGACCATGGTCATTGGACAGATGCTCTCCATTTCCAAAGATTTCCTTTCAGAGCGGGAAGCAATCAATTACCACATATTATTTCACTTTATTTCTTACAAAGAAAGCTTAAAAAGGTTATTTTCATTGTTGTTTTTTCTCCTGGCTACTGGGAGACAAACAGCACTTCATAACTTAACACCGGTCTCCACTCCTTCCTGAAACCTGATTCTCTCCGGCAGTGCCCACCACACCGCAGTGACCACTTGCCAAGGCTTTGGCTGGTGCTCGTGGGACAGCTCTGGGGATGACTCTTCTTCTTTAGCAGGAGTACCGGTGGGAAGAGTTCAGGGACCAAAAGTAGCAGGCATCTAACGCCAGCTTTGTTCTCTAAATTGCTATTTATGTGTAAGAAAACAGTGAAATTCTGGTATGCTGGAGGTTCTTGTTAGAAGGAAGTTACTAAACACTGGTGTCTGGAGGAAAAAAGTTAAGTTAAAGTTCCCTCGTTCCCCATAGTCTCTCAACAGCTTCCTCACTCAACAAAAAAAAAAAAAGAAGAAAAGAAGTTGAAATGCAGATTTTCTTCCTTGGAGACTCACCCACCTAGCTCTCCATGGAGCTTCTCAGCAGTTTCCAGTAACGACACAAGGGAACTTTCACACATAAAAATTGGATAGATGTGAATAATATCCTTGTTGGGTTTCTAATGTAACAGCAGTGGTCATGCTTAAGTACCTGTCAGTTACCTTAACATCTAAATTACTTTTACTGCTCAGTGTTTTACACAAGGCATATTAGGGAATAATGCAAATACTAGGGGAACGTTTTAAAGCCCACTAACTGCATTTTTTTAAGAGCAATTCAACACATTTTTTTCTGTATTTCCTGCTTACTGAAGCCCTTGAGATGACTTGTTCTGAAAAACAGATGAGGAAAGGGGTTTCCACTCGCAAGTCAAACAATGATGTGTGAAAAAAAAAGTGTAACAAAATGAAATATTTCATTTTTAGTACTTCCTAAGAAAGTATTACATATAAACCACCTGGGAAGTCTGACCACCAACCTCCCACTTTCCAAAAGAGGGGAAAGAACCAGCCCAAGGGCAAACAATCTCCTTGGGTGGCTTTGCAGCAAATCAAATCTTGCAAAAATCTTTGCAGCAAATTACTTCTTTCCAGTGTTGTGTTATGCATTGTGTATCTTCAGAGGCTCAGATGAAACTGAATTGCCTACCTACCATTTTGTTTAGGAGCATCAAGAAACATGAACCTCTTTGAACGACATAATGACTACCTATTGTCACTCTTTTTAATATGACTCTTAAGAGATTGAAATCAGAAATCAATAGACTAATTTTCTATGCAGTAAAGCTTTATTCCGTGAAAAGTTTGTGGCAACACTTCCTAGGCCTTTTTTACTTTTTTATAAGCCTGGGGTACCATTGAAATGGCCAAGAGATCAGGGAGCATCCACTGAAGAAAAATGCTTGCATAGACATTTTAGAAGTTCATTACTAATTCTCAGTTTTACTGTCTTCACTCCCCTTTTCCACTGATAATAATAATATCCACTGATAGAGAAGTGTGAGACGTGCTTAGAAGTCAGAAACCACAACATTGTTTTAAACTATCCGTACTTTTTTTCTATCTATTTGACATAGATCATGAAGTTGATGAGCTTCTGTGATTAATTACTGTTTTGTGTGAACTGTATATGGTTTTATCAATATGTTCCTTGTAATTTCTACCAAACAAGAGGAAGAAGAGATAAGGCAGGTATTTTGTTTAAGACTGTTGAATCAAAATAGGAGGAAGGAAGAAAATTGATATTGTTACATATTAGAAGAGATTTTGCTGCCTAGAAAATCACCATCTCTGTATCATGTAGCTTTAATAGCTGTGTTTGGCTCTGAGTCTAAATTGGCTCGAATGAACTTACCTTCCTTATATTATCATTCTGTGTTTTTAAAAACTTGTGATATGAAAGAGAGAAAGGCAGGCATGCTTTTTTATCTTCTGTTCATCTGTACTGGTACAGTCAAAAGGAAAGCTGATCACCTTCTGGAGATTATCAGTAATGCTGATCTGGGATCTTATCCCAAGAAAAAATGAGTAGCCATTTGCTGCAGTCTCCTACTTAACCTCATTATTTGACCAGACTACAAAATACTTTTATTTCCATAACTGACTCGACCATGCCAGAATCTCTCCATTCTAGATTTTGCTCTCTTCTGTGGTGACATGGTGACTGGTGACGGGAACTTGAGAGAGCACTGATGCAATTGCCTCCTGAACTCTTTTCTCCAAGGGGAGTCTTCCCTGATTTTCAGTTCCCACTCCTTGTGATTTCCTTCACTGGCCCTTTTCAAATCCATTTGGTGTGATGCTGTGCTCGCACTAGATCCCACCTAAGGCAGTACCATGCCAATTTGTGCTCACTGTGGTCTGCCTTTAATAACACTACTGTATGTAATGCCTTTAAACCTCAAAGAATCTCACAAGCAATATATTTATACTCACAGTTAACCACAAGTGTCTCGGGAGGTAGACAGAAAGCTTACCTTTAACTGTACTTAGAAGAAATTTTGTCAAGGTCAAAGGGTTGGAGTGTTTTTTCTTTGTTGTGAGACCATCCAGGAAATAAGTGAACTGAACTGTGCAGCCCAGCCAAAAACAAAAACACGTAGTGCAGGAAAATAAAGTTCCACTGCGTTCATTCTTCATTTGCGTTAACATTTCTTGGTTGGGCTCATGCAAAACAGCAGATTATGCAATTCTTTTCACTGGCTTTCCTCTCTTAGTTTCCCTTTGCTTCCATTTGTGGTGTTTTGATAAAGCCACTTGTTTTCCCTTCTGAATCACCAACCGTTTCCAAACTTGTCCTTTAAAATTTTTCCCCTGGCAGTGCTACATACTCTTCTCATGGCCTCTGAAGCTTCAGAGATGGAGAACAAAAACTCTAGGAAGATCTCCTTAAGTGGGAAGAGAGAGTTTAGTTTTCAGCCTTTTGGTGTTTTTTTGCTGCTGTATATTTGTTTAGCGATACTTTAGATCCACATGACAAATGAGCTACTCTGTATTTTCAGTTTCCAAGCTTTGCTTGAAAATTTGAGGTTCCCTTTGGTCTGTAATGACCCTAGGTAAGTTCAGTAGCAAATGAACTTCTTCTGTTCTTCTATATTGTTACAGAAGTCTGATGTTGTTTAACTGAGTAATCACTGTCTTTGGAAAGCTGGCAATCTTAAGGAGCTCCTGTACAAAGAAGTGTAAAAGCAATTGCTGGTGCCTGTTTTCTTCCTTGAATTCCAGGCCTTGAGTTTGTCTAAAGAGGAAGTGGAAGGGTGACATTTGTGCCGTTTTGCCTTGGGAACAAAAGAAAAGTATTTGGCTCCCTGAAAGATGTCAGCTGTGTATGAGCAGCCTGTTCAGCCTGGCGTGTGAGGGCAGTGCCCCACAATAGGCATGAACTGTGCCACAAGGAAGGCGGCATGAGCAAAGAGCTGCAGTTCTGACTGAGCCTTACACAGGCAGTGTAAAGAAGCAGCCCATCGTATCGTGGTCTGGCACTGCATGACCATGTGTGATCTTGGCAAAGCCCAGCCCAAATAAAAGTCTACCAGTACCAAAGTGTAGGCATAGTAGAGGTGATTTAAAAGTACGAGACCAACAGTTGCTCATTAATCAAAGCAAACAAATGTAGAAGCAGCCGGGGTAGTCACGTAGCAAGTCCTCATTATAGTTCTTTTTATCCGAACGGTTCCCTTTTTGTAGTTCATTTTATTTCATAGTGCAATAGTTCATTTTCACAGTTCATTTTATCCAAATGAACTAGCTGTATGGAAGGGTAGGGTGAACCATTCAGACACTGGAAGGACTCTTCCCCAGGGTGTTGCGTTAGTCTCGCATCGGGTTGTCCTCGGGACAGGTTAGTTCTCTCACACCTTGGGTTTTGCGCACTTCCTTTACCTTATGTCTGCCTTGTGATAGTGCTTTGCTAAGCAGCCTTTGCCGTCTGTAGCTCCAGATGGTTGCAACCAGAGAGGCTGATCCCTTTCCATCCATTGGCTGACTTTGGGTAAGGGACAGATGGCACGTCCCCTTTTTTCTTATCTTTACCACCTTGGCAGAATCTATTGTTTTATTCCGTCCTGCACAAGAATCACGAGTCAAAACGTGCCAGTTTTGTTGTATTTAAAGTAGTAAGGTTCAACCTCATCCTGGGTGATTTGCCTTGCTGTAAGACTTCCTCGGAGAAAAGCATTAGCAGTCTTGGTCTTCATGCACCTCAGAATATGTCTTTATGTCCCAGTTGGTCTTAGCAGGTTCTGAGAGACCCACTGTGATAATACATGACTTCTAGGAAGCCTATAGAGAAGAGGATACTTTGCTTCCATTTTCCCTGCTGTTCAGCTATTCATATCTTGGCACTTACGTGTCAGCAGGTGCATAAAGAGCTGTGCTGTGCCAATGCCAAGGCTGACCCAGGAGAGAGACTTCTTGTGGGGTACTTTACACTTGCAGTATTTTTCAGGCTGTCCATCATAATCTATTTTTTTTTTTCCTGGCCTCTGTGCGCTAGTCAAATAGTCCAAGCTTATTCTGAGCAGGCACCGATAGCTGTCGTAACAGATGGACAAGTGTGTTGGAAACCAAGAAGCTATGTACTGTATGCACGCTGCGAGAACAGTGTAGCGGTTCAGGTCATTCACGTAACTGGCTGGCTGCAGTCTGCGTGTCTGTGGTTAGAACAAGGTGCCATTGATAAAGTGAGACCTCAGTTTTAACTTTCCAAAGTCAGAAGCATATGAAACAACTTATGCCTAGACTATCACACATACTAGTAATTTGCTGACCTTCCTGTGCTCACCCTGTATTTCTCACACATTCTTTCACTGACCCTCCAAATTAGCTCTGAGACCATGGGTTAGGGTTAGTTCAGATGCAGCTGAATACTTCCCTGCTGTTCTCCAAGAAAGTCCTATCTGTTGTCTCAGAAACTTTAAATTTGGACTTGTCACCACTGTGTAGAGATCCCCTGAATATGGTTGTGGAAGAGCTCCTGACGCAGGTGTTGGGTTTTCCTGCTGTAAACAATGAGCCTTTTTGACTCAAATTCAAGGCGAGAAAGCAATTAGATGTTCATTAGAAGACCACTTACTTTGTTCTTTTCCCATCTAAGGTAAGCTAAAACTATTGTTTCTGTAGAAGTTTTTATTGTCTTCCTTTTTCAGACGTCAGGGAATCATTAAAGCATTTGTGCACACTTTAGCAAAAATTTAGCCTAGCTCAAACTTTATCTGAGCCATGTGTCCTGTCCTCGGTCTAGACGTCTTTCTCTCGGTTCCTGGTAAATAGTCTCTGACAAGAACCAAGACAAATTTCATACTGACAAGTGAGCAGGATACTAGACCTCATTTTTGTGGATCCCAGCCCATTAATTGTGTGTAGAGTAGTTGAAGGGTTAATTTTTTTTTTTTTTCAGGCAATGCTATTTTGATGGTTGACACGAGTAAGTGCAAAGGTGACTTTATAGGCTTCTGTTCAGGGATAAATGTTTCATGTTTGTACATTTTATGAATTCCAAGTGGTATTTTTCCTGATTTTCCATTTTTTTCTATCCTGTTAGTGGTGAAACATTATTTATGTGCCTCATCTGCTACTAAAGTATAGTACTCAGGTGTAATTTAGCCTCAGGCATGTAAGTCAAAAAATGAGATTTTTTTTTTTTCCATGCTGAATGTCCCAAAAAAAATAAAAAGAAAAAGTTAAAAATCCTGTGAGTGCAAAGAATAAGCCAGATTCACACTGTTGATTAAGGTAGGATAGGGTCAAAGAACAGTAATATCTGTCTGTCCATAGATCATTTGCTAAATGCCCCATTTTGCTATCTGAAATGTGTAGCTAATTGTTCAGAAGTAATTATTTTTAAATGCCTTTTCTTTTTTTTTTTTTCTTCCTAGTTTGTTGTGACGATGTTTTGGAGCATCTATATCTATGACAGGGAAATGGTTTATCCAAAGCTGCTTGATAATTTTATACCAGCGTGGCTAAATCATGGAATGGTGAGTAAAGTAATGCAAACACTTCCTTGCATAAACAGCAGTGTAACACACTGATTTCCTTGTGCATGGCTGCATACACTTAGAGCTAATCCCCTCAGAAGTGATTAAGGAACATTGTTTGCAAGCAAGAATAACTTCTTTCCTTCCTTGAGTCAGATTTGAATCCCTATTAGGTTGAAACAGCGGAGATTTGAACTTGTGTGTCCTACATACCAGCCTAGTTGTGGAGATTGGCTGTTTTCTGTGATAAGGTAGTTTTCCCGGAGCAGTATCACCCTGGTTGTGAGGAATTTTAATCAAGAGAGACTCTTCCATAAAACAGAAATTGTAACTTTGACAAACCTTGCTCTAAAATGACAGAAACACTCAACTGAATGCTTCATTACCATTCTACAGAAGTATAATTGGTGATGAAAACGTTTCGGTTAAAATGCTTGTTCAAAAAGTCTCACTATGTATGCTTTTTGGACTTGTATGTTTTTATGAAAAAAAAAAATAATTACTCATTTCTCCAGTACACCAAACCTGTGTAATGAACCTGTATCTGAGTATGTTTAATAATGTGGAATTATATGCATCAACACGGTTTCAGAATTGCTGCATCGGTAATCAGAAAAGTAATTTCTTGAGAAGAAATCTGAACTTTTCATTCATCTCTGGATGGTCAAGTCAGACCTTGTTGCTCTGAACTACATGTCTAAATGCTCGAGGAAAGATAAGGCTGCCCTTGGCCATCAGGTGCTTATTACTGCACCACGTGGAGCTGAAAAGTGTCACGTTTGCTTCTCTAGCTGAGTCTGCGCAAAATGTTTCATGACGACTTTGTTTTCCGTGTCAAGGCATGGCAAACCACTTGGCACTGCTGTTCATCAGCAGATGAGAGCAGAGCTCATCCTTCGGGCTCTGAGGACTGTACCACCACAGCAGATCAGGATTTTTCCACTACTGCTGGGCTTGATAAATTGGTCCTTTGTGGGGTGGGGCAGATGGCACTGCTGTTTGTGTATTCCCTAAATTGTGCATTAAAGGAGCAGTATGGGAGTTACTACTGAATCAGCTTCTGCTAGATACTGCACTGTTTTACGAGGTTTTGAAAGGAACAGCGTGATCCTGTGTGTAGAGCTGACGAAAATCTGATGACTCCTGCTGTGTTTGTTCAGACTGTCCTCCCTTGAGTTTTGAGGATACTAAACGAACGCTTGCAAACGCTGCCAAGCCATACATACATTGATTTTTTCCCCACAGCACATCAGTGCCAGCTCTGATGACATTTCTTCCAGGTGACATTCCACATAGTGAAAGTGCCTAACCTGTAACATTTTTCATGAATGTACATTGTGAATCATTTGACAACAAACAGCCCTGTGTGTTCAGGAACTCTCCTCTGTGCCTTAACTAAAAGGCAGTTCAAGCTCATGTTGCTCTGTAGAAATGTATACTTAGTGAAATTTTTGAAGAGGTCTTTTGTTTGAGATTTTTGGACATAATGGAGTTTGCTGAAATGAATTGAGTACAAGCATCTTAGACATTTTTTTTTCAACTTGAAATACCGTAGAAGGCATTTTTTGAAGTCTTTCATAAAGGAATTGTTTGCTGTGTCAGTCTCCATTTAGAATCACAGAATGGTTTGGGTTGGAAGGGACGTTAAAGCTTATCCAGTTCCAACCCTCTGCCATGGGCAGGGACACCCTCCACTAGACCAGGTTGCTCACAGCCTCATCCAGCCTGGCCTTGAACACTGCCAGGGATGGGGCACCCACAGCTTCTCTGGGCAACCTGTGCCAGTGCCTCACCACCCTCTCTGGGAAGAATTTCTTCCTGATATGCAATCTAAATCTCCCTGCTTTCAATTTAAACCCATTACTCCTTGTCCTGTCACTACAGGCCATTGTAAAAAGCCCCCCCCAGCTTCCTTGTAGGTCCCCTTCAGGTACTGGAAGGTATTACAAGGAGCAGCCTATTTATCCAAGTGTTCCTTTATCTTGGTCACAGAGAAAGCTTATGGCTGTTGGACTTTTCACCATCTTTCAGACTGATTCTTTTTGATGTTTTAGCCATCATTTTATCCTCACCAGCTTCCACGCTATGAAGGGGTTCTTAAACTACCTTGAGATGCTTGCACCTCACTTAGTAGTAGTTACAGTTTTGACATGACAGATTTTAGAGAATATGATAGAGGTCCCACTGATGAAAGGGTAGGACCTGTGGGAATACAGTCTCAGAAAATTCAGGATCCTTGGCTCTTGTTTTTAACTGAAGTAAACATTTATTCCTGCACGTTTTGGCAGCAGCTGTGCACCTTCAGTGATAATTTTTCCGAATGCAAGGGTGCCTGTACTTAAGCCTAATGAAACTCACACAAGAGATGCAACACCCTTGGTGGGGCAAAATCTGTCACTGCAGCATTGCCTGCTCAGCTCCGAAGGATCTGAGCTCAAATGTTACTTCACCTGTGGACACCCTGTCCAGGTTTTTTCACAGCAGTTTCCCTAAACAGGTATTTATCACCAAAAAGGCCACAAAAAGTGGAAAATGTAAACCCATACATTTTCCACAGTAAAAAGATTCCCCACTTTAACTGGAAATTCATATTTTTAAAAGTTTCTGACAGATGTGGTGTGACCAGCTGTAACAACTTGCTCAGCTGTCAACATTAAACTATAAAATCCACACATAGAAAAGGAATGAAGAGTCATGAAATCTGGATGTAATAATAGCAATCATATTTTCATTAGTAATATGGACTTGTATCAAAACATTTGAGAGTATTTATACTTTAGAAGCATTTAGAAGTTACTATCTTGAAGGCTGTATGCAGAAATTGTTTGAAGGGCTGGTCCAATTCAGTGGATTACCCAAGCAGAAGTGGTTTGGGCAGCAGCGTCTGCTGCTTTGCTAGGTTATAATAATTAGTTATCACCCCCCTTTTTCTTCTGTCCCTTTCCCATCCCTTCTCTGCAGTTACAACATTGTCTACAGTTAAAAAAAATGTTTTCTTGAATACAGAGTAATGTATTGCTAATAGTCAGAGGGACCATTCTTTCATAGAAACACTTTTTTAACATCTAAAAACATTCCTAATTATAAAAAAATTCTTCTCTAGAAATGGAAAACAAGGGAAATGAGCCTCAGAGCTATGCAGTCCCATTACCAACTCAATCTTGTTTGTAAAGTTTCGTAGAAACACAGACTCATCATTGTGCACAAAGATAAAAGCAACAAACTATTAACCATAAAATGCAGTGTCAAAAACTGTATTTCAGTCATACGTATACTGTAATAGTAAAAAATATAATTCCTGTCTAGAGAAAGATCTATGTAGTAAGTGGTGCCTTGTGGTACCAGATGGTACCTCATGCATTCAGATTCATACACCTGTGGAAAGCATCTCTGATAGACTTGTACTGTACCATAAAACTGATATATTTCGTCATCTCAGTCAGTCAATTCATCCGTAACGAATAGTATCACTATGACTTGAGAAATGATCCGGGGAATCAATGGCAGGGTTGCTGTCAATTTCAGCAGGACAAGGATTTGCATCTCTGTTCATCATGTGAACGAGCACATCTGAGTAGCTGAGGTTAAGCTTCTGTGCATAGAAATAACTACCTGTCTAAAAAGAGGTGTCTGTGTCTCAGCCTTGGTCTGTTTCTGAAGTGTCAAGTTCACTTCCGGTATTTATTGGTTATGCAGATGTATTTATTCATCTTTGCTGGCTACAATTTTAGTTGTCAAATTACTGAACTCTTCCATCAGAGGTGTTGTTCGTGTTCTTGAGACTGTCCTGCACATTGGATTCATACCAACCCTTAATTCCACAGGCATATATTCCATGGGAAATATTCTTTCCCATTTTCTGATGGGTGTCTGTCTGATCTCTATCAGTATTAGGAATTTTTAATTAAAGGCTAGCCCTTAGTGTTTAAAGCTAGTGTGTCATAGTAATAGGATTTTTATCAGCTCATTCATTGAGCTTTTTGTGTTGGGACTGGACAGGATGATGCATGGATAACATCGGTTTCCAGAAGTTATATTCTGTTCAGTATTAGCACAGACTATAAAACTAGACGTTACCCCTATTCCAACTGATGCCCACATAAACAGGTCTGTAGGCTGAATTAATTTAAGCTTGAGCATTGCTGATTGCGAGCCAGGTTACATGGCAGGATTGCGTGCAGTATCTGTCCAAGTTAGCATACCATTTCAGCAAGAGTCCTTCTTTGTTTTTCACAGACTCTGTCCCAAATTCCTTCTAAAAATGTGAATCATCTTTTGTTTGTGGCAAGGAGAGTAAAATACAGAGGTAGATATTACTTAGCTGCAGAGTTTAATGGCTTTGGAGGTCAGAAAGAAAGAATTGTGTTCACATGAAAACTCTAGAGAAGAGGTCAGGGGAGGGGGAAGAGGAATGTGCTCTACCACTGTGGAGCAGGAAAATTGATTATTGTGTGGGTTCTTTGACACTGCAATTTATATGAGCTCCCCCAGTTTTGTACTCTATTCTTTTCATGCTGCTTTTGGGAAATAAAGGTGTTCCTAGAAAGACATACACTCTGTCGTCGTATCCAAGAGAATGCACAAAAACTGCGACAAATAGCAGACACAGACAAGGAGATGGAAGGAGCCCATGCAAGTGATACATCTCTACTTATTTCACAAGTTGGTTTTCTCTTCTTAACTGCTGGCTGCTCAGCTGAAAAGCCCAGCCCACTGGAGAGTGGTCCAGAGTCCCTCCGACCATCTCTCCAATTGTCTTCCTGGCAGCTTTGTCTTAGATCCAGTGGCCTTGACTTGTTTGTTCCTTTCTTTTTTTTCTGGTGGAAAGCTTTTCCTGGAGGATCTGACAAGTAGAAAAACAGAAAAGCCACACACATATCAAAATTCATAGTAATCTGACATAGAAAGTTTGGGAGGTCCAAAACTGGTGAGTTTTTTGACAAACCTGTCTCTCCATCATTAGTTGGGTCAGTTGCTGCACAGTGCTCATCTGATGTTCAAACAAGGAGATGACCTTTCTTTCAGGAAAGTGTTTCCGTCTAGCGTGTTGCCCTAAAAATCCTTTTCAGGAATGATTCATTTGAAACAGTGCGTTGTGCTTCTTGAGGATGCTTTCCTAATACAGAAACGCCCCGTGTATTGGCTGGTTTTGTGCAACGTACTGCACCTTGGTAATGCGTCAGGCTTATGTCCAGAAGGTGCTTACCCTTTTCCTAGATTTGTTTCTAAATCCAATTTAAGTCTATCGAGGGTATTCCAACTCAAGTGCTCTTCTTCAACTATCATATTTCTGTATGTTGGGAGTGAATAAGATCTTCAGTGCTCCAGGAAGAAGTTCCCACATGTTAAGTAATTCGAAAAGTTTTCTGATAAAAATATAGGGAAACTGTAATTTAATTGTAAACTTCGTTTCCATCAGACTATCCACTACTGGGTGGCTGTTATTTAAACATCTGTCTGATGGAAAGAATAGCAATTGAAGGTGGTCACCTGGGGACCCAGAATATTTGCAAAACCCGTGAAGATAATGTTGGATTTGTACGCCTCTTGCATGTTCATGATGCGGTTACGCGGCTCTGTCTGGTGTCTCTCCTCATTATCTGCTAGTTCCACCCCTGGAGTGTGAATACAGGAGTATCAATTATGCCCCCGCTCTGGGGAGAAAAACAGCAGCAGCTTCAAAGAGGTTTTTTATTTTCTGCTCCTTACGTAAAGAACTTGGAAGTTGGTTGTTTGTCAAAACCTGTGATAGCATGGCACCTGACAGCTCAGAGGGGCTGCTAGGTAAAGAAGACCCAGTTATCTGAGTGGCATCCCCTGGGAGCGCTAGGAAAACCCTTTTACCTAATCCAGTAACAGCGCAGAGGTTTTGTGAAGTGGGAAGCTGGCCCTAACAGCGTTACTTCTCTGCCGGAGGACACTTGTCAGCATGAGGTGAAGACAGCTTTCTAACTGAACACAGGTGCCAGGGGTTTCTGATGGTGTGCTATTGCCAGGAACCTAGAGAAAACACACACACAGCCTCCTCCTGGCACAGACCGGCCCAGCGCAGAGTCACGGGGGACCTGTCGTTAAATATTTGAGTGCTTAGTAAGAACTAAACATGTGACGTGAGCATTGTGAATGAAGAGTCTGAGTGCTGAAATCCCCAGCTGAGGTCTTTTTCTGCATTTTCGCCTTCTTTTGTTGACAAGGTCATGTAACCTGGTGTGTTAGCACAGAGGATGGGAGCCTGTAGTGTCAACACCATGGGAGTGACTACCAACAGAGGGGAGAAGGGGAAACAGTCAGAGAGAGAGCACAAGAAGGGAGGTGAGGGAAAGATAGTTGGATGAGAGAAGAAGATGGACAGGATGAAAGAGACAAATCAGAAAGTCAGCTGATGCTGTTCCAACTTCTACCTAGAAAAACCCCACAAAACCCCAGATGAGGCAAATGCATAAGAAAGGAGCCACAGAATAATGTAAACAATCTGGAAAGGACTCAAAATTATAAAGAGGACCTGGAGGAGGAAAAGGATGAGGAAAGGGGAAGCAAGGAAATAAGGAAAAGTAAGAAAGAGGAAACGAAGAGTGTGTTTTCATACCTTATCTTTCCATCACTTCCCTGGGTAAACTTCCCTGACATCCATTAATTAGAGGAGTTGAGAGCAAGGAAATGGCTCATTGATGCTGCTGTGAGAGGAGGAGAATTGCTCTGTTGCTGTTGGACGTAGGTTTACAGGATGGACAAAGTAGTATTTGCACAGTGACTTGCCAGGAGCTTCAAATCCTCATAAAATGTGTAGGATTAAAACCACCTGCAACCACGCAACGGTACGAGGCCTGCGTTCATACAAACTGTACCTGTGTGAGGTCTGTGGAATAGCATTGGTGCCTATGCATCCCGTCTGTACTTTATCTGAGAGTGCCATACATTGTCTCGACTGCCTGTTTGACCCTCAAAACTTCAGTCCTGCTGTTGAAAGCAAGCCTGCTCAGGGTGTGCCTTGTTTTTTCATGTCAGCTGCGAAGCGTGAGTCGCATTGCATATTGAAACAGATGTGCTGTTTGCGCAGGTTGCAAGTGTGCTGGAAGATCACGCACACCAGAGGTAAGGAGGTGCACTGTCTCTGTTCCAAACCACCCTGCTTTAACAAAGGTAGGTGTAACTGTGGAAGTGCTAATTATGGGAATACTAATAACACAGGTGATAAAAGCTCAAAGCGAGATATTCAGCTGAAGTCACTCATGCAAATATTTAGTAAAGCAAGTACTATGAGCAAAAACCAAATGACCAAAGGAAAGTCCCAAAAGGACAGAGGAAGGGAGCCTTAGCCTGTCTGCCTGTCTCTGGGTGTGGCGTACGTACTGAGCTGTGTTTTCCTATAAGCAGGGTTTGGCCCAGGACTGCTAGCTCTGTTTGTTAAACCAGCAGCGGTGTGGGATGGAAATGCATTTGGTGCATTCCCATAATTCTGGCAGTATTAGGAACGCCAGTTTTGTTTTAACATCGACTTTCTGCGTAGCTTATATTGCTTGCTGCAGTCTCTGCTGGAGTGGCACACAACTTCTGTAGGGCTTAGACTGGTACATCTCTGTGGTGCTACTACATGATTTATCAGATAGGTAGTTTGCAGGTTATGAATGTTCAACTTTAAAATCTGTGCAGAATGCATTAACAACTGGTACGCATTTTTGATAAAAATCTATGAACCCTCCTCTCTTCTCTCTTAGTTAAAATCAGACACTTGTCTTATCTTTTGATGTAATAGGTTTCTGGTTTATTCCTGAGGGTTTTTTTTCCCAGAGAGCATAGGCAGATAGTGGAATCAAACAATAAGTGATATATTATTATGATTAATGAGTATATTTGAAGTGTCTTTCATCAAGAAAAGAGAACATTTCACTGGAAAAAATTAATATATTGGGGAGAGGACTGCTTATGTTTAAGAAGGTTTAACATGTCAGCTGCCAGCTACAGGTCGCATCCTCTAAAGCACCGTGTATGCCAGTCATCCTAAAGGCGTTCACTACACAAACCTTTGTCTTTTTAGCAGGCCATGCAAACACAGGGAAGGATTCAGACATATTTTTGAAGGTAGAGCAATTTAATACCCATTTGTTGCCTATAGGTATTTAAGGGACTATGCTTTCCCTTAGGATTACAGTAAAATGCAGTGTAAAGTATCTTTGGCATGCTGGTTACCGTTCATTATTAGCACTTACTCAGATAAGAATTAGAATGTACCTATGATGAAAGTGGGATTGTACTACACAGTACCCACTTTACTAAACTGTGCTGTTAGTAGTCATACATGTGGCAAATATGACTTAATCACACCACAAATATTTTGCAGCATTCCATGGTATCTCATTTATTTGTTTAATTTGCCGCTATAGCAACTGGATTCCATCCTTGTAGATTCTTTTTTTCACAGACCTATGATCTACTTGGTTGAAGCTTGGCAGACAGCTTTTCCTTCAATTGAAGACATATGCACTAATTCAGTGACCAGATTTTTACCTATTTATCATTGTTGGAAAGTGAATTATTTCACATGGACACAATACCAGAAGAATCAGCAGACCTGGTGAAGGGAGTCTGAGCCCAAAAGCTTATATGCTTTTTCCAGCCCTTGAAGTTGAGGGAATAAAATATTACTTCTCCCGGTATCCTGAGGTCATTATTGCTACAGGAACACTAATACAAGGAAATATTTTTGCATTGTTGTTTTATCAAACTACCACTTTTAAAAGTAACTTTCTTCTTTGTTAATTGCTGTCTATGTTTTTAGTTGGAAACAGACGTTATTTCTGCAGAAATCACTTCATACTCAGATGATTAGTAAGTTGAAGTAGTGTCACAGCAGTAATGTTTTATACATGCTGACAGGCAGAAGTCAAGGATTTTGGGATGACCTTGGGAATTACTTTTGCTCATGGTGGGCTATGAGCTTTAATAACCTGATGTCTGCCCTGCTGTTCAGTTCAATCCCCATATTTTTACTTTCCCACATAGACACAAATAAGCAAAATCGGTGTACATTTTTAGTAACTCCTCAAATACAAAAGACTTGAATTCAGGATGTGGTATAAAGGGTGCTTTTGACAGATGTGTAAGCCATTGGCATTGGTCCACAATTATCCCTATTACCTTTGGACCTTTACATAAAGCACTAAAGTCCCAGCTTGGTGCCCTACTCGGGAAAAGCCGTCACCTTTCAGAGTTGTGTGTTTGTCTCAGAGAGACTGTAAGGATGACTGAGGTGGTGCTGTTCCTCCCTCTGATACCACAGTTACCTGAGCAGGAAAAAGCTCTGACCTTGGAAAAGCAGCACAGGGCTTCGGTGGTGTCTCAAAATGGCAAAAGGCAGACCATTGGCCAATATATCCTCTTACATCTTTGTTGCAGTATTAACTGGTATCCTTCAGCTCTTCACAGCTTGCTTTCTCTTCAAAACAAGTAACACTGCATATTTAAGTGCCATTTAAACTGTTTTAAAATTTTCATCTTATTCCTAGTTCTGCCACTGTTTTCCTGAATAATCTGGGAGAAATTTTATAGTGTTTGATTGAAAGCATTTTTTATAAGACTTAATTACCTGATGTCTGCATTTTGTGGGGCTTTTTTAACGATAGAAAAACAGTGCTGGCTGTTACAGGTTTACTGTGGCTGATTCTGGTGAGGAATTGTGCTGGGCAGGACAGCTACAGTGCCGGACCAGGCTGCCTGCTCCTCCACTCTGTTCTTCACCGTGCTGGGGGCTTGCCGGGTGCTTGGAGGTATCTCCCTTTCGTGTGCCTCAGTGTCCCATTCATTCAGTTGCAGTGAAGAGACAAATTGCCTTTTGCAAATTACTTCAAGGTTCATGGATTCAAATGCGACTGAGTTAGAGTTGGTAGTGCTCTTCATCCTTCCGAAGAATAGAAGTGACCTCCACTTCAGACAACAGCATCACCTATGGTTACGTACCGAATTTAATGATGCTGGTATCTCAAAAAATAGGCTGACATGGTGCATGCTATAGAAAGTTCAAATATACCTAGAAAGGAAATTCTTAATCAAAAAATATCTGTAATATTCAAATCACATCCTTAAGTTTGTTTCCCACAGGAAGCAATTTTATTTGCATCAGGGGGCTTTTAGCTTTTTATTCTGTTATTTTGAGCTTTAGAACTTTCTATAAACCCTATATGCAGAGTTCCAACTTGCTGAGTCACTGCCATGCACATTTTTGTGGCTTCTTTTGCAAGTGCAGTATGTAATGTAGAAATCTTTTATGAACTATTTATGGGAAAGATGAAGTATGTATGTTGGTCTACTGAACTTTGTATTTTAAGACACGTTTTTTAAACAAAGAAATGGGAATTTATATCATTTTCTATAAAGGAAACACCCATTAAATGTATCATTTTACTAATATGCAGATTTACTGATGTTTCCATTAACAGACAAATTTGTGTTGACTGCAAGTTGTTTAAAAAAGCCTACAGCTGCAATTCATTTTAGGAAGTGAATATATGTATTCTTAGGCCAGGGACTAAGGTGGATGGCATTTTGGTCTTTGCTCCTGAAGCAGAGGAATGAAAGATGAAAACCAAGGGAATTCAAAGAAATGTGTGTGTCAGAAGTGAAGGGAAAAAGTGATAGCCTTAGAGGTTGTTCGGGAGAAGACAGCAAAGTAGAGGAAACCAAATACTGAAATGAAGAGGTGATAATAGTAGTCAGCTGGAGAGAGCCGTAGAACACAGAGGTGATAATTGTGTGTACTGTACATCACTGCGAAAAAGCTTGAAAGGGAAGTTTAAAGTACCCAGAGTACATTGAAAGTGTGACCCTTCATTTATCCTAGACCAACATGCACAAATTTGGCATCATTTGGTTTCCTGTGACCACTGTGCAGGATCACTGCTTGCAGAGCAATTTTCCAACTCGTGTGTGTGTGTGCAGAAGTCAAAAGAGTGCTCTGCTTTCTACACTCATTGCCTCCAATATCCCTGGAGTTTGTGGGTCTTTAAATTTCACAGCTGTTGGCCCGAGCACTATGCTACTGTGCCTCCCAGTTTTAGTCTCCATGGCATCAGTTTGGTAGGATATTAATATAGTAGGTTGGTTATTCATATATTAATAACAATATTGGTACCTAGTACCATTTTAAAGAGTATCTCCTATAATTTTATTTAAACTAAGCATTGTTGATACAGTAAGAAATGTTTAGCCTTCAAATTTTCAGCCTAAGTAAACAGGACAGGTAAAGACTGGCAGAAAAGGGTTGCTATTTTCCCATGTTGCAGAGGAGAAACTAAAACATGGAATTTGTGGTTTGCCTGAGGCTACAGGCAGTTTGCTAAAGATTGAAACTGCAGAGTGAATCTGTGTTTGCTTCGTTAGCCATCCTCTCTTTCCAAACTGGGCAAAGAAGACAAATTCATAGCAACTGAACAAGCACTCGCTTGGGTTTCAATCTCATGCTCTATTGGAAGGAAGAAGTGACTCAGTTTTTGAATAGAAAGATGTTGCTCTAAGTCCTGCTTCACTTAGTTACAATAGGCGTTTCATTATTTTCGTTTTGTTTGTATTACTGGAAGCACAGGTTCATCTCACTAACTGCTTTTGTGTTTATGTTTTCTTTTAGTGTAGCAACTACTGTCAACTGAGTCCAAATAATTTGATTTTGGGCGTACCTTTTCTCCGTAAGGAGAAAAATCCCTTAGGTTTCCATTCCTTGTCTGATGACGATTGATTTGAGAGAAGAGACTCTGACATGTAAACAGAAGGATGATTTAAGAAGGATGAACTTGGAAATTAAAAAGATGTCAAAGGAGAAAAGGTCCCTCTCATCTGCCTTGTCATTTGGAATTGTTTTTTCTTGTGTTGTCCAGGAGCGCTGTTGGGACCAAAGAAGGGAGGTGTTACCGTTGGTGAAAGCTGAGAGTTTTGCTTGCAAGTTTTTTTAACATCTTTGAAAATTCTCTTTTATGGAGCCCAAGCTGTTTCAGAAGCCTTTATAGAGTTGCACTTGCAGCTAGATGGCAAGAGGAAATAAAAATCTCCTTAAGACAGAAAATAGCTGTGCCGAAAATGTGGCACGGACAGTAAAGTGTAAGTAGTGGCCGTGAAGCGTTGTACTTCGATTATTTTGACTGAGGTACTAAGGAGATGTTTGTTTACTAGGCAAAAAATGGCACTAGAATGCGCTGTGGCAGAACGCAGCGGCCTGCATCCGCTGTGGGAAGTACCCTTCTTCAGGCAAGAATTCAGTGTTTACCAGCCCTGTCTCAAATCTGAACTCTGCAGCTTAACTGGCAATAACACAAATATTCACAGCTGTATAAAAAATGTTATTTAGTTCACAACAGTAGCCATGGTTACCTGCATACTTTCATTGCCTTATTCCTGTGTAATTCTTTTTTTCTGGAAATACCATTACCATGTAATATAATACTGTACAGCCTCTTGGTAGGTTTTACAGTGGACGGAAGAACATTTTGCAGTGAACCTGAAAGCATATGATATCAAATTGTATTGTACGTGGAAGATCCCACCTATACATTGCTAGGCAGAGAAAAGCGAGTTTGAACACTCCAATTTCAAAATATAAATAGGAGTATGTTACATTCCTTAGCATTAAAAGGTCTCTGACAGTTTTAACTGCACAACATTTAAATAGAACTAGTCCCTGCTTGGTCCCTGCACAGGTGACACAGAGCAGGCAGTTCCTCTCGCTACTTGTTAGAATGGAAATTACTCTCATTTACTGTTGCAGGAAATGTGAGCCCCAGCAACCCCACAGTGTCAGGGGGGCAGAAAAGTGCTATGATTTTACTCCTCTCTCTCCCTACTTCTGACTGTAGCTCAGTGCACTCAGTGAGATGGGATGTACTTGAGAGCCTAGTGTTTTCGTTATGTTCGTGGAAACCAGTCTCTAGCGTTACTGCAGCAGAATTCCCAGCCATATTCTAACCTTTGCTAAGGAAAGAAAATGGTACTTAATCTTCCCAGGTATCCCAGATCACTTTGCAAACAAATGAATTAAACTTTTCAAGAGTATTAAAGAGAGTTTACTTTCGCTTATATCTTCTGGTTTTTTTAATTGAGAGGTGTGACATTCATTCTGAAGGAATAAAATCACATATCAGTTTAAATTAACAGCAGCAGCAAAAGGAATAAAGGATATTTGCTGCTTTAATCTGGCCAGTTTATCTGAACACCTTTTTTTTTTTAAGGTTCCTCACTACTGTTACTGCTGTTGTAGAGAAAACTTACTGGACTAAATATGAAAACTGTATTTAAAGGTTGCATTCCTTGGCATTTTCATGTAAACAGTGAAATCTAGGAATTTGGTAGGTATTGCGTAGATATTGAATCTAAAATTTAATTTAAAAATTACTGTTGCAACCTTATGAAACCTTGTCGAAAGCATGGTGGGGTTTAATATACTATCCAGACCTGTTTTCATGCGTCTCCCACAGCAAGAAGATGGCATTAAGATGAAAATTTCTATCGCGACGCCGGCTGTTACCGTAGTCTGGCTTCTGTTCCTGACATAGCGTTGCCAGCTTGGAGCTATTTATAGGCATTAGCCTATATCTATCTCTGCACACAGATCTACTACTCTCTTCAGAAGTAGTCGTGTTTCTGAAGAAGTTGGTCTGAGGTTTCAAGCTTTATTTTTCCTTTCCGAGGCTGGTTTCTTCAGCTGTCCTTATTACCAATTAGTAGGAATTTGGCAGGCAGTCTCTCCCTGCCAGAGCTCTTGCATCAGCTTTCCTGCATTGGCCTACAAGTTGGAAGGCTCAGTTGCGGTGTTTTCAGCATCTTCAAAGATAGTTTCGTACAGTACAGGACCCTCTCCACTGTCTCCATCCACATCTTTTCCTACTTTTGTTAAGTGAGAATGGTATGCAGAACTCTTCAAAAACAATATTTGGTTCCATTACCTTAAAACTACAACTTGTATCAGTTTAAAATTAAAAAAAACCACAAAAGGCCCTCTTGGTCAGAGGTCACAGGCAAGCTTTTGGTTTTCTTCTGGCTGCACCAGTGTTCTGGTGCTGTGCATGATTTGTAGCAGAAATAAAACCTGTTCCCTTTCGTTTTCCTGAGTGCCTGATGATGGATGCTGGGCAATAAACCCTTTCCCCAGGAGCCAGTGCTTGCTTGGGGCAGAGGTATCATTTAAGTTTGCTATGCCATAGCACGGCTGGAGCCTCGTGTGGTCTGCGACGTAACGCTTCATGCCTACATACACCCATCCGTAAATGAGATACAAGCCAGCCGAGAGCAGCCTGTCTGCATCCTGCACTACACCACCTTTATCCACAACATAAATCCCCAAGTGAGATTCACTCACTGGCAGAGCCTGAGTGAGAGCACGCTCCGCTGTAGCGGGGGCAGCAGTGGCGAGCCTCAGGCTGCAGCCTTGAGGTGTGTTATGTCTTCCACCACCTCAGGCCACACAGTGATATAGCACTGCAGGCAGCAAAAGGTTCTGGTAGCTGGTAAATTTGCAGCAGTGGGTTCAAAACTAAATTAAACTGAGAAAGTAGGATAAGGGAACTAGTATTTGACTGATAAAAAACATCTCTCTCATTCTCACATTCTCAGTTCTAAAGATTATTTCTCTGCCACATGGTTTAGGCACATTGGTGATCTCATGGGGGAGGGTTTTTTCCTGCTTGAATAGAGTGGAAAGCATTCTGCAACTATTAAATTGGTTCTTTTCCTCGCCAGTGGTGGTTTTGTAATAAATATCTTTATGGTATCTTGGTTTCTTTAGTTACTTGTAGTAGTTTACTTTTGAAGAGCATTTAGTTGATCCTTCTTGCCTTCACCTAAGAGTAGCCTGAATGTTAAACAAAGATATTTCTGCAGAAGTGGTTTTGCACCAATAAGTCTTTGGTAAATTCATAACTGGCTGCCTTCTGGAAAGGTAGTAAATGTTACTGTGCAAGACTTGGGTAATTTTTCCCCCATGTTAACAACTTAAAACCATTTTCCCAGCTCCACTCAGCACTCCCCGCTCCCACTTTATTTATCTGGTTTCTTCTTTCATGAAGCTGCAAAATACATGTCTACTTATATGTATCTTTTTCCTTCCTGCACTGTTTTGTCCCTCAAAGGTTTGAAGCAATGTGTTCAGTTTCTGCTAATATAATTCTTTCCATGGCAGCAAATTATGACTTTGCAAAACCAGAGGTTGCTGTAAGCCGTGGGGTATCCAAGGGGAAGTCACAGCCTCACAGCATCAACTTTGAGTTTTAGCTGGGACTTCCGCCACTCCTAAGTACTTAAGCTCTCCTAAACAAGAGGAGATGTCATACTTAAATTATTTTCAGCTTTTGACCTTTTCAGTTCTGAACTTCCAACCACTAAAACATGAGGTTCCCCTGTTATTTATTTCAGAGGACAGGTCGAGGTGAAATGTCAGTATGAAGAGGAAGAGGGAATGAAATCCCCCATACAGTATTATTTTGGTATCCAGTGTCCAGTTAATACAAATAAATCAGTTTTACTAGAATTTGTTGGAATGGTTTTGCTGCAAAAACTCAGACCACATGGGAAACAGTTAACAATCTCCAGATGTGAAACGGAAAGGACCATCAGCAGCACAGAAGAATTACATTTTTCTCAGTGAGGAGGGCTGCTGCAGCTGGGAATCACAGAGATGCAAAGAGAAGGCAGCTAATCTAAGAGCATGAGAGAGTCAACCATGCTCTTCCTCTTGCTGGGTTCATGGCATGTGCCAAGCCTGATGTGCTACCAGACGTGCAGGGAAGGAGCTGGTAAGCTAGCCAGGAGAGCCAAGCTGAACTGTCTGGCACACACCTCGAGCCAGGGACTGGTTGATGTTTACCTGGGGTGGCATTTGCATTAGCTGTGTGCTGAGTGAAGCCTTGTGGGACTGCAACAAACCCTGAATATTCTTTCCTTTCTTTTGCAAGTCTGTCTACCGGGAAGCCTTGGATGGCATTTGCCACTGTCTCACTTTTCATGTCTTTATCAAACTCTGGCTACATGGAGGCTCTGTAAGGAAACTAGATGCTGGGACAAGGAGTGGGTTGGAATCTTTCTGCTCACCAGATACTGTGACTAAGTGCATTTCTTTCATCATAACCTTTTCCACCTTGCTGATTGAGAAACTGAATAGCGATTATACGCAGATCCTTCTTCACAAAATTTTATGGTCCTGTTGACTTGTTAGGAGCATCTGTGTGGCTAAATGAGATATACTGCTTTTGAAAAGCTGATACTCAGTAGCACTAGTCCCTACACAAGTTCAGGGAAAATGAATGGGCATAAAAATATGTCCACCACCAAACAGCCTAAGGTGCAGTACAGAAAGCTGTACTTAGAACATATTATTATAGACATGTTGTCAGGGAGTATTCCTGTTGCACGATGTTCTGAAAACATCTCTGCCTCAAGGGAATGCCCGTCTGCCCTTCTTATGATCCATGGGAAAAAAAAAAAACACCCTACTTGTGGTAAAGGCAAATGGAGAGTTTCCAATGTCTAATATCCATCCTGTTTTTCTTCCTAGCACAGCAACTGAAGGGATGTGTTCATGAGAATCATACTGGTGCACAACAGAGAGGGAAGAAGGGGAGTTTTCAACTTTTAAGGTCCTATGATTACAGAAAAACTTAACTTTCAGGGCATTGTTATCATGCCGAATGTTTCTGTTTTGCAATTAATACAACTTTTTGAACTGTTTATCAAGTTTTATAGTTTATATGCAGTAGCTGCAATACTGCTTAAATCCCACCCACAGTGCCTCTTTCCAAATACTCTGCCCATTCATCTGGGCATTATTCTTTCAAGGAACTGTCCGCTCACAGAAACTAACGACACAGGATGTTTTCAGGAGCTATCCTGTGGAGTAGGTCATATATGCTAGGACTGTTCAGGCACCAGTCCTTCTTACTGGGTATTTCTTTACGTAATCTCAGTGAAATATGTGGATACACCTGAACGTCCTACACTGATGCCAGTATTTTTGGGCTCTTCACCCGGTGTCAGTGCTGTAGAGGGTAAGCTTGCAAGAATTAACATATGAATGGTCAGGATTAAAAAGAGCAGAAACACAGAAATAACCAAGTTTGGGAATTTTGCCTTGGTAGTTTAATCCGTGGGGCCTCAGTTTTAAGCTCTCCTTCACATCATGAAGGATTGGAAAACCTTTTTTAATTGAATAAAATCTGAGATTATCAACTCATTGTGTAAATTGTGGTTCTGATGCCTTAAAATAAGTGGGGGTGGGGTCAGCCATTCCTGTAAGAGGGTATGGCTTAGTAAGTAAAGCCTGCTACAAAGGGGTTTTTGCTTGAAAGTTTAGGTTATATTTATTATTCTTATCTTTGTCTTTCTTATTTTATTGAGTTCTCTATATAATATAAACTTATATTCTGCTACTTCTTACAATTCTTAAGATACTTTCTAAAGTGTTCTTCTGTATTTATGTTTCTGGAGGAGTAGTTAATCCTTTCTCCCATGTTAATACCTTCCCGACACCGACCATTTGGGGTCAGATTGTCACAATTGGAGTAAACGTCTGAATTTAGCTTTTGGTTTGCAGTTTTACTTCAATATTTCTTCCCAGCATTTAATTCAGTCCTGTGGCATAAGCTCTTTTGGAAAACATTCTTCTCTCAAGACCTTATTTTCTCAAGCTGTACTTTTCCTGTCGGTATAGAGCTCTGTGCTGAGAAACTAAAGTTGCACTCTACTTTCTGTAAAGCAAACCATGGGGTGGCAATGGCACTAGCAACGTGTGTTATTTGCCCTTCTTTGCATGTCCAGTACACATTCTTACCATCTTGTTCATTATTCTACTCTTTGGGTGTCAAGCACAGAACAAAGTGTGACCACATCACTCCTTTTGCAGTTGGAATTGCTTTGGTTCGGTTCATGCTGAGAAAAAGAGACATGTCACTGAGCAAGTGCTGAAGGTTTGATGGAAGGGAATGCAGATTGTCCTTCTGGAGCATTTAAGCTGCAGCCATGACCAGTGTCTTGAGCCTTTGTTCTCCAGACGAAGAGAATCCATGATACAGTTGGCCTTGGAGTGCCACACACAGCAGCAAGAGGACCTTATGCACATCTGCCCTGCAGCAGGGGTAGTCAGTGTGGCTGGCTGTGTCCTGGCACCGTGTGGTACAGCCCTTGCGCCAACACACAGACTTGGTCCTGAAGGCATCGTGGCTGGGTTAGCCAGCACTGAGTGCCAGAGGACAGGCCTTGCCCCTTGGCCAGGCATTTTTGATGAGGCTGAGGTGGCCGTAGTGCTGCTGGCTCCAGCACGAGCACCGTGGGTGCTATCTTGAAAATCCCTGCACTGCCTTCCGGGACATGGCACAGACATGCCTCCTCTCGCCTTATCTGCAGAAGTGTGCTAGGGTGGCTGGCTTGCTGGGTAGGGGTAGCTGTATCTGTATTTTGCAGGCAGGTGCAACTTTATTCTGTGTTGTGAGCTGGCTGGGCATCAGCCAGCTCCTAGACAGGAGCAAGTTGGGTTGTGCACCGTCCTAACCACAGCTCCTGGTTCGTTGTTGGCGTGGATTCATCCAGACTCAGAAACAGAGTGAGTTCTCACCTACCGACAAGATACCACGCAGACAAACCCAGAAATTCATGGCATTTAAGGTCTGAAAAGAATAATAGATCATTTTTCTGACCTCTTGTTTAACATGGGCCATAACATTTCACTTGCACCTGTGGGGAGCCCAGTAATTTTTGTTTTGTTGAAGTTTATCTTCCAGAAAGGCATTTGGTCATGATCTGAAGAGATAAACAACCTTCTGTTTTCCTTAGCAGCCTGCTCCTGTCATTATTCATTGTCACTGCTAATCATTTTCCAAATTTCTAACTTGTCTGACTTCAGCTTGTTATGCTTTCCACTGCTACATTAAAGAGCCCTTTATTCCTTGTTTTGTATCACTTTTTTCCATGTGGGGAGAGATCTTGTGAGTGTCTCTTCTTGGATAAACTGATCAGGTTAAGACCCCTGAGAGCCTCATCTCAGGGGATGCTTTGCAGTCTCCCTGTAGCACTAGTGGCTCTTCTTGCCCCTGTTCCAATACCCTCTTTTAACCGGGGGCACCTGAGCTGTCAGTGTGCTGTGATCCACAAAGATCCACGGGTCCGGCATCCTCTCGCAGTTCATTTTGATCATCCCTAGCAAATCAGCACACAGAAGGTGAGGTGAGATAGCCACTCCACCTTTCCTGGAGCACAGTGCTGTTTATTTTAGGAGGAAAGCCTGACAGAGAAAATAGGCTGTATACGATAAACCGTTGACACGTGGTTGACCCATCTGACTGGCTATAACACTTCAGTCGCTTACTGACTATTAGAGACAGATGTGAGCTCATCACTTGTTAATGCCACTTTATTTCTGGGTAGGGTTCCCTGGCCTTGGACTCATTTTAAAGCCTTCCCAATCCTTTATTCCTCTTGCATTCAGAAAGGCTTTTCCCCAGGAAGGGCAGCAAGTTCTGCAGTTTAGCTTACCTGACTGGAAGTTTGCATCCATTATTCCTCTATTTCCCTGTGTAGCCTCAAATAAGCCAGTCTGTGTTTCTCTCTTTTTTTTTAGATAGAATGATAGAGCATACCACAGATATATTGTATATACTCATAAATGCAGCACAGGTAGGTAGGGCTTTCCACACATCCCCGCATCTGACAGACACCACTGCTGTATGGACATGCAGCATAGCCATTATTCACCAGTTTTTCATATACCCATAGATTGTATTTACTCTCTATGTCATTAATGGAAGCAAAAAATTTACAATGTTTCATTTTGGAATTTTTTGTTGGTGCTTTTTTTCCATTATTTTCATAGAATCACAGACTGGTTTGGGTTGGAAAGGACCTTAAAGACCATCCAGTTCCAACCCCCCTGCCATGGGCAGGGACACCCTCCACCAGACCAGGTTGCTCACAGCCTCATCCAGCCTGGCCTGGAACACTGCCAGGGATGGGGCATCCACAGTTTCTCTGGGCAACCTGTTCCAGTGCCTCACCACCCTCTCCGGGAAGAACTTCTTCCTGATATCCAATCTAAATCTCCCCACTTTCAATTTAAACCCATTGCCCCTTGTCCTGTCACTACAGGTCCTTGTAAAAAGCTCCGCCCCCCCCCCCTCCCCCCCCCCTTCCTCGTAGGCCCTTCGGGTACTGGAAGGCTGCGATAAGGTCTCCCTGGAGCCTGTTTTATACCAACATATCTTATTTTTACAGGTACTTCCAACATTTAAATCCAGAAGTGACAACATAAGTCATTCTGAGTTAGTTCAAACCTGAACTGCATCCTCCCATGGTACTTCGTGGTTGCACTTGTGTTTCTCCAAACTGGTCAGTGTGAGAGGAGGAAAAATTGTGTTATGAGAGGTGTGGTCTACTCAGAAGCTCAGTCCACAGCTGTGAACTGGTCTATCAGGTGCTTGAAAATTAAAGTTCCCCCAAGGCTATATTGTTCTGGCGAGCTGTGGCTGTGCTGATGTAGCCTGATGGACCTTTTAGATTGTTTATGAGCAGTGAAAGAAATTGTCAAATCAAAAATAACAAAACTTCAGTTACACCCAAACTACGTTTTCTGTCAGAATGAAATTCTGACAGAAATTTTCTAAGCCCAACATGCAGCTTTGTGACTATTTTAACTGTGATGCTTTTTCAGCCTCAGCTGTGGGGTTATGTGAAGTTCCTTAAGGTTTTATTTTGGTAGCATCTTATAGAATTTCTTGGCAGCCTTTTGTTGCTGTTTTAATTTACATAAAGACTTTTTACAGCACCTTACATTTTCAAGGCGGTTCCTGAAGGTAATAGGGAAATACAGCAGAGATGATGTTAAATAAGCCAGTCACAGTAAATGGCTTACCAGGTGTGACCTGGAATTTTGGATGAAATTTGTTTATTAAATCCCAAATTGGGGAAAAGAAGGTTGGGGAATCACTTCAGAAATGAAGGAGTCTGAAACGTTGCCTGAATTTAAGCTTCACTGGGAGGTTAATTTAGCTGCTTGAAGCTTTTCAGGAGCTAGCGTGGGAAAATCCAGCTGTAAAGACGGGTTGGGAAATGGGTGAGTCTTCCATGTGCATGACAGTTTGCAGCTGAGCCTTACCACGTTGGACTCAGTGATGCACACAGGTTGGAGAAGAATGGTTTCCTTCAGTTGCCGAGTAAAATCCTGTGGCCTGTGCGCTGTAGGAGGTCAAACGGCAACTGGCACGGGCTCTCGCAGCCCAAAGTCAGTCAGTCTGCAAGGTGTATCGTGGTATCCCCTAGCAGTGAACGTGCATGGGTGCCCTTGTCCGGGGAGTGCACGCTCAGAGGTTGTGTCTGTTCCGTCTCTCACTGGTTTGCGGTATCTTGATTCTCACCATCCCTCTTGGGGCTGTACCCAGACCGGGGGTGCAGCTATGCCATTACGTTTGGGTGGTGGGGTAGGTGGGTGGCTGAGGGCATTCATTAACCTAATTAATTTACTTATTGACCCTGCATTACCCTTTGAATCCATTACCACTCCTGTTTGCTTTGCCTGCATGTTACAGGCCAAACTTCCCTGCAGGCTTTGCCTATCAAGTTATTTTATGAACAAACAATGCAGCTTGTCTCTCAAGAGAGATTTCTCTCCAGAGCTCTAGTGGCAAAGTCTAAACAAAGAAGCAATTAAAACCACTTTTAGTAAAAAGAAAACAAAAAACAAAAAACCAAAGCCTGCTCTGGAGTCTAAAACTATCCCAGGTGTTGCTGTGGTTAAGGCTGCCTCCTCGGCTTTGACATTGAAAGTCAAACCAGGAGGTTTTTTCCCCTGCTTACCGGAGAAACGAGCATCATCTCTATTTTCTTTCAGACTTTCCTAAGTTATTAGAAAGGAGGCTGCTTCTACCTTGCACTCCTTCCAAATATGTCTTTCTATGGAGGTCTGCAAATCCCAGCAGATCCTAGGATTACGTTTTCCAGGATTCCTTCTAGATGAGATCGAGCGAGGCCATGCCCTACCCACACTGCGGTCCCTTCTCTGGGGCACTGCAGGCGCTCAGCAGCCTGGGCTCCTTCCCAAACCACGGGCAGCCACCAGAGACCACTTCCTCTCCCCTTTGTCCCACCGCTCTGCTTTGTTTAGGATAACCTATGGAAGGGGATTTTCTGGCCTCTGGTACATCCCTGTTCTGGCTTAAAGCACCAGTGTACACTTGCACAGCCTTCAAACTGGAACAAGGAAGACCGATGGACTCTGCTTCCCTCTAGGAGGAGGACCAGAAATGTCAGATGTTTCTGTCCTTTTTTCAGCAGCCTCTTCAGAACAATGCAGCCAGGGGTGGGGGTGGGATAGAGCTGGAATATGCTGGGATTCATAGGTCTTTTTTTTGTAGATTCCTCTTAACCAGAAATTTCCTGGTTATCTAAAATCCCAGCAGAACCACCAAAATCGTTATGTTGTTTGCATGCCTTTCCCTGTGTTGCTTTTGGATCGTGGTGTGAACTGCAGCATAACAGATGTGTGTTCCTTGTGTGCGTCCATGGTTTTTTCTTTATTTGAAAGTTCTTGGTCTGACCTCGTAAAATCTAAGGCCTTTCAGAAAAGATGAATTAGAGTCTAGTTCCAAAATCTCTCCTCACACATAGACATCTGGGTACACACACCCATACCAAATACATTTTGTTTATAAAGAATTTGGGGTTTTTACAAAATGTTTCTTAATGCATTTTAAAGATAAATATAGTATGTGGTGTCATACAAGTTACTAAATGTCTTCTTTAGTAGAACTTTGTGATTACTGGAAGGATGACTATCAAATATAAAATGTGTTTGAACTTGAGAACATGGGTCTCTGGCAGACAAGAACATTGGCTATTTGGGCTTCAGCTTCCATATAGTGTGAGTCAAGTGAAACTTGGCACTAGTTGTACTGTTTAGTCTTTAAACATTTTTTATAAGCCTCCCTTTCTCTCAGTGAGATTAGATCAGCCAGCGAGATGATATTCTGATCAGTATGGACTTGTGTTTGTTGTTGCAGTAGTCTGTGGAAGATAATTTTGGAAACAATAATAAATTGTACACTGAAAGGAAAAAATTGATTAGAAATTTGTCACGTTTGCCTCCATGGACTTATAGTTTGTTACAGTTCTCAAGATTAAGGGCAGAGAGTAGCCATAGAAATAGTTTTTTTTTAAAAGTCCACCCCACCAGTAACTTGGTTTCTCATCCCTCCCAAATGCAATCTTCTAAGAAGATCAATACCCTATCTACATGAAAATGAAAGGTGTAGCCAAAGCTCAAATCACAACACTCCAGTCCTTCCAGATTACTAGGAGAAGGAGACCTGAACGGGTCTTTGGGTGGAAGATGGGATGGCAATAGGAAAAAAGTAACTATAAATTAAATACGAATAAATACACAGAAAACAGTCACAGGTGTTGGAGCCTTGGGCAAGTTTCTACCCTGAGCTTCTGAAAGGTTCAACTCATGTCCCAGAGAGCAGAGGAGCAATGGAGGTGTTAGGCTCTACTAAGGCCCTCCTGCATCTTTTCTGCACCATATGCTGAAAACACTTGTGCAGTGATTAGTTTTCCCTAAATCAGTTATTTACACAGGCTACCTGCTGGGCTGAGTGGTGCGAAATTCCAGTCATGCTGTGATACACCTCTGCTTCGGTATACATTATGCTTAAGGGTAGCCGTACAGCTGTTCTCATGGAGCTTGTGCCTGAGGGATCTTTTCTCGAGTTGCTTCTAGCAGCCCTTTTTACCACTTAACTCCTTTTCACATAGTATAAAAGCATAAAAATAGAAGTAAGGGTGTCTTCTATATAGTTTTCCTTTTGGTGAAGTTAAGAAAGCTTCATTAGTTCCCTTGGATTGCTCTTGAAATAAAGTTCAAGTTAGTTTTTCTCCTCAGAGGGGCCAAATATACGTCATTCAGAATGCTAGATAATGGACATAAGAAGGAAAAGCTTATAAAATGTGCACAAATTTGGTTCTTGTCTCTGAAAGATATTTAATTAATACAGTATCTTTATTCTTCCCAGACTGTGAACATACTCTGCCAACCCTACAAAACATATTACTATTTATTTTATCATTTGATGTAGCTTCTTTTTCTGATATATGCAGTGAAATCTTACCCCTTCGACATCAATACAAGTTTGGCCATTCCTTTCAGTGCAGTGAGGAATTATCCAATGAAGCATGTTCAGAGATGTAAAAATACATGTAATTAAACTTATCTAATCAAAATTTTAAAATGTTTTTCTCAAGTTGTATTGAATTGCTCTTTGATATTTGCCTGTCTTATTGAGCTCTCTCCTCATATGTCGTCTTTGTGCTGTCAAGATGCAGTGTGAATTTCTTCGCGGCAGTAAACAAAATTGCAGTAACTTGCTTTCAGTCACTGGGCTTAAAAAAGTAAGTACTGCAGTCTCAATTGCCAGATACCCCAAAAATAGTGTATTTCTTCTCAAAAAGTGACTTGAACATGCACGTGCTGAAAAAATTGATGTCTGCAGTACGTTTTCAGAAATGTGGCACAATGAAGGGATAGGCGGTGCACGTACACGGATGAGACTGGACGTAGGTAGTGAGCATACATGTGCTGTGCCTTCCTGCAGGCCAGGTGCCGTAGTAGATCAGGAGACTGGGTCTGTATAGTTAATCCTGTGTTGGCTTATACCTGATTTCCTGATTCTGTTACCTGCTGTCTCCTCACTAGTCACTGACTCTGCGCCTTTATTTACTAAACCTCAGTCAAGTTTTACGATTGCTAAACATATGGAACACCTTATGGAAACCGACCGGTGAAACAATGATTTTTATTTGGACTGTACTTAGTTTTTAAGCTTTATCTGAAAGCAAATACATGTAAGAGGGCTATAATATTTGACACATATCATTACATTCTTATGACTTCATTCCTTGATCCATCAGAAAGATAAACCACGACACAGAAAACTTGTGTTCTCATACTAATGTAATTTCTAATTTTGGATAACAGACAGAAAGAAAATAATTAGAAACACATAAATAAATGGCTTAGGAGCTCAGTGATGTTTCTTGATATGACAGTTTTGACAAAAGTGGAAAGGACTTTGGCTGTTGAAATGCTGAGAAGATTTGCACCTGCAATCTCATCGAAATACTGTCTGCATGACAGGATGAGGCAATGGCAGATTTTAATGTTGCGCCTCTTCTGATTAGAAGAACTTACTTCCTCTCTGGTGATATATGAGCTAATATGGTTCCTCACGACTAACAAATAATTAAAACTTAAGAAGTAGTTGTAAAATTGCCACATTTCTTGTTATCAATTTTGGCACCAGTAGAGTTTTCCGATGAAAAAACAATATAGGAGAACAATATATGAACGGTGATTCAAACAGCTGGATAGACGCAATATCACGTGGGTCGGCAGAAGGCCACTAAGGAAGTCAAAGGGTACAAAAGACATTGTGATACCGAAATCGGTGGAAATAAGATCCTGACACATTTTCTTCTCAGGCAAACTCTCTTGACATTCAGGAACCAACATTGATGATTTCCTGAGAAAGCACCGAGTAAAAATAACAGGCGATAAAGGCCGCCTGGATTTGGTCGATTGTGATATGTAAACTAACATGTCCTGTTGAGTGGTGGTCCTGAATTCCACCAGCTGAGAGAAGGTAAATGGCCCTGTGGGAGGGACTGGACCACCCTGAGTGAGCAAAGTTAGGTTGATGGTAGATGTGTTGAAAATGTGGCTGGACCTTGAAAGGCAACTGCAGGTTTAATGCCTTGCCCCATCTCCATTGTGGTTTGCTTATGTGAGGAAATAATCATCCAAAAGAGCTTCTTTTCCCACTTGCTTCAGCAGTCCTTAAGTCCTTCCTTGTGCCACCTCATGGCTTTTCTTCAACATGCAGGAATGAATTGGGTTAGGATTTTCCAAAATGTGTCCCTTCCTCTTTTTTGAGTTGTTCTCTCCAGGAACCCAGGGCAAGTGTCGTCATAGAATCATCATGGAATGGTTGAGGTTGGAAGAGACCCTAAAGCTCATCCAGTTCCAACCCCCTGCCATGGGCAGGGACACCCTCCACTAGACCAGGTTGCTCACAGCCTCATCCAGCCTGGCCTGGAACACTGCCAGGGATGGGGCACCCACAGCTTCTCTGGGCAACCTGTTCCAGTGCCTCACCACCCTCTCCGGGAAGAACTTCTTCCTGATATCTAAATCTCCCCACTTTCAATTTACACCCGTTACCCCTTGTCCTGTCACTACAGGCCCTTGTAAAAAGCCCACACCCTCCCCCCCCCCCCCCCCCCCCCCCAGCTTCCTTGTAGGCCCCCTTCAGGTACTGGAAGGCTGCAATAAGGTCTCCCTGGAGCCTTCTCTTCTCCAGACTGAACAAGCCCAACTCTCTCAGTCTTTCTTCATAGCAGAGGGGCTCCAGCCCTCTGAGCATCTTCGTGGCCTCCTCTGGACTCGCTCCAGCTGGTCGATATCCTTCTTATGCTGAGGGCTCCACAGCTGAACACAGTACTGCAGGTGGGGTCTCATGAGAGCAGAGTAGAGGGGGAGAATCCCCTCCCTTGACCTGCTGGCCACACTTCTCCTGATACAGCCCAGGATGCAATTGGCTTTCTGGGCTGCCAGTGCACGCTGCCGGCTCATGTTCAGACACTGCCGGCTCATGTTCAGTCCATGTTCAGTCCTGGGCTCAAGTACCCTAAGGCTTAAGTGGATCTTCAGTCTGTACTGACTTTCTGGTCGCTGGTTGGTCTGCAGCAGAGTTGTAAATCTGAGCGTGAAAGGGGTGGGAGTTAAAAATGGGAATGTCAGTTCAGTATCTTAATATTTTTCATTTTATCTGTAGTTTTGACTGCTTTTGAAAGGTGACTAAAAAGCGTTTCTAAACCCAGAAACCAGCATATGTCATGAGGCACCCAACTCTTCTCTAGACTTGCCAGAAGTTTTATATTCTTCCAGCAGGTTTTCTGACCATTACTTACAGACCTGTTTATTCATTGTGTGTCTCCATGCCTGAGCGGTGGCTCGGAAGCATTCTGCTCGGCTGTCTGCACTTCAGCCGCACTGGACCCCCAGTCCCAAACTGAGAGATTGGCTGCCACAGGAGGGCAGGACACAGCTACACGCCTTGCCTGAAGCTTCTTCAGCTGGTTGTGCCACTTCTGCTTTGCTTCAGATAAGCCAGAAAAGACTGATATGTGAGCAGGTCTCTGGAGTGAAAGAAACAAGGTGGGGGAGAAGAACATGGGGAGCCATGGGCAAGGGGGAGGAGAAGGTGAGGGCTGTGAAACGTCAGGGAAGGGGTGAGCAGAGCTTGAGGTATGGCAGAGAAGAGCTGAGCGGAGGTCATGTGTCAAACCAGCAGATGGGGAGGAGTGTGGTGGAATGGAAGAGCCATTGGCGTACGGGTGTGGCAGGACGGTTCTGAAATCAGATTAGGTGAGAGAGTGGCACATAAAGGGCTTCTGGGATAAACCAGAACATATGACACTGGTCTGGAGACAAAGCAGCCTGACATGATGTCCCCAAAGCTGAAGGGAGAGCAAGGTGGTACACTTATAAATGTGCTAAAGAAACAAAGTTGGAAATGATTTTCACAGAGCAGCTTGTGGATTTTGTCAAGAATTACTCTTCTTCCAAATAGGCATTTGTAGATTTTATCAATTTATGCCTCAGTTTATTGCCTGATGATTCAATGAGACATTTTGGATGCTGTTGCCAATAGCAAAGTGTAGCTGCAACAAAAATTAAATCTTTCTGTTCTTCTAGCAGCATTTTGGTATGCCTTCCCTCAGGGACTGACTTTCTTTGCTTGAGCGTGCCAGAGGTCAGTCAGGGACTAGAACCATTAGCCAGGCTTGATTGCAAACGCTGTCCAGAAAAATTTCCTGGTTGAGAAAGTGGTTCTCTCTCCTCTGCTAGAAAAAGCCTGCTAGTATCTCCTGTGTAAAGTCTGTACCTCAAAAAAGCAGAGAGGGAGAAGCAGAGGAAGGAAGGGAAGGAAAGAAAAAAAGGAGGAAGAGGGTTGGAGAGAAAGAAGGAAGGAAGGAAGGAAGGAAGGAAAGAAGAATGGATGGATGGATGGATGGATGGATGGATGGATGGATGGATGGATGGATGGATGGATGGATGGATGGATGGATGTTGTGGTTTAACCCCAGCCAGCAACTAAGCACCACACAACCTCTTGCTCACTCCCCCACAGCAGGATGGGAGAGTGAATTGGAAAGCAAAAGTGAGAAAACTTGTGGGTTGAGATAAAGACAGTTTAATAGGTAAAGCAAAGCTGTTTACTCAAGCAAAGCAAAACAAGGAATTCATTCCCCTCTTCTCATCAGCAGGCAGGTGTTCAGCTATCTCCAGGAAAGCAGGGCTCCATCACACGTAACGGTTATTTGGGAAGACGAACACCATCGCTCTGAACATGCCCCCCTTCCTTCTTCCTCCAGCTTTATATGCTGAGCATGACATTATATGGTATGGAATATCCCTTTGGTCAGTGGGGTCAGTGTCCTGGCTGTGGGCCCTCCCAACTCCTTGTGCACCCCCAGCCTACTCACTGGTGGGGTGGGGTAAGGAGTGGAAAAGGCCTTGACTCTGTGTAAGCACTGCTCAGCAGTAACGAAAACAGCCCTGTGTTGTCAACACTGTTTCCAGCACAAATCCAAAACACAGCCCCATGCCAGCTGCTACGAGGAGAATAAACTCTATTCCAGCCCAAACCAGCACAAATGGATGGATGGATAGATGGATGGATGGATGGAAGGAAGGTAATTAAACTGCTTGCCATTTTTATTACTGTTGCCTAGCAAGGGTCGTGACAGAAATTTCCTCAGGTATACCTTCCACTGAAGAGAACAACATCATTTTTTCTGTTTCTGTCTTCTCATTTTTTTACCTTGCCATGCAGACTCTTAAGAATTAATTTTCTGGCCCCAATCATAGCAGTAAAGGGAAGACAGATTCTCTCCGGCATGCTAACCTCAAGATACCTATTATTTTAATACAGTTTCTACCAAAATTATCTGAAGAAGGACTGTTTCATTGGAAAGGAAGGTGCTTTTTTATTTTATTTCTTCATTGGTCCAAAACCAGCACCACATATATGAATCTATCTGTTTCTTTTTTCCACTGATTATTACTGCAGAGGTTTTATGTTAGACATAGCATTAAAAGTACAAACAAGTGGTTACCATGACATTGTTATAGATATATGCTGAGACGCATAGTTGTGTTCACTTTTCGTTGTCTTTATTTAGTAATTTATAAGCTGAATGTTTTTCTAGCTTAAGTAGTGGAATTCAGTTGTAGTGATCGTCACTTATAGACTAATTGCCTGGCTGCAGCAGAGGTCAAACAATTATGTTCCTGAAACGAGTCTTTGTTTAGTCTCCGTTTGTGCCTCCTTCTCTATAGCTCCCTGGCGGAGACAGCCTGGAGGGCAGCCTCTCTGTGCGTTTTCTTTGCCCAGTCCTCACCCGTGGGTCGTGCAAACGTGCCTGACGTGTGCGGTTCAGTGTCACAGCCTTGCATTAGCCCTGGCCCTTCAGCCTCATCCCAGTGAGGCTTTTCTCTCTGGTGCAGCACTGCTTTTCGCTGGGGAACGTGCCTCACTATGGAGCAGTCAGGAACTAAACTTCCCTCTTTGTCACCCAGCCCTTTCTGCTGGCGTTTATGATTTTTTTAATTCTTTTTTTTTTGTTTTGTTTTCAGCTGTAGAGAAAAACATTTTCACTGCTCTGAAAAGGGTTCATTCAGCCTTTCTGTAATAGTTCAAGTGGTTGGTTTTCTGCTGGCTTCTGAAATACATTACAAATCACAATCTGGAAAAAGTTCTATCACGGTTCCAAGTCTTGCTGCTGAATTTGGATACGTTGCCGGGTCTTACTCTGTAGCTCATCCTTAACAACTGACAAAATATTTACTCTGCACAGCACAGAAAAGGCGAACTTTCTCCAAAATATTATACAGAGTTGGAGTCAGAACACAGACAATGAGGCAAAAGATTGGACCTGCCCACCAAGCCATTAGCTGAATCATTTTCCAGAATGTCATGAGAAAGAGCTTCATCAAATCGCTGTGCTGCATAGCTGCTCTTTACCATACGGCGGTGGAGAGGGCAGCCAGGTCCCCAGTAGTGGGGACAACACATCGCACATACTGAAGTCTTAAGTGTATATTTGCATGGGCAGTTCCAGCAGAAAACGGGGGTTTTTGCTGTTTTATTAGACAGCTATTTCATTAAAAAAGTGATTTCCCCAAACTGATCCCCTATGTTCAAAATGAACAGCAAAAGCTTTATCCTAAGCTGGGAGCGTTGTTTCCTTTTTGGTACTTTTCCAGTTAGTTTCCCCCTGGGGAAAGGGTTATTAAACTATTGGAACTGGAATGGAGTTAGTGAAGTGTGGTGTGGCGTTCATCACTCAATCTAGAAAACATGGATTTAGTAGTGTTTCACCCCTCTTTCTTGAGAAATAGTGGAGGGAGAAGAATTGTAGCTAATTGTCTTCAGCATAAAAAAAGCCCGTAGTGAGAAAACCGTAAGCCTAATAATAGTTTTCTTCTGCTTTTATGTTGTCTTCATAACAAGATCCTTTGCAAAAGAGCTTCCTCATTAATTATATATCATTGTCTTTTTGACAGCGGTACGTTGTTGGTTTTAGAGAAAATAGGGCAGCGTATCTCCAGAAATAAGATTATACCTCACCACATACTTAAACACAGTACACTGCAGTCAATACTTCTGGCAGATTCCTTGTTTTCTGTGTATTTCCCCCCATCAAAATATATCAGGAATAATGAGGCATAATAATTCAACCCTTCGGAAACTGAACAGAACTGTTTTCATAAGGCAAGAGGTTTTTGACAATCATCTTAGTTGCAACCGCATTTATATCCTCGATGTCAAGTCACTGTTTTTCCTGTCTCGTTAAAGTAATGAGAAATATACTGGCCCAGGTCTCTAAGAAACAGCATGGCACGGCTGTTGGCAGCTACAGAGCGACAGGAGGGAGGGGATACAAGTGAGGATTTCTTTTCTTCGTTTTAATCAATAGATTATACATTTGTCGTTGCTCATAGCAGTCACATGAATTGGCATTTTGGATGGCTTGTCTGCATACTTGTCTGTTGTCGTCTTTTCTGAGCCCCTAAGAAAGCACTCTTTGATGGGTCCTCACCGATCCAGATCAAAGGTGTTTGTAAGGGTAGGGAGAACTTGACACTTCCATAGGCAGTGAAAAAGCAGAGCACTGTCATGGACTTGTTGAGCAAACCTATGAAGAGTGCTCACTTTTTATTCACCCTGAGCCTCTGAAAAACAGGTGTGGATGTCCTGCAGCTGACTTCCCTCAGAACTCAAAACATTAAAATCAGTTGCGTAGAGGTTTTCAGACTCCTGCTTTTTTTTGAGATGTTGTGTAACCTAAAGAAAATAGGGCTTTTCAGGGTTGTTGTATTAAAGGTTCTATTTATGTTACAGAAAACACAACAGTCCAACTTAATCATTGATTCAGTTGCTGACAAACTGGAAGCATGAACAAAAAAAGAGAGATAAAATTACCCTTGGTAGGATTTTGCCAGTTGTAAATCCTCCAGGGATACATCTGAATTGTTATTATTCTTAAATAAAACAAATGGGGAAAAGTCTTTGCTGTATTTGAATATAGTATTTCATTGGTAAATAAGAACAACATACCCACAAACCAGCAAACATTTCCTCAAAAACCCAGTTGAGATGAAATAATTAAATAACTATCCAAATTGCTATTATCCCAGAAAGCAGACTATCCATATTCAGGAAGCATGGAATCAGATAAAGCTTAAACTGAACCATTCAAGTTAATCTCAACCACATTTTACTGCTTTTGTTTTGGCCTTCTGTTTTGTCAAAGGTTGAGATTTTCAGAGAATTGCATGAAAAAGTTTGCTGACATTTTTTTCTTAAATAGATAATTAATCTTAATAGAAGATGTGTGTGGCAAAGCCTCTGCCAGCTCTTTAAAAATAACAGCAAATACCATTTTTTTTAAAGAAAAATACCTGGAATTTGGCTGAGGGGGGAGGGGGACAGGAAGGATATTTAAACATTTGGTCACTCTCTTTTATCCAATCTTCAAAAATATTTTCTGATGTGATAGAGAAACTGTGGCCAGTTTTAGAAACACTTTATTTCCTTCCTATTGTGTTTAAAAACACACACAGAAAAACAACCAAAACTCAACAAGAACAAAAAAACCCACCTTTGTGTAACTTCCCATTTCTTTTGGTAATTGACAAAAAGGTCACATTTCAAGTCCTTTCTCTAACATACTGCAATAGTGGATTTTGAAAATGTGTAAGAACCTGCAAAAAAGAAGTAAATCAGTATTTAGCGTTCTACAAGAAAAGATCATAATATGCGAGTTCTGTATCTTGTGAAGAAGACCCCAACTTACATGCCTGTAGAGTGCTTTCAGGCGGTTGCCTGTGTAATGTCCTGTACTGCCAATGCCAGTGAACGACTTTGCATCGCTTCCCCGGGCCTGGTGCAGCTCAGCACCATGCAGGACTTCTGGGAGGGTGAGAACGGGGCCTCATGGCAGGTCGAGGGAGACAGTAGCTCACTATCACTGTGCCGTGTCCTGTGTTTGAGGACGGGGTGTGTGGAAAAAGAACATGAAGAAGAGTGTAAAATCAGCGTCGTTCTATGCCTTTTCTCCTCAAAAGTTTTAAGAAAACATTACCTTTACTGTTGTGTATTTTATACTTCCTTTATTTCCCTTATTCTTGCCCCAGGCTAGTGCATGTTGATGAAGAAGGGGGAAGAGAGTGTAAGTTGCATTCTCCAGTTTGATCTCATGTTTTCAGCTGTAGTGGCCAACAGTGGGAGAAGCTGAACATGGACAAGGCTGTTGGAACACTCCTGCAGCAAGGAAGCATTGCATCTCATGGCAGAGGGTAACAAAGGCCTTTTCTCCCACTACAGCCACTTTGCCAGCCCCTTGCATCCGTTTATGTCTGAGACGGATTTAGGAGAAATGTGGCAGAGTCTGTGGTCGCTAACATATGTGCAAGCTGGCTATCTTTGAAACTCTTGCTGCTTTCACAGCGTTGGTTTGGGTTGCCCGGTGCCACTTCCTTTCTATACTGAAGTGGATGTGGTTATACTTGCAAAAATATTTTAGTCATTGTAGCATCCTTTGGTCGAGGAACTTTCTGCCAACATCAACCACCTATGCAGAGTTAGGGTTCAGAAGAGTATCTGTGTAGGTACGTCTCTTGCTCTACATTACATCTGGGAGCCTGACACTAGTGGCTCTAGTTGTGACCAGGCTGTGCAAAAGGTGTGGAGTCTGTACATTCGCACGCCAGCTCTTGGTCCGTGTTTGTGCTGACTAGAGCTGGGGCATGATGGAGAACTGACCCCTTACTGTCACCTTTAGAGTACAGCAGTCTTGCTCTCACCATCTCACCATCTAGCTGCTTGGGAGAAGGTCAAACGTCATAATGTTGCAATCCAGTATTTCTGCTTTCATCTCCTACGAAGGTCTTGCCCTCCCTTTATACTCCTACTTTGTAATGAGGGTGGTGGTACAGCAGTTGTATCTGTCAGTGGAAAGCTGTGATCCGGAAGAAATTGATACCCATATTCCAAGATAGAAATTATATACTTAATACCCATTTCTAGTGCTTGAAGTACTTAAAGACTGCTTCGTCCCACTTATACTACTTGATGTTGTGGAACTGAGACTGTTTCTGGTATTTTAATTTATATTTTGGTTGACAATTATATTACTGTATGTCAGTTGCTGGAGCATTCTAATAAATTGCACTTAAAGACTCAGATATAAATTGTCCTTAATGAAAGCCTGTATCTTTCAATTAAAAAGTATTCTGCTTTAATTCAGAAGTTTTGTACCTCAGACTTTAATATCTTGCTTCTGGTTGTTATCATATCTAGCATTCTGGTTTTACTGAGAGACACTATAAATGTATCTATTGCAACTAGAAGTTTTTTGGCATCCCTATTGAAAAGCACTGTAGGACATAATCTTAGCAAAAAAGCGACAGTGAACAGCGAAAGAGCAGAAGCCAGGAACTCTTGCGGTTGGACTGAGAAACTTGCGAGTTGTGCTTCACCTCAGTTAGTTCATCTATCAGTTGCATTTTCCAGGATTTTTAAAAGTGGTAGAAATGTGGGGTAACTTTCTGTATTTACATTTATTCTGTCATCTGTTCTGTGCGTATTTGTAGATTTAGATTGCTTGGTTTGGTGGGATAAAATTCCTGTAAGACACTACCTCCTCTTTTTACCATAGTCTTAACTGTCTGATTATGTCCTTCCAGTAAGAAAGTCATCAGAAATTATCTTAAGCAGGATTTTTCTGATTTTTCTTTTTCCTCTTCCATCTGGAAGCTATACTTGAACATCCTTTAACTATCATGTTAGTTTACGTGAGCTAAATTTGACATGGCATGTAGTACTGTCATACTTAACTTTATATCATCATCTGTTGTTGCAGTTAGCATCAAGGTCCTTTAAATGTAGTAGGCTTTGTCTGCCCTCATCTTTTCACGTTGAGTTATTTGATGCATATTAATACACAGTTTTCTGGTACAGACAAGTCTGACTTCAACTAACTTCCCCCCCCCCCCCCCCCCCCCCAACATAAAAATTCAAGGAAAAGGATCCTGTCTTGGCAGAGATGTCTCTAACCTTTGCAGCCAATAACCTAGTACATCTATTACACTTTGTGCTTACTTTGAAAACTGTCTTATTTTTGCTGTGCTGGATAGCTGCTCTGACACAGGCATTTTTCCGTTTCACCAAAGGAAAACCCATAATTCCCTCCTGGCCATGGACTATCTTGTAGCATTATCTTAATTACAGCTTGGAAGTTGGCTAGGTTTCTGTCAGCCCATCATTTCCTGTGCTTGTTTCATAACAAGGTATTTTTTAGGGACAGAGAATACTGGCAGCTCAGGTGATAAAGCTTCAACCAAAATGTATTGTTACTGGACAACCCCATCTGTGTAGAGATCACTTCAGTTAGTTCTTCACCAGTGGTCCTGTAAGTGCCTGGGAATTCTGTTTCCAAACTGCAGGGAATTTAACCTGACTGGGGCCAATAATGGGTATACAAATACTGTAAAACAGAGCAACAAGTCGCTGAAGTTAACACTGTTGGTGAAGAAGATGCTAGCTAGGTGTGGAAGATTCATCATCCAATCCTGATATTAGTAAGCGTGCTGGAAAAAACAACCTTACAGGAGGAGGGTGGAGATGTGATGGACAAGCTGGTGAAGAATCCCAGTGATTTTGGTGGCTGGCTGCAAGGCTGCCCCTGGTGAATAATTGCCACTTAAAAGCTCTGCTTCCCCATGTGATGTGCAGAGGATAAGTTCCGTATGAGTTTCTCAGATGGGTACCAAGGGATGGGTACAACAGTGGCATTCATCCTGCTCATGAACCTCAGAGGCAGGTGGCATTGTCAATGTCCTGTGCTGCGACGAAGAGTAAAGCTCTGCTAATCTTCCTCCACCCTTACACTTCATCAGCACCGGTAACGGAGCTGGCAAAGAGGCAGGAAAAAAGTGACTGCTGAGAGACAGGCTCTCTTCAGCATTGACTTTGTGATGATTTTCTCCTGAGCACTCTTACCGGGTCGCCTGAAGAGGCTGTAGAGCCTCCACCTTTGGAGATACTCAAAATGCAGCTGGACACTGACCTCGGCAACCTGCTTTAGTTAATTCTTCTCTGAGCAGTTAGGTTGGACTTGAAAATCTCCAGAGGTTCTTTCCCTCCTCAATGATTCTCTGATTTCAAAGTCACCTTTTCAAATGTGGGTAGGTCTTGGGCGCAAAGGTGTCTCCCTCACTTGGAAGTGGAATGTGGCCTGTAGGTATAGAGGTAGCTTTGGAAAATTCTGTCCCACACTTAGCGACTTAGGGAGTGTATCTTTCAGGAGACCATAGAACAAGCAGTAGCTAACATCAGTAGTGATTCAAGGTAACCTTTGCTTAACTGCATACAACCTACGATGCGGTCATTTGGCTTTTTGCTCTTTTGGAGAAGTAGGGAAGTGCTGGCTATCAGCCATTGTTGTAAGCCCAGGGAAGCCAGAAGGCAAGATGTTCATTTGCCAACCTATGGCTGTGTGAGCAGCGGTTCTGCAGCATAGCAGGGTAGGTTGCTGAGGTACGTCTGGCAGAGGTGTCGGGAGACGTCCGTTACAAGCACATGGGAAAATTACTAATAATGTGTGAGTGGGCAGTGCAAAAGCTTTAGCAGATGTAGTAGCAGCATGCGTTGCTGGCCCTGTGTGCCCTTGGAAAACTGTAGAATACTTCTCCATTGATTCAGAGTCTCTAGTAGGCAGATGATGAAATGTCACTATTCTTCAAGCACAACATGCAGAGCCATCATTGTAATGACCGTTTGGAGAGATTTACAGCATTTAGAGGCTACTGCAACACAGACAGGGACAGGTTATTTTCATATCTCCTGTTTTGTGTCTGCTGACAGGCAATTGCTTCTCACTGGCTACACAAGAGAGATTCATCGTCTTTACTCCTCCAGAGTGTACTCCTTGCCTCACGCTGTGAATGTTCAGCAGGTGTTGGGAGGTGCAGTTTGGGCTGTGACTGACCAGGCTTCACCAGTGAGAGATAACTTGCACAAAAGGAGATGTGGCTTTTAGAAGTTGCATGAGTTTAGTTTGGAAGGCTTTCACCTGCTTTAGCTGCGGGGTTGGAAGAAGGGACTTGAAACAGCTCATAACCATGTAATGAATTGATGTTGATACTCTGCCTGCAACTCCTGTAGATTACAAGATTTCATTTCATGATGCACTTCAAAAGGTGTCTATGTCTTTGTTTGGGTATTGGTGCAGTGTAGAAGCCTTCTTAGTGATTAGGAGGGGGTTGATCATGGGGGTTGGGTGGAAGAGAAGGGAAATAGTGGAGGCCAAAGAGAGGGGTGATTTTTTTCCACAAATATTTTTTCATAAGCATGGTTAACAGGCAGTGCCAGGAAGGGATGAAGAGAAAAGCATGCTCTGAAGGGATATAGAAATTAGAAGGGAATCCTGTCTTGAGGTGGTGAGCTGTTCAGTGAAATCAGACTGGTTATTGAAAGAAAACATTTCAAAATTTGGACTTGCAGAGGTAGGTAGAGAGTTTGTTAGCATTTAGGTAGAAGAGGCAGGCATGAAGACTGTTTTTTAAAATCTTAATTTTGGTATTTTTACTTTTCCCTCACCAAACCGTTCTTTCTAATGAAAAGAATGGTACCCTGAGATGAGGGATGCTGCTGTCAGCACAATCATCAACTCTTGGGAGTAAGAGCAGCAGGGGGTGTTCTGGCTAACCACATGGCTAAACTCTAGCATAAACCAATAAAACCTGAAAAGACCATGGCCCTGAACAAGCTGAAAATTGCAGAATTCTAGTCCAGTACAGGTAAAAGCACAGTACCTAAACACCAATAAAGAGAGGACAATAGAAATAGGTAGTGGGTTGATCACGCTGTGACACAGGCTTATAAAGAAACAGAAGAGGTAGCATCGGGCATTGTAAAAACAACTGATAGACGAGTATGGCTGGAGTAACAAAGCATTGGGTTTTTTCCAAATGTCCCAGGCATTTGTAGTCCCAGACAGAGTGAGAGTCTGGATCTTGAAGAGAATGTGGACAGGGTGAATTAATAGAGGCAAACCTTTTATTAAAATGAACAAGTATCTGCTTCCCCAAAATCACTGCACCAGCAGGTGAGCCAAGGACATGGTTTAGCGGAGCGAGAGCTTCCTACACCCCCCCCCCCCCCCCCATGTGCTCAGGGAACAGAGGAACCCCCAGTCCCTTGCAGAGGTGAGAAGGAGTAGCACGATATGGAGCATATATTTCCCCCAAACATAACTCTCACCTGAACTACAGATAAGCTGCTCTTGGCTGCAGATACATAGCCTGGATTCCCACCCTTCCTCATCATCCCAGGAGCAGCACAGGCGTACTTGCGTTCCCTGGCACGAGAGGCTTGTCTGCCTTTTACCCATCCTCTCGGGAGGCAGGTGTGTTGGGGTTTTTTTCCCCAATGTAAACAGTTTGAGGAACTAAGGCTTCTGACAGCCATTACAGACCTCAAGTGAATCAAACCAGGTAATCAAGCTAATAGTGAGGCATCAGAAAGATGAATCACTATTATTTATATTGTGTGGCAGCTAGAGTCCTCCACTCCTTGTGTACAAAGCACACAGTAGCAGATGATCCTTGCCCAAACTCTAATGAGAGTTTGGACTGCCACAAGTTGTAGAAGTGGGAGCAGAGCTGAATTTTACTGGCTGGGATCAGTAGTGCATGTTCACTTCTGGAATTACTTTGTGGTTTTCAGGTCCACAGCAGGTTGTGGTAATTGCTTACATGGCCAAGCTGTTGCGTATGGTCTTTCGACAAACACGGCACAAGAACTTCTATTCACACTTCAGTGTATTAGAACCAAAATTCTTGTTGGAATGATCTGCTTGTCCTGTTGTGTGCTTCCACAGAATCTAATTATCTTGCCCATTTGTGTGACTTAATTTTTCCTCCTTTTTCATTCTTGAAGGCAGATCAAAATTTTAGTACTGACGTGAAATATCTGAGGTTTGTGATGATTGTGACCTGGTGCTTCACAGAGAGAGTGATGTTATAAATAATAAATCACGAGGCTGCAGGTTAATACCACTGAGATGACCACAGTGCAACCAAATGTTCTACTTACCGTACATACGTAGCCACAAATCTATATTTGGATTTTTATAAATGCTCTTTCTAAAAAAATTCTGATAAAAACAAATCATCCCAAACATGGCTTGCTGGTACTTGTCAGCTAGGTTTTTCCGTACTTGTTTTCGGTCATGCTGAAACATGCTCAAATGATCGGTGATCTCTTCCAGCTTTAAAAACCAAAAATTAATTAGCTGTGTGTTTCAGGAACAGATAGTGATTCAGATTCAGGATGTTTCTTCTTCCTTCCTACTCTGATCATGCACACCTCCAAAGCTGCTAATAGTATTTTGTGTAGCTCAGTTTCATGTAGGGTGTCATGTCAACAGCTTTTTGTTCTGCGTTTCTGGTGAGGACAAGTTCCCTGCGTATCTCCATTTCTCTGTCCTGCCGTTGTGTGTTGCGGTGTCCTTCCCTTCTGTTCTCATTTCTTCCTTCCCACACACACCTCCCTTCTCCCAAGTTCACCACATGATTTCAGCCTGAAGCCTAGCCCAGAGCTCATGAGCAAGATGCTGTCCGTAGGATCACTGGATGCAGTTTCCAACCATGGGAAGATGCAATGACTGTGGTCCAGGCTGACAGGAAGAATAACGATTCCCAGTCAGTATTTCTCCCTAGGAGCCAGCAAAGATTGCAAAGCAACTTCATGGCTACCATAGGAAGCAGGTCTCTGACATATGGTCATAGCCCTCAAGGAGGCTAAAGGTGTGGATACCACGTCAAGAGATCTTCCTGCAGCCTATTCACATGCCAAACAGGATTCTTTCCCAGCCAATCCAGGAAATTTAATGGGCAGTCCTAACCTTGCCCACCCTTCCCGTTCTGTTTCCACTGCTTACACAGTTCAGATTTACATAGGCACAGAGTGCCTCCTAGTAACTTGTTAAAAACAGAATTCCTCTTGCAATTCATTTTTTCCCTTCCCACCACGAGCTCCACAGTGCCCGTGCAGACACCTATGTGCTGCTCTGTGCCTCTGCCCCAATCCGCAAGGCCACAGCCTCTGCTCCGCATTAGCAGCCTTGCTAGAGCTTGACATGCACCCCATCTAACACTTCGTAGCATTTATTAGTGTTCCTTTTATGATCAGTCTGTGTGAGAGCCCAGCGAAGAGGAAAGGTAGCCACCCGCTTATGTTGATAGTTCTTCGGTGGCAAGCTTTCTCACCCTGTTGTCCCCGCTCTTCTCAGCCAGTTGCACCATATTTAGGGCAAATTTGAAGCTCAGCCAAGCTGACAGTCAAAGTTCCCCTCGATATAGCCTCCAACAGCGGGAGGCTCCCGATGGTGTTGTCATTCTCATGCCTACTGCTCAGGTTTTTATTTTTTGCCCTAACACATAGGATATGCTAAACACGAGCCGAGGGAATGGGTGGTTCTTAGATACGCATCCTGAAAGATGATACGCTTCTGAGTGCTGCAGATTTTGATTTTCCTTTTCCAAATCGTAGCAGCTGAAGCAATGATCCCTACCGTGAAGTTGTGTCATGGTTTCCAGTCCCCTTCCTTGTTTCAAACTGCTTGTGAATTCCTGAAACTTTGCTATCTGAAGTACTCCAGGTTTTCTTTCTGCTTTAGTCAAAATCAAGCAGGGTTTTGGGGTTTTTTTACTTTCCTTTGAAAAATCATCGAAGAGGAGAAAAATAAAGAGTCCCTCAAAAGCAAATCAGGCAAGTTGCAAAGCTCATTAGCTGTGCACGCAGAGTGGCTTCATTTTGGAAACGGAAACACGGCATGGAAAAAAACCTTTGGTCAGCTGTCGTGTGTTTCATTGCCGCTGGCTCTGGCTTCCTTAGTCTCCCTGGCAGGTGGTGAACGTGTGGACTTGCTGATTGTTTTGCTGAGGTTAAAAAAAAAGTATTTTTTTATACTCTTCCTTCTATACTCTTCTTTTATAGACAGGTGAATGTAGTCAGCGTAGAAAAACTTTGCACAGTAGCCAAGAGCATAGTTAAGGGTTGCATAGGTTAAGCAACTTTCCTAATCTTTGGTAGTTGTGTTTGGATACATCTGTGAGCTCCATATGCTGTAGCTGTGCTCTGTGTTAACTCGTGTGTTGAGATGTGAGCAAGAATTAGTCCTCGGTCCTCAAACTGCCACTGAGGTGGTTGTTCATGTAGCTGCACTTCAGTCCTTGGCTCCCTGGAGCTGCGTACGAAGAGGGGCAGGGCCCCGGCCGTTCCCCTCAGCAGCTGTGGCTGCTGTGCAGCAGCCCGGGGCTCCCACAAAGGCACCCTGACACCACCTGCAACCTCTAATCCCATCCTAGGAGCGACAGCACGGGGAGGACCGGGCTCTGTGCAGAGCATCGTGACACCGGCACAGTCCTTCGCGTGGAGGGACCTCCTGCGGCCCGTGCATTATGGCTGGAGCGGAAGGACCCAAAGGCAGCCTGGTAGCTCCGAGGATCTGGCTCCCAGACTTCAGTGGTTGTGGGGAAAGCCTGAGGGTCAAAGGCCCGGACCCAGACATGCCTATTTGTGCTTCCTCTCACCCCTATCAGACTCTCATCTCCTTCCCACTTCCACAACAACTTCTGGATGTTTGGAGAATCAACTGCGCGTTGTCTGCCTGGCTGTCCGCCACGAGGGCATGGGAGATGAGGTCATGTGGGAAAACGGGTCGTTGGAGCCAAGAGGAATGTGGAATTTGGGCAGCAGCCAAATTAAGATTACTTTTATATGGCCACCTGCACCTGTGTGGGGGGGGGTGGGGGTATCTGAGGCTGTTGAACTGACTCAGCAGTTGCACACGCAAAGCCTGGCAAGGTTTCTCCCCTCTCTTCTCGTCTGCCCAGTGTCTCTGCCAACACCCTATCATTCCCATCCAGGTGCAAGTAATCAGTACTGAGAAATCAGAAAAACTCATCCCAGGAGATGACGTGAGATTGATAGTGGAGGAACAACTGCAGGGGTACTCCATCCAGAAAACACCAGCTATTTGCGAAAAACACGCCTGTCCTTAAAGCTCCGTGTCCCGGAACTGCGATCTGGGGGAATGGCAGGCGCGGTTTTCCGAAAGCCCTGTCCCGCTTTCAACAGAGGCCCATAAAAGGAGGGGTCAGCGGCAGCGAGGGCGATCTGCTGTCTCCACACCGCCCGTGCTGACTTGTCTGTACTGCAGGCATCTCGGAAGGTCTCCTTGAGTCTCGGTTGCAGTTTGGGCCTGTGATGCAAACAGAAACAGCAATTGTTGGGGTTTTTTGCGCACCACCAGAAGCGTGCCTGGACCGCTGAAGACAGGAAGGCTTCCAAGCAGCCAGTGCTCTTAAACAAAAAATAATGCATAGATGGATGTCGAAGAAAATGGGATACGGGCAAAATCAATGCAAGAGAAATGCAGTTTGAGGCATCTTTTTATAAAACTGAAATTTATGTATAAAAATGCTTATAGTTAAGCTTGCCTAACAGTTTCCTAGCTTTGCCAAGACAAGGAAGTATAGCCTTAAATTTTCCATGTGAGGAGTTACATTCCTACCTCATTTTTTCAGGAGGGAACTTCAGAAACCACAGATCAGCCATGTATAAAAAATGAATGATGAGAAACAGTATCTTTTTACATCAGAGGTATTCCAACACCTTCATCCTTAGAACAAGGGGCTCGATTTTGACAGAGACAATGTTTTATGGGGATACGTCTTTTGCTGGTCTTTCAGTCTACCAAGATCTGTCTAACCTGCAAGCTTTTTAAGTTCTCAGTTGCCCTAGGCTCCGGGTAGGCTTGTTAGAAGTGGTCAGCTGCTTCCATTGGTCCCACAGAGGTAACGCTACCCTCATAGCCTCACAGTGAGGGCAGAGCTGCACATGTACCCTGTCCTCAGAAGGACTGAACATGTTTCTGCCTGGAGAGGGAAGGGCAGCCATGACTTTTAATGACATTACTTTCCAGATTGCTGGGGATTTCTGTGATTGTACAGGAACTGCAAGTAGCAAATGTGTCTGTACAGGCATGCCTTTCAGTGATTTAGCTCCAGGTCTTGTATTAAGCAACACAGATTTGTCATCTTTTCTTCTTTGCAAGGCAACCAATGGTATACTTGAGTTAACGGGCCATTTTTTCTCCCTTTTTAGCTCCATAATCAGGTTTCCTGGTACTATCTCAGAGTAGCAGAGATCAAGCACATGTACAGAATTTAAAAATAACATGTTTTTTCTAAAACATTATTTACATGTTTGCTGCAACGTGCAGATTCAACTGATGAGATGTGT